>JBAJFG010000628.1:0-379160 GCA_037903475.1 Ancylostoma caninum | reverse complement strand
ATGAAATTAACGGATAAAGCGGTAAATTACGAAAAATCTGGGCAAGAAAGTACCGCGTCTCGACGTGGAAAATCTTCTGGGCGTTCCATATCAATCGTTGAAGGTTACAAGGAAGAACAATCTTAGCATCACCAGTAGGGAAGATTTTCCGAAGAAGACGTCGGTCTTCCTCGAGTTGTTGAAATTCTGCTTCTAACTAAAATTATCAGGTAATGAAGAATTCATAAACTCTTATATTCAAATTATACCAATTATACCTCCTTAGTGGCTTCAGGAGATGACTGCAACTCCCGAACAAGATCTTCAGTGTAGTATTTTCGCAGCGTTTTCTCGTCGGAAAGATCATTCTGAAGAAGAATATAGACCAAAAATGAGCAAAACAGCTGTATCATTATTGAAAAAAAATGTTTAAAAAGTCGAACAACTCAAGTCCATCTTTGGCTACACAATACCTTGAAGTCTCTCTCAAACAAAGCATTTGTTGGCTTCATTGTCGGCATGCTTTGGTTCTCAACCCACATACCGTCAAGACCATCTTCCCCATATCTGAGCTGAATCATTTGTGCCAAGGAATTTCGGACCTGAAAGTAAAGCTAGATGAAACGAAAGATTAGGAAAGAATGAAGGCATAAAGAACATGAACTCACTGTTCCATCGTAATTGACCATAACACTTTCCATAGCTTTGATCAAACGACGCTGAATGTAACCAGTCTCAGCAGTCTTTACAGCAGTATCGATAAGACCTTCACGTCCTCCCATGGCGTGGAAAAAGAACTCAGCTGGGGTTAGCCCAGCAAGATAGGAGTTCTCTACGAAACTGGAATAGCAAATATAGAATTCAAACCGGCAGATGAATCAATAACCGTGCATTCGAACCCCTTTGATTCAGGTCCGTAATCATCCTTGATGAAATGAGGCAAAGTGCGATGACGGAATCCGAATGGGATACGCTTTCCTTCAACGTTTTGCTGACCGACACAAGCAATGACCTGAACTGCTTACTTCTTTAACAACTGCCACCATTTACGAAGCTAAGGTTTTCTATTTAGCTTAGGCTTACCTGAGAAATATTAATTTTCGATCCTTTCGAGCCAGAAACTACCATAGACTTGAAGTTGTTGAAATCTAAATAAAAAAAAAATACTTGTTCAAATATTTTTTTTGGTTTTGACAATCATACATTCTTCCAGAGACCGGGATTTTTCCTTGATGAAAAAAGCACTCCGCCCCCAAACCTATATGATGAATCTCTAGGTACCTATGTATAGTCGTACGTACCCGAAAGCGACTTCTGAGCGGAACTTCCAGTTCTGTCACGAGCATCGTTGAGAATTCTGTTTACTTTATTCTCGAACGTTTGTCGCAGGGTATTACCAGGTGTCGGTTCAAGATCGTCATTATGAGCTCTAAAACAATTCCGTAACGGCAATACGTGTGAATAGTTATCAAGTACGATAAACAAAACAAATCAGAAAGTAATTACTTTTCAATGACGTCAATCACATCAAGTTTGGCCTTTCTGATAGTCTCTTGAATATCTCGATAAGTGGCTTGATCAGCAATAGTATCACCTACAAATACATAAATCAAACACAATGGCTTCGCTACGAAGAAAGAAAGTCATACGATGCATACCAATTCCAATTGTGTGACCTTCTCTCAACAACCAGGCGTTCACGACCATTTGAATGTGCGAGTAAAATTTAGCGGCCACCTAAGAAAGGGTACGGGAAAATTATTCAAGAAGCAATGAACCTGAGACCAAAACTTACTTCGTGACCTAGTTCAAGCGCAACAACGTGAAGAAGATTACCAGCTGAACGCCCAACTGTTCTTGAACAGACGATACCCGAAATGAGCTCTCCATGCTCGACTAACACCTGAAAACCATTGACTGGGAATACATAGCCACTGGGATTACCCTGAATTTCTGAATTTACTTTAGTATCTCCAGGAGATATCCATTTATATGGGCCACTGTCTTCGTCGTCTGGATGAGTGCTGTGTGTTCTTAGCACGTTAACGTTTCCAGGTATGATCAGAGAGAAGAGCTGTTTTCCTGTCCACAGTGGCTTCGGCTTCATAATTGCAGGCTGTGGAACTTTCCCCTCCCATGAAGGCAGATACATGAGAAGATCCATCATGCGTGGCTGAAAGAAAAATGCCTGATGATACTGAATGCGCAATCGGATTCTACAAGATTTAATTTAGAGCTCACGTAATCGATGTAGATGTCCCTTTTCGTCATCATACGTACTGCACACAAAGTGTCTTGTACAATACCCATCACAGGCTTGTTTGACTGTGGAGTAATCAATTGCCTTGAAATACGCATTCATAAAAGCTGAAGCACATCCAAGCATGGTTGCTGTTACCTTGGCACCATAGCTATCTCTTCTATTTCTGCTCGAGTTTCTAGCGACTGCGGCAAATGCAGGTTCATTTCATCTCCATCGAAGTCGGCATTATATGGCGTTGTTACAGACAAATTCATACGGAATGTTGACCAGGGAAGGATCTGAAGCACACAATAAACAATAATGTTCCTCATCAGAACTACTGCGCAGACCGTCGTGGAAGCAACGAACCTTCACTCTGTGGCCCATCATGGACATTTTGTGCAGTGTCGGCTGGCGATTGAAAACTATGATATCCCCATCACGCATGTGACGCTCAACCCTACAGGAAAAATATTTCATCCTCTTGGAGGCTACCTTCCTTCTTTGGAGGTCACGAACCTGTAGCCTGGCTGCAAATGGAGATCAGCTGCTCTTGGGTGATAACGAAGATCGACACGAGCACCGTTCTCCCGTATGATATACTTTGCACCAGGATACTGAGAATCTCCACGATTTACAAGTTCTTGAAGCCTGCCATGAAAATGTGCAATTAGTTGTAAGGCAGATGGCGATTAATCAGCCTTACTTGTCGATGTTGAAGGGCGTCACAATTTCAGGGAATGTCAAATTTTGTGCAATAGTACGAGGTACTCCGACAGTGTCGATAGGCAAATTGGGGTCAGCAGTGATAACTGTACGAGCAGAGAAGTCGACTCGCTTACCTAAATCAGGAAGCATTACACGAAAAATATAACGACAAAAAGAACTGCAAGAGTAAAAAAAAACACTTCGAAAGCGACTACATAAAACAAGAAAATATTATGATTTCTAACCCATAAGATTTCCTCGAATTCTGCCTTCTTTTCCTTTCAAGCGTTGCTTTATGGACTTCAACGGCCTACCACCTTTTTGGGTCGCCTAAAAACGAGGGTAACCAATCTACACCTCCTGCGACACAAGAAAAACGTACCGTTGGAAGCCCAGGTATACAGTTATCTACCAGTGTTGCCACGTGGTACTGTAGCAACTTCACGTCGTCTGCCAAGACGTGAGCAGCTGCTCCATTTGCTTCATTACTGAAGAAAGTCGAATCTTCTTTGTATCACAGCTATGAATAAGATAGAATGTAATCATTACTTTCGCAGCTGGATATTGGTTTTGATTATATCGGAGAGTTTATGCGTTAAATCGTCCTGATTTCGCGCAGAACCAAAGGTCACGACAGCAGGACGAACAGCAAGGGGAGGTACAGGAAGAACAGTGCAAATCATCCAGTCTGGACGAGCAAACCTTGGATCCATGCCTGAAAAAACCGGCAGTTATCAACGCATCTGTAGTGAAAGCAAGGTTTGCTCACCAAGTATTAGACAGTCTTCGTCTGAAATCTGCTTGAAAATTTCCAGTGCTCTCTCTGCTGTGAGGAATATTTTACGTTCCTGCAATGAATACTTATTTTTTCTCAACTGCAAAGCTAGCTAACAACAAAACAAGCATGCTAGTATGTGAAGAAGAACTTCGTTACTTCTATAGAAACTAGAACTTCTATAGAAGCATAAAAATAATGCCATAACAATGATAATAATAAGTGCATGAAAATAGATACATTCAGTGCCAACCTGTGTGTCTTCGTTCACGTTCTTTTTCCATTCAGCATTGATATCAATGCCCGTGCGACGGTACGATGGTTGATAGCGGCCACATCCGCTCGCTTTTATAACTTTTTCACCTTCTTCTCCCTCCTAAGGAAAAGCTTGTAGTATTAGAACATGGAAAAGAGGAGACACACACTGTTACGAAAAATGAAAAATACCATTACCTCGGGATTCTGATTTTCTACCTCGTTTCCACCGTCGCAAACGATTTTTGACTTGCACATATCATATATCAATGCAAGTCTTCGCCGAGGGTTTCCTTAATGTAATAATTAATTGCAAGAAATCCATGACGATGAAGCCGAAGCGCGGTACTATGCTGAGAATAAATAAAGCACTGATACTGTTCACATACCTTGTGTTTTTCTGATGATATCTTTGACACGCTGATTGTCTTTGTCCAGCAGCAATTTACTACAGTAAAAACAAACACAACGAAGTACCTAAACGAAAGACACGAAATTTTTGAAGGGCAAAACTAAGTGTGAAATAACTGGTCAAATAAAGAGTGAAGTCTTACCTTTAAAATTTTTGTTAGAAATCCTATGTGGAATACAGGCCTTGCAAGCTCCAAGTGAGCAAAATGACCTGGACAATCAGCCAAATTTCCAGCGCAAGTCATACATCTATAATTGAGTGTGAAATACTGTACAAAGAAGCAAAACGTAAAGAAACAACGGAAACAAGTCAAAAAGGAAAGAATTCGTTCACCTTCCCCTCCGATCAATGACTCCTTGTCGCGGATCCATTAAGCCTCCCTTTTTTGGCTTTCCATTCTCGTAAATCTCGGGGAACTCAATCTCGCCAACAGACATACGTTTCTAGAGAGTTGCCCCATTCATGATTAGAAAGAAAGAATATCTTTTCTGGTTAAGTGCCCACATAAAAATTTGGAATAAACCAGGAAACAAAACTCACAATTTCATCTGGACCAAGGATTCCAAACTGAACTCGTTTCACTTGTCTCAGTGGTGCACGAAAATCTATGCCCACTAGAGCCATGATTGAAGATCTGCAAAAGTATGTCAATAAATAATAGGGCCTCACTTCTATTGCTGGAGTACGACTGCACGATTGCGGCGAAAACGAAATTTCGCTAATTCAACCAATAGTAAAACATCCATAAGAGGCGTTCAAAAGGAATTCAATCCTTACTCTTCAAGATTCTGAAGGTCTAAACAGGCACAGCTTCACGTTTGCACCTCGGGTTTCCAGAGAAAATCCAGGAGTTTTCGAAAACGCTCTAGGTGCGCTTGGTCCAGCTTTGTGTGATTAGAGCGTGGAAACGGCAGCGCTCGCACCAACGCTTCGTAGTCGAGAAAAATTTTGGAAGACGGGCGTTATTCATGTTTACCGCGTGAGAAACTGGACGCGTCGAAACGCAGTGCAAAATAGGGAGGGAGAAGAGAATTTCTGGCACGTAGGAAATATGCCTAATCTTGCCATCGCGACCGCGGAGCGAACAACTGCTTCCATTTTCGCTGTTCCGGGACGGCCCAAAAACTTCGTGAAATTTTGCAGAGGCCCGTAAACGTTACCAAGCGGTAAGTATGGATGAAGCTACAACGTATCTTACGCACTAAGTATGAGTTTCCTGGTCTTCACGTGGAGTTTGAACGAAGAACACAAAAATAGAAGCCTAAAGCATGATCGGACGTTGAAGTCGCGAGATCATGAGAAGTTGCATTCATGAAAGTCGGCGAAACAGCAGCGGTAACGGACTTGTGATGTACTGCCTATTGATAGTATTTTTTTCGACCTTCATTGATTACTTTTGCTTTGCAAAGGTAATTACTACGCACAGACATGCCCCTCGTGGAAAGAGGTATGAAAGGAAGTTCAACCGCACTTCTTCACGCTCTAATCTTTGTCCCGAGAATTCTGCAGGGCATCCAGAAAGGAGTGAGTATTGGTGCATCAAAGATAGAAGGTAAGCGGTTGAACCCTATCAACATATTTGGTGTTAATATCAACCGATTAAGAAAAAACCGCATCCTCAGACACTCGTGGGATTCGACCTCAACACGAAAAGTTCTAGCTCCCCTCACTCCCATGGAAGAGGCGACGCGCTGCTAATGCCGTACGTGCTGTGTTCCACCCCTCGCCTGCTAATTTGAACTGCCAGACGTGCTCTGTTCCACCCCCCCCCCCTCCACGCATCAGTTCCTATGCGTTCAGTTTTGGGGTTCGACACCAGCACGACAAATTCTGACAATACCGTGTTAGCTAGACATGTTGCTAATACAGATTCAACGGTATATAAGCCGAATGTGGAAGCCTCAGTCTAGTCTCGGGCGGAGACTGACAAGCCCTACGGGACTTGTCTGGCCTGCTGAGGGCCGGTGGGAACTGTGGCCCGCCCAGCAGTCGGTCAGACGAGATGCGTGGGATGCGGTCGCTTGCGAACGCGGAGCGGATGTAACAATCCGCCGCGTGACCGCGAGACCCAGTGGGCGCCGTCGCACAATGTGAACGTGTGGGGATACGTCTAACACGAACTGACATTTAAAGGCAGCACCCACGAAAAACTTTGTCACTCAGGTTTCAGAGCGTTCTTGAGGTCAATTTTGTCAGAACTCATGTTAAAATGGTTTTTGGATGCTACCAATTTGCTGCATTATAGCAATGCGGCCGAGTTACGCTGGTGGAGTAGATCAAGGAAGTCGATGACGCTGACTTTATTGTCAACGAGTTTTTGGGCGCAACTAGATAACCGACTAATTTTCCAGCCTTCCTGGAGGAGAAAAGCACAAACAAAAGGGGCATAGAATGTTCACCACAGAGACATGCCTTAAGAAAAGCAACAAAACTTATGATTAAGTGTAAAGAGCTAACGAAAAGAAATTTAAATCATAATTGAAATTTTGAAAGTTCTGGGAAAAAGAAGCGATCATACGGTCTAACAACAATTGAAAGAGCGTAGATGGGGGAATCAGATCATCACAGGGTAAAACATCTGGAAATGAGCATGGAAAGCAAACGTTATCTTAGGGAAACTGAGTGACTGCGGCAGAAATCAGCTGATCCGGATCGCGCCACATCTCACCCCGCGGATACCCGGATACCAAGTCTAACTTGCTAAATCTTAGGAACGCTTATGCCTTCGGCGGTGCAACTTGCGTAGAATAACTGGGACTATCGTCCAGACTCCAAAACATTCAAAATTCTGGACATGAAGGTTATCGTGGGTGCTGCCTTTAAGGGGACGAACATAGCACGTCTTGCAAAGAACTTAGCAAGTGATATGTAGGACAGGAGCACGTGAGGGGAGGAATACAGCACATGAGGGGTGGAACAGGAGCACGTGGGAGGACGAACACAGCACTTGAGGGGTGGAACGAGGGGTTCGAAACCAGGTGTAACTATGATCGAACCCCCGTTCGTGTTGGGGTCGAACCCCACGGATGCCTGAGTCTCAGTCCATGCATCTACGGACATTGACCCTAAGCTACATTTATAGTGCATCGAAGTCCGATCCGGTCGGATAACAAAAGCTACGTATTGATATTCGTTATCCGAAGATCGATACGCATTATCCGTTATCCGACCGATCGCACTCCGATGCACTATAAATGTAGCTGTAGCGTCAGGCAATTTTGTCTTCTTGAACATGGGAAGAAAAAGGCGAGAACGGTTCGAAAGTTCCCCTAACTCACTTTAGCACCTTATTAGACATCTTACAATTAGATCAGAGCTGGGCTGTTCTTCCTGAAATAGTTCGGAAACAGCGAGTTGCTACACATTTCTTTAACGAGGTCTAACTTATAAATACAAGTAGGCGTAAAAAATCACAATTCTAGCACAGACTGAAGAGAAAGCCACAAGGTGGTAACTCCCACGATTGACCTTTCCATCCTTCCTCACTTTTATATTCGCCACGCAGGTGCCAACATTCAGTTTCTTTCCACTCCTCTGCTCTCTTTTGATGTATCAGTGTCAACCCACCGGCCCAGATATGTATTTTTGTACACAAATTGGAAGTTTATGCTCCAAATTAGTGGTTTTCCCTTCCAGGCTGCTCTACTCGAAGAAGGAGAAAAAGACTGCAGTAGCACGTAAGATATCACAGAAGTTCGCAGCAACATTCCGTTGGCGCGCTAAAATGTGACCTCGGACAGCAACAGGTGTGGCCGTTGAGCCGCGCCAGATACCTAGAGCACCGGCGCTGACCGATGAAACAACAGCCGTGCCACTACGTAGACAAGTGGACTCGCATTGCAGTCTAGCTCTAACTGGACCTGTATTCAACCTATTTTATTTAACTGCTACTCATTTCGAACTCATTGTGAAACTAGCGGTTTCCATATTCCGCAAAGTTCCACGTAATATGTGCCACATGGATCTTTTATTGTAGGGAAGCGCGAAAGTGGCACAGGCAACGCCTGTAACTCTGCTTCGCTTGTAACTCCGCCTGTAACTTCCCTGAAACTGCTGCCAAAAACTCCACCCCGAGGGTATAAAAGTAGTGAGTCTCGGAACGTTCTCTCTCGTCCCGCCCCTCACTCGCTGAGACTAATTTTTCCTCCCTTTTATTCTCATATTTGTGTTTTTCTTATTCTCCTGCTTGTCCTCCTTTCTTATTCCTTCTGCGTTATTCTCGCTGGGGCAGGAGGGGCCACCTTCCTGCCCCATTAGGGTCATCTGTTAGGCCTCATGCATTTCCTTTATGTGCTAATTGCTATATCTGCTATCATGCTTCTGATGTCATTAGGATAAAACTACTCAGAAGTTTTCAGCTCACTCAATCTAAGGAACTGGATGGAAATAGAGATTTTGGGATACACAGGCTCTGGAACCTTTGGGATAATTTGGTGGTACAGGATGATAAATATCAGCGTTTTGGGTACAAAAGAGATATGTACGTTAACTAGCGAACAGTCTTTCCCCTCAAATCGTGGGTTCTCTCCCAGCTCGATTCAACCGGAAGCGGCGTCACTCTTCCTCATCGTCATCATAATCGTCCTCATCGTCTTCCTCATCATCAACATCTTCATCGACGTCATCTAATTCATTCAAGTCTTACATAATATTCTCTCACGATTTCCCAAAAACTTCCTCCTCTATGTCAAGAAATGATGCTGGTGTAAAATTTTTACCTTCCTCCTGGCTTGTATCTATTAACCACGCTGATATAACTCCTCGTCCATTGTTGTCTTGTTCTTATTTGCAAAAAAGATCCCTCGTTTCCCTCAGGCGCATCATCTGGATGGAACCTAACGAATCTCCTTTTAAGTTCTGAAATAGGATTAAAATGGAGACTAGCGACACACACCCCTATCTAGAACAGGAAGAAAAGCACAAATTTCTCCATCTTCACGAATGGACTGCTTCCTAACATCAAGGAAAAACTCGAGTTCCTAGGTCCACTTCCAGGCGTACAATGATCTGCTTAGAGGTTGATCCAGCACATGAGTTCACCGAATCTAATTCCTCGCAATGCATAAGCTCGTTCAACGCCTTGTGAACAAGACTTGTCCTCATGTGCAACGTCACATCAACGTCAATCGCAAACACAAACTCAAGGACGTGCTTTTCTCAAGGAATGGAGATGTCGAAACGAAGCCCGGGAAGCCCGGTGGAACAACATCGCCAGTTTTTGCGTTTAGGTGTCAGGATGCAGCCCACGCATCCTCTTTTTATCTTCAACTCCCCGCCTCTCCGGAGCATGTGTAACGCCGGAGGCGGGTCCCGAAAAAAAAAAGAGAGAGAAGAGCTGGCTCCTCGAGGATGGTCGCATCCATCCTTCTCCTACCCACTTTCTTTCAACCGCTGTTGTAATTCTTCATATATAATAAATCTTATAAAATCAGTTATGTGAACAGTGAGCTCCCCGACTATTCAGGCTCAACCTCCGAAACGGGAGATCTGTTTCGCGGACAAGTTGTACCCCATTTGTGGCGCGAGGATAAATGGCTGAGGGATAGAAACGGACTCACGCTTCGCCTTGGAGCAGTGCAAATAGCGAATTTCGGACCCACACGTCAGCTACCGGACTCGCTTTCGAATACGCTCCACAGAAGCACGCTCTCGAGCGTGTGTTTTAGTGGTTTCCACAGCCTGGAGAGCATCCGTGAAAGCTTAATCGACAAAGACGTGATAGTGCCCTATTGAAGACTCGTTGTCGTTGTTGTTTCAAGAAATAAATTGTTCTGTTTTTGGCAGACTTGTTTACTCAGAAGAGCGAAATCAGAATAGTGTGTAATCTGTTTCGCAACGATGCGCATGGCAATTTGTAAATGTGCGCAGCAATTAGTTAGTGACGCCGAGCAGGTGTCCGACTATTGCGCAAGTTTCGCAAGCGTTGGCGGAGCTATTTGTCTCGCCACAAAATTAATGACTGTGATATTGCCTGAGGGCGAAGGCCACGGCCAACTGTTGCCTTGCGAAAATTCAGGGAAAGTTATTTTGAGCTCGTACCTCTCGAGTTTAATAGAAAAAAGCGATTAAGCTGTCTGGAAGCGCGATCACTGCTTCCACTCGGACACAGTTAATCACTTTGATCAAAGATTTGGCCAAAAAGTAGTTGTGTGCGCGCAATGGCGACTGAGTCCAATGCTTATTTTGAAAAAAAAATTTCCATCAAAAGTAGGAAGAATTTATTATATTCTGGCATAATCCACTACACTGTGGGTTGGCATCAAATTTCGGTTATGAAAATGCTAAAGTCTCAAAAATGGAAAATTCGGAGCGTATCGCGAATTTTCATTGAATATCATCATCTTACCTTTAGTCTTTTCCCTCTGTGTCCATTTGGCTGTTCTATGCGCGCAAACAAGGCTAGCTCGCGAAGTATGAGTGCAAAGCCACTGGACCGGGGAAAAGGAGAAAAATTTCAAGTTTTCAGCAAAACAAAAAAAATGAGGAAAAGGATTTAAGGGTAATAAGGATTTGCTGTTAATTTGCTTAATTATTTCAGATATTTCCATCATAATATGAAAGTAAGCTGGTACTCGTCGCCAGGACTCTTTTTTTTTTAATATTTTTACCATTTTGTGAAAATTTATCAATTTTATTGTGTGTTTTCATCTGAAAACAAAGCTCTTGCAGAGTTCTGCACGGTTAAATGCTCATTTATTGTACACGCACAGCGCACAGGTTAATTAATATTCCTATATAAAAAAACTCACTTCGTAGTGTATATGGATTCGTGGGAGGAAGAGTTGTGGATTGGAGGATCGTGGGGAAAAAGATTCGAGGTATTATTTTCAGTTTATGTGGAATTTTAAAGGCAGCACGAGTCGAAATCCTCGACTCGGACCTGAGCTGCGAACCTTAGATTAGGCGTCGCGCACATCACGAATCTGCAAGGAACACACACAGTAACAACTTACCTGCAGAAAACGGCGAACTGCCGTTGCGTGCAGTCGGCCAGTGCTTTGGAGGGCCCGACGCGCCAGCTTACGCATTTTAACGCATGCGGGCTGCTACCGATTCCCTTTCTCCGTGCTGGGACCCATTTGCGCACGCAGGGCGCCGCCGGAACACTCGCCGGTGCACGGAAAGCAGCATCGCGTTTTCCCGGCTTTCTCGGGTGTTTTACGCGATTTCACCACCGGATATGAGCAATACACCCCCAAAAACCCCAAAATCCGGCGAAATCACAAACACGATGGTTTCGACGGGTGCTGCCTTTAAGGTTAGAAACCTTCTTTTTATTGATTCGCCCATATGCTGAATGAAAACCGGTGTGCAGTGCTCAATTCAGCGTGTGCCCACCGCTGTATTTCTTTTTCTAAACAACAGCAATTTTTTTCTCTAAGCTATAGTCAGAAGATTTAGTATTGTCAAATAACCACTTCGAAAACTTTTGCTAACATAAAACGTAAAAGTTATATGAGATCTAAGTTTTTCTTCGTTGTATTTTCTTTTGCTTTCACCTGTACCATATCTTCAACACATCGACAAGAGAACATCGTATTTCAGACCCATAGCTTATTGTTAGAATTGAAATGTCTGTATAACTATTTTTACCACTTCCCCTACCGTGAAATCACACAAGATTTCCATACCTCAGCTCTTCGTCGGAATCCTTCCTCTCAACACCACACCACTCACGATAACTACTCCGTTCCGTTTCGTCTACGCTCGAGGACGAGCTCCACACTTTGGGGAGAATGCAGTTGTAGGTCGTAATCACGTGTCGTGATTCACCGAAGCGGCTCTCCTCTGGAGCAGACCGAAAGACTTCAAACCGGCCGATCAATGCCTTCGTTTTTCTCAAAGCTCGAGGACGAGCTTTTCCTAGGAATGGAGATGTCAGGATGCAGCCCACGCATCCTCTTTTTATCTTCAACTCCCCGCCTCTCCGGAGCATGTGTAACGCCGGAGGCGGGTCCCGAAAAAAGAGAGAGAGAAGAGCTGGCTCCCTCGAGGATGGTCGCATCCATCCTTCCCCTACCACTTTCTTTTAACCACCATTGTAATTCTTTATATATAATAAATCTTATAAAATCAGTTATGTGAACAGTAGATCTCCCCGACTATTCAGGCTCACCCTATGATCCTGACAGAGAAGAAATCCAGCTGAAGTATTCGACCCTGCAGTTCTGGCGTCACTCGTCTGCCACTTCTCTGTTGCTTCCCCTACCCCACTTTCGTGTAACTATAATATAAGAAATATTATAAATAAATTCATCATGTGAACTTCCCAATACGCTCAGGGATGGGACAGCGCAAGCACATTACCTGACAACCGTCACACTATCTCCGTGCTCCGACGTGTGTGTAACGCCGTAGTCGCATGAGGAAAAACAGAAGAAAAGCTATCCTCATGAGGCATGTTTGCGCATCCATCCATCCCTTCTCCCCCTTTTTATGCTTATTTTTGTAACTGATTAGATTTAATAAACCTTATATGATTCAGTGTAAATGTAGAACTCTTTGACACAACAGGATCACAGTGGATATAACCCGATCCTGTCAAAACCAGGATAGCCTAATCGTGCAAAATTGAAACTGTTGCACTCTGGGAAACATACTCTGACAATTTCATTTATTTCTGTTCAATCTAACTCGATTTCTCGAGTAAATTCGCCTCCGCAACTATATTTCGAGAGTACTTCCAACCAAACAACTTCTAATTCGATCTCCAAAGCCTTTTCTTTGTTGGTATGACAGAGATGGAAACATCCCCTAGCGGAGTTGCCCATGGACATTTGCACGTCATCATCACATCCTGCAAAAGTTTTCTGAAGTTTTTTGGTTGAGGATTTGCTGAAGAGAAAAACCATTTGCAGCATTAATGTCCCTATGACATCAGGAAACAAATCGTACAGGATTGTTGAGGGTGCCCAATATGGTAATCAGATTATGACAAAGAGAAGAGTAACCTCAACAGAACGTATTATCGAATCGTTTATCGAATAGGAGCGAAGTTCCGAGGGTGGACTCATGTCACGATGACTTTAGAAGATATTCGTTTCGCATCTCGGAGTTGGCCTCAAAGTTGGGTGCTTGCTCAGCGTCCCCACTTCACCTCCAACCCTCTCAAAACCTGCGTTCAATCTCCTTGACCACGCAGTCGAGTAGTTTTGGAAGAGAATGTCCTGCTGGGGTTTACGCACGACTGTCTACCTGGGCTGGGATTCATGAAACGATAACCAAGCAAACCAAGGATGGCTAGCGGGATTGGTTATCGTATTGGCTACATACAGCTAAGAGACGCAGACAACGAAAGTTGGTTTGCTAGCCTGGGTTTGTTTGGTTATCGTTTCATGAATCCCAGCCCTGCGGACATTCTTTGAACGGCATCTATAGAAAAGTTTGGACGACGCACAAATGTCCAGAAGCAATCCCGCTTAGGAACGTTTTCGCCTCTGCTGCACCAAAAAGAAACAGGCTTCTGAGATGCGAATAAGGCAGTTTTGTTAGCGGTGGTCCTTGTAAATCACTCCCGCATTTCGACCATCATTGGTCCTCATTTAGAGTTTTCGCAGCACTTGAACCACGGCCAAGAACTTTTGGGTCACCCTGCAGAATCACCTGTAAAAATAGGTTCGCAAGCTGTGCAGAAGAGCAGCCGCGGCACGAGCAATACAAAACACAGAAATCTTGCAGCCAGAACCACCGAAGCCAATGCAAGGCGAATTTCATCCTTATCAAATTTGAGCCGCCACAACCCATGGAACTGGTGTGTACCACCAAAATTTTATCTTTTCAAAAACGAAAAGAAGTTTTGCTTCCACCTTCCAGCAGCCTACAGCTGCATTTCCACACACAAATGAGGCATTTCTATTGGCAAACAACCTATTCTCAACGCAGTTCTTTTCTAAGGCTATTGGAATGCTGTAGCTGATGAGAACAAAACCTTACAAGTTCTCATACCTTATCACATAGTTTGCGACCAATAGCATGCTGGCATAGGAGCAGTTTTGCGAAAACCGTTGGGGTTGAAAGGTCGCTGTGACAGGAAGACAGCGTTGCAGTGAAGTTTGTTTAGGCCTAACGCATTGCAATCTAATCGAGAATTCAATCTCAGATGGATACAAAAGTTTCTGCTAAACAATTCAACTCAGTTCTTGATAAACTCTGTCTAACCTCTTACGCCTAATGAAGCAGAAAAGGCGCGCCTTCTTTCAGTACACATTAACGTGTTGCGAAATCGTCTGTGATGACTTTTCAGGTGAACAGAAATAAAATGTGAGATTAGCTATTACAAAACTGCGAATAAAACTTTCCTAGCAACCACGTTTTGACATGGCTCGCGAAAAACGTTTGGATATTCATTTGAAATTCAACGAGTTTTATTTTTGCTTGCAAATTGTATACCGAAGGATGTCATAGACATATTTCGGCGTAGAGCAGCGTTCTCTCAGATCGCTATATTTACTAACGAACTTTTGCCAAAAGTCAAACAACAACTACAACACCTTGAATTTCCCTCCACCTTCTGACTCTAATCGGCGAATGCAAACGCATATTTGCCCTTTTTTCCTCACTCCGAGCAGGCACTAGTACTTCGCTACTCATAGCAAAAGTTGACCGAATTTTGAATGACATAGGAATGTTCCTTATAATGTTCAAGAGAAACTAAACGAAAATTAGTGAATAGTGTTTGAAATTTCCTCTTGAAGTTAAAAGTTCGTCTTCTCGATTTGAAATCAGAAGAATATGTAGCCGGGATTTTATAGAAGCCCATTCCTTGAGGTGTTCGGCTCGATCATTGTAATTCTGAATAGAGTTTTTCCACCAGCTGATCCAGTAAGTTTTTTCCTCAGTGTTCTGAAGCGAAATCAGTGCCGAACTTACCTGGTGATAAGTTTCCGCTCAACCCCAAAACTGGCAAGTTTGACACACAAGGTAGAAGGCTATCGTATTTGCAGTGTTCAGCTATCTAGGTTGCTTCGAATCAGATTCTCGAAGACCACACTTACCCCTTGTTCAACTTCTTCCTAGATCGCTGTGGAAGAAATGGCAGGGAATCAAAACAGATTGCGTAGGCTAGGATTATGACTGTCTAGTGTTTTGAGGACAACATTGAGAATACTTATGATTACTCAATTGCTATCATTTCGCCAGATAATCGCATTTAGGAGCCTCACAAGAGGCTTTGTTTTCTTATCTAACTCATGGTTTTTGTTAAGCATTTTTTCTTGTCCGGACGTTGATCATGTTTGTAGTTCGTCTGAATCTTTTAAATTATTGTTAGCTTTCTTCCGAGCTTTCTCAGCCCAGTATAGGAGGAAGTGCCGATAGTTATTAACCAGTCCCCTCAGGATTTCACGGGTTCGCCGGGTTAACATGTTCACGTATTTGTCATGGTGTGTCATTGTTGGCCGCATAAAGTTGCCTCAGCTTTGTAGAATTGCCCAGAATTCACTTATAGCTTATCTTATGCGATGGTCACTAACACTTGCAGAAACATAAGTTGACTGCGGACACTTCCTTCCAAAGTGTGTTATGGTACCCATTGCCCTGTCGTACTCAACTGCTGCATCGTACATTACTGAGGCTGCGGGAAATTGTCTCCCTCTCTCCGACAAACTGGCTGAAGGGTTGTAGGGAACTTGATGCATGTTGTTTTTGGAGAAACTGGTCGACAACTTGTTTCAGATCTCCCTTGTCAAAAACTTGCGTTTGCGTTGACGAACGCCATCTACAAAATTCGAATTATTCTGTTTTGTTTTTTTTTTTTTTCATTCCAGCTGCAATGTGAACATCCTGTCGCGACGTTGATCGTCTTCATCATTGTTCCAAACACTCAGATCCGCACAATCAAGTTGTCGGCCAAGCTTTGCCCAACAAAACTTGCAAACAACCTTTTGACTAGCAAATCGTTGTCGACAAGTTTGACGTCATCATGGCACCCGAAAACAAGTTCTCGGCAAGCTTCTTTCCAGACAAGTTCTCGACAAGGGAGATCTGAAACAAGTTGTCGACCAGTTTCTCCAAAAACAACATGCATCAAGTTGCCTACAACCCTTCAGCCAGTTTGTCGACGAGAGGGAGACAATTTCCCGCAGCCTCAGTAATATACGATGCAGCAATTGAGCAAGGCACTGGGTACCATGACACACTTTGGAAGGAAGTGTCCGCAGTCAACTTATGTTTCTGCAAGTGTTAGTGACCATCCCATAAGATAAGCTATAAGTGAATTCTGGGCAATTCTACAAAGCTGAGGCAACTTTATGCGGCCGACAACGTGTCACAAGGAAGTGCGAAAACAAGTGATCGACAAGATTCTGGACGAACAACTTGTCGGCAAGGAAGCGTGAAGACAAGTCGTCGACGAGCTTTTAGGCGAGAACTTTCAGATGCAACCAGGAACTTGCTCTCTAAATGCTTGTCAACAAGTAGCTTTAGGTTTCTGAGTATGATATACAAGTGCCCAGCTCTCCTCGCAATCCTCAAAAAAGACTGGAAATTACTTAGTTATTTGAAAGAGTCACCACTCATGAAAGTAACTAGAGAATCCAATGTTGAAAAAATCTTTTGTCTACAAACCTTTGTTTGGGCAAAATTTTCCCAACAAAATATGCCTCTTTGAAGTTTTGAGACCTCTGAGGAGCGATTGCGTCATGCACAACCTGTCTCTCTTACATAGCATAGGTCACCTGAGGAGTTTTCGTGGTCTTTCGAGTTTTGACTGAGTACAAGGAGAGGCATGCGTCAGTAGTACTGTTTTTTATGGACGCAATACTCCATCTCGTAGTCTTGAAACTTAAGCAATGTGTAGGTATGGAAAGAATCTGTTGTGAAATCCTTGTAGGTCAAAAATGGCGCTTTTGAATCGTGTATGGTTCACAGACAAAAGATGACAAGTACAGTGAGCGGGGTATATCTCGAACACGTCAGGGACGCAGCGCGGCAGCGTCGTCCACGGTGAAATCACCGCTGTAATGGCAGATCATAGTTTTCTTAATGTTTTTAAAAATCACATTTGATGTTAAATGTGTGTCAAGAAAACTCCATAGTTTGATGTCGCGGCAAGAATCCCGCGCGGGGTGGAAGAGTGTCCTACAATTATGAAACACAGTAAGCCCCGCAATGCGCACCAGAGCCGTATTATTTTGACACAAACTATAGATGCAGGTTTGATAAGGACAGAGTCCCAACTTAGGGGCCGCCAAATCTAAGCGGCACAGGGTCTTTTTCTCTGAAGCGCTTGGGCGAAGAGAAAATTCTTCATCGGATTCTGTGGTGCTTCAGTATTTAAAAGGTATTCAATAAGCTATAGCTACATTTATAGTGCATCGGAGTCCAATCCGGTCGGATAAGAAAAGATTTGTATCGATCCTTATCCGTATCTATCCGACGAGGATCGATACCAGGGATGAGCGGAACTCCGACTTCCGACTTCCGAAATTTCCGATATTTTGGCGTTTTTTTGGGCTTCCGACTTCCGAAAAATAGCGAAAAACCCGGAGGTTTTCAGAAGTTTCGGAGTGTGACCAAGCTGGATTTTGTCATATGAGTTTCCTGGAGTTTTTTTAGCAGGTATCCGACACTGTCTACCCTACCCTGCAGTAATACATATACCAAAAGTGGCGCTTTCTGTCTTCTGTTTTCCTGTGTGCATTGTCGTCATCCATCGTATCACACGAACATAGGACGCGAACAACCTCTAGCCGGAACTTTCACCTTTTTTCTCTCAAAGAATGAAATTCCGGAAGTTGCGTTGCGCTGGTTGCGGTTTTACTGTTTATGTTGTACCAAATATGTTTACTGAGTTCAGTGCTATACATCAGCATGTGAAGGAAATCACAGTGTTGGAAAGTGAGTTATTTGGATAAGAAAATGATGCTGAACATTGGGTACATGGTAAAAAGGGCAATTAAAACTTCGAAACCATCCACTCTCGCTCAGTATACGGGTACTGTAAACTGACTGAATACTATAGAATTGATCCAGAAACAACGATTAGTTCTTTCAAACCATAGGTCGCACAGGATACTGCGCAGAATATGTGAAAACTCTACTAGATAATTGGCAAGAGAAACCACCGTGGAGTGGAAGAGTGGAGTGAGAATGACGCGAATAAGGCTCTACATCTGTATATGTAAGCTGTAATTCTGGGCAGTGTGATTGCTACACCATTCCAAAAAGCTTTCGTCTCAACTACTGAATTTTCCTTGCCTGACCACCAGGGTTTACTAGTACTTATTTTTCCTTTATTCATCGGTGACTTATTTTTCTTCTGCTTTTGAATTCCAGAGTAACGTTATTTATGGGCACAATTGGATGAAGTTTTTCAAATGAACACTCGTTAATCTAATTATACACTGGGTAACCTCCTCCCCCATTCGAGTCTCCGCAGATACATGTATTGGCTACTTTGTACTTCCGACTTCCGGCACTTCCGATATTCCGGTGTTTTCTGGGGCTTCCGAGTTCCGAAATTTCAAATTTGACTTCCGCTCATCCCTGACCGGTACATATCTTCTCTTATCCAACCCGATTGGACTGCGATAAACGTAGCTTATGAATGCATAGCAGTTACAGCAGTTTCGCACGTTTAATTATGTTCATGTTCTATTTTACATATGCGTGACTTCTTAAATCTACACAGGCACATCAGAGCAATAACAGTACAGAGTTCGGTTACTCGTAACAAAGCTTAAATATTATGCTTCGAAATGTTAACATGGCAAGGTACAGATGTCTAATGTTTCAACTGGAAATATCTCTAGGAAACTAGTTTTAGAGTGAAGAGGGTAACTTACACCACGAAAGTGAGTTAAAAGACAAACCGGTGTCTAAGGATGAATAAGAGAATCGAGTATCAACAAAATGAGACACGGGAAGGGAGAATCAAAGTAAAGCAAGACGAAAATATGATGGGAAGGAATGGGCAATCATGCCAACAACTGGATTAATTGATCGTCATCAGCTGCCTGTAACTTCTTAATTATCTCATTTATGTCCTCCTCAGTAGCCTCGTTTTCCAGTTCATCCAGGATACATGACGCTTCCTACAGATCAATTCTCAAAAAAATATGTCTCGGTTTGGCTTCCGGAAATCCATACCTGGACAATGTTCTCAGGAAAACCAACAGTACGAGCAACATGAATTCCAAAGGAGCTCTGAGCGACTCCTGGACGTATTTCGTACAGCATCGTGAGACGGCCATCCTCAACAGCAACGGACATCTATAAAACATGATATCACGATGTGTTCTAGAGTTCAAAAACTATGTAATCTGCATAACGAAGCCTGCTAGAACCCACCTGCATTGCAACAGCTCCTGTATGTTTGGCAAGCGCTCCCATTTCGTGGAAGTGCGTTGCAAACAAGCAAAAACAACGCACTCTCGATAGCAAATCACTGAACAACGGTATTAGAGGAAGAAACAAGAACGACTTAGGTAAGTGTTACTTAGCAATGGCCCAAGCAAGCCCAAATCCATCGTAAGTGGAAGTTCCTCGACCTAGTTCATCAACTATGACCAGCGAGTTCGACGTTGCAGTCTAAAAGAAATTCAAATTGGCGTTGATTATCCTGGCTTCCCAACTTCGTGGTCTCTTCAACCTTATGAAATATGAATTTTGGGTGACGAAAAAAGAGATCTGTTAACATACTGTATCAGATAGATCAATGCTATTACACTGAATGACAGCCCAAACCAGCATGAAAAAAGACTTTTCAGTAATGTTCAGGAACGACCAAAGAGTGAGTAGAGAGTCGAGTTGTCTTCATACCCGAATTTCACCAAATTCAGCTAACAGTTGGACAGATATCTTGTTGTTATTAGGAAACATGCACCTCCTACCACAAACAAGACAGCATTCTGGGAGCAAAATTTACTATGTCGATTAGTAATAGTTCATTTACATTATGAGATCTTATAAAACCCCTAAAATCTAAGATTAGAGCACCGCTCTGTGTCTCTCCATATTCGATTTGAAAATTTTTGTCTAAACACTACGCTCATCAATGAACGCTGCGAATCACAATTCGTAACTCTTCTGGAGGTGCAGGGATGCCATGTTGAACTGGATGCCATCATAATCGCAGCATTTTGTTGACAGTGCAAAGTTTTTTCTTCAGCTCTTAGGCTGCGGGTATACTCCTCGAGGAATATAGAACCCAGCATCACCGTCGTTGTGGCGACTTCATTTTTAGTACGTCTCGATTGTGGGTGGTCCGAAACTGGCGACTGACCGTCAGCAATCGATATGTATTGAAAGTGAAGTCGCCAGGGCGACGGCGATGCTAGGTGCAGGTGCTATCCTCCTGGAGAGTACACCCGAAGCCTTAGGTTACTGAAAACAGGGCCAACCCTGTTACAGAAATTCCTGAATTGTGGCATGATTAGGACGTTGACAAAAATAATTCATAGCGACTACCACATAGCTACTGCACAGTAGATATTCGGCTAACGTTACCTCCAAAATGGTAGCACTGTCAAGCATTTCAGCCATGAACGTGGATATGCCTCTTGTCTGCTGGTCACTCGCACCAACACGAGTGAAAATTCCATCCAACACTGAGAGGCGGGCATACGAGGCTGGTACGAAGCTTCCTAGATCAAAGTCAATGCAGCAGGAAAAATCCCGTCATTCAACATAAATGTCAACATCAGTTACCAATTTGTGCCAGCAATGCTGAAATAGCCGCAGATCTGAGGTAGGTACTTTTCCCACCCATATTTGCACCAGTCAAAACAACCATTCGATTTGTACCTGAAGAGGATAATTAGGAACGATACATGAGAAGCAATACAGCAAATTCTTGTTTTGCCGCTGACGCTTAAGAAGAACGGAGACAAACCGAGGTCAACATCATTAGGAATAAAGTGCTCGTCAATCATCGCCTCCAGTACCGGGTGTCGACACTTTCTTAACTCAAATATGCCACTGCCTGAAATGGAAATTCATGAAGCGGAAGTGAGCTGAGCAAGACTCTGTCCGGTCATACCCATCGGTTCCAGCTTCGGCCTCACATATTCACTAGCGGCATCCGTTACTAAGCGAGCCAGACTGGTAAAGACGTCAATCGTTGCCAGTGCACTGCTTAGCTCATTCAGCGCCGATGCATAGCCGCCTGAACAAGTCAATGATCCTATCAAAGCAGTGTTTCCAAAGGGAAGAGTAAGGCAGTTCGTAAAGCCTAGTTCCTGCCTCTACCACACCGCTCTGAATGAAATCGTTCTAACATACATATAGTTGTAAAGTCTATGGAGCAATATGGGACCAGACAGCAGGAAAGCCGCCCAGATAAAGCGGCCAAATTCCAAAATGTCAAGCGTGAGGAGGAGAATAATAACGAGCCCATTCTCAGAATGGGATTCTGAACAACGTAGGAAAGTCGGTTTTTCTGGAATTCGAAAAATCTAAGATGCTAAGCGATATTTGGGGTGAGGAGACTGAAATATCGTTACGGCGAATGCAGAGTGTTTTAGCAGAATCTTTGATGTATCAAAATCACCTCTCTCTAGCTGCTACAAGGATGTTTCACAGGTGATGGGCTGTGAGGCTCTGCCGTTGAATTTCAACAGAATTTTAGATAGATTTGTAACATTGAATTGAAAGGAGCAGGAGCTGACAATTTCACAGTAGAGTTCGTCGTGCAGCCGTGTGGCAGTATAATGATCTCTTCATCCAGATTCGCAGCTTTTCAAATGGAGACGTAGCTAACAGTAGTAACAGTGAGTAACAACAGAAGTCAAAACTCCTCACTACGCCATTCACGTTTCCGATGGAGATGTGAACTTTAACAAGGATATGGGACAATACGAGATTGGTAACGGCAATAATGGAAAGAAGAGTGGGAAATAAGGCGGATCGTTTTAGGTAATAAGTTGAGCAAAATGAGAAGAGAAGGTAGAGATAGGAGAAATTTATACTACGGAAAGAAATGACTAGCGAAGTCCACGGTAGAATGTTGGCTGATAACAGTGGCATAGCCGGCGCTGCTTCGTGACAAGAATGTGATAGCGTACAGAAGAATATGTTTACTAAAGCGAGATCCCTCCAATACGTTAGCGAGCTTGTTTAAAGCCAAAAGTTGAGAGTGGTTAGGAAAAACATCGTCAAGGATATACAGGGATCAGTTTGAAAAACACCACGAGTTGTTCATGAAATCTTCCCAGGCAATAATTCCGGGTGACCCGAGAGGACATATTTGCGGGCGTGGCTTGCCACCGGGTCACCCGAGCGAATTTGCAAACGGACCGGCACAACCGAGCGACCATGTGCATCGTTACCGGGTGACCCGAGGGGACTTTTGTGCGGACCGGGTGAGCCGAGGGAAGTTTGTTAAATCACCAATCGAACCTACAAAACTAGCATTCGGCTAAAGTTTTTCAAAGTTTTGTTATCTTTGGGTTCATGTTCGTTCTTAGGTACTTGCATCAAAAATTTGAGTGAACCGTGGGTGATATAAAAACTTTTCTTCACAGAAACGATCCTGCTGTTACTGCGCAATTATTGTCGGTCATATCAATTCCGGTCACCTACTACTTCTGAAGAAAGCAGCACCAGGACAGTTCTTATAATCACGAAGAATTGACACTTTTTCGTCATAAATGGGAATACCAATCTGGCTGAAATGCGTAGCACTGCGAAGGGCCACACACTGCAGACACTAGTTGGTAGAGTTGAGAGAGAAGAGATTGAGACGACAAAGACATGTCGAAGATTTTATAAAGCTGTGGTCACAAGCACAGCTGTGATTTTTATCCTGGCGATCTGAAGGAAAAACACTCACTCTAGAGAGCGTTTGAAGCATACCAGTCATAGATGCGTACCGGGTGACCCCAGTGGAATTTACCCGGTGACCAGAGGATAGCGCGGAGGGTCACCCTTAAAATTACTCTCAGCTCACCCTGTTTTACTACCTGAGTTTATTAAATTACATCTCATACATCTCATACGGCAAACATCTCATACGCGATAAACTTCTATGAGATTGAAGCACGGATCAAACTTGCACTCACTTCAAACTTGTTTGTACCGCTAGTTAGACCGCACTGTGCTGCGGCTGGCACAAACCAGCCGCACAGTGCGGTCTAACTAGCGGTACAAACTTTTCATTGCAGCACTAACCTATAACTACCTTCGCCAAGCTCGAGCTTTACACTCCGAACAAAGACGAGAAAAATCAGAAGCTCACCTTCACTGACGCTGTAACACAAATCAAACAAAATTTGATAAATGATACACGATTGATGAAAACATCTAAAAAATAACGGCTGAAAAGAACGAACCACAAGTAGCGATAACTTTTCTCTCCAGATCTTGCTGGGCTGTTCTGTAGATGCTGTTTAGCACTTGATAGCTGAAATGTATCACAGACATTCAGCTTTCAGAAGCACCTACCAGCGTTCTCAAAACTTTTGGACAATTTGCATGTTGCCATAGGTGCCCGGCCGGGACAACTCATCTAGGACCTATGGCTAATGCAACACTGAAAGTATCACACAACCTTTACTTCAAATAAAAAAGACTAATTTCACTACTACGAAATATGTGCGACTTGCCTAAAAGGTTAAGAGTTGCTAAAGTGTAAACCGTACTGACCGCTCATTTATATCAGCTAAATCGCCATCACTGAATCGAACACCTGAGCCCTTAGTAGCATCGATTACCGAAATAGATTTACACTTCCGGATATTCTTCTCTTCCTGGAATACAAGGAACAATCCTATAAACTAGGAAGACCTTTAGAGAAGAAATCATGTTCTATGTGGAAGGAGTGCGAACGTATGCTATGAATACATCATTTTTGGCTCACCTTCAGCGTGACTCTGTAGAAAAATCCTAGCTGCGGATTGGAGTCGAGTTTAACAGATTCGATGTCCAACTTTTTCGCTATCTTAACAAGAAAAGGTAGCAATAATTTAGTGAACGCCAAATTGCTCCATACATGTGATTTAGCCTTCTCAGCCTTCTTCTCTAAATCCCGCATGTCGTCGCTGATTCGCAGCAGCTCGGGGTCGATGTCTGGACGTATCCGGAAATCACCAGTCTTATCATGGTATTCTTCGTCAACTGTACTGCGGATCAGCTGACAATACTTCTCGAAGTGCAGAAGTGCATAGCAGATCGGCTCCTGCAGAAGTGGCTATTTCAGTTAGAGTAATGCTGAAATCTCCGAACAATGTGCTCACAAGCATTAAATCTTTGATAGCAGCTGCATTCTTCTCATCGTTGTCGAAGAGATCACGCAATGCTCGCTCGAAGTGCCTCAGAAGCACAGCCAACTGATATACTCGATAACAGTCCTAAACTGAGGTTTAGAAGAACGACAATACCAAAACTTTCAACAAACCGAACGGCTTTGTTGTTGCACCTGCAGTTTAGCCTTGCTGAGGACCAGCTTTCGAGCAAGGAGGGTGCTGTCAGGAACTTTGGGAAGAAGCGTATCGCTCAAAGCTTGGCGAACCTAGGAAATTTGAGAGAAGAATTCATAGGACAGAATGAAATTAGAAAAAATAAATCTGATGGTGGTATGATAGGAGAAAGAATTCTACCTCGGAATTTGCAACAAGAGATTCAACAACATCTTGGCGATCCGTGATTTGTCTTAGGTCGCAGAGTGGTCGCGCTAGCCATTCTCCTGAACAAATAAGGGGAGGGCATGAAATTGGGGAATGGTTGGGCAAAAAGATAGTGTTATAGTCTGTCCGAAACGATGAGTCCGCCCACGCACGCGGGGATCGAGAAGCTGCCACGTTCGCCAGCGCTCCACGTCATCATCCCTGATTTGCGTAACGTTTCATCATTATCTTCATGATATTGACCAATGATCTGGCTGTGACGTGGACGACGTGGCAGTCAACAGCATCCGTCCCAGCCGCGCCGCCTCTCGATCAGGGATGTACGTGGACGGACTCGTCGCTCCGGACAGACTATACAAGGAGAAGAATACTAACTGAGCAGCCGTTGTCCTGGAGCAGTTCTACACTTATTGAGCAAACCATATACTGTTCCAGTGCTTCCTTTTGCATCTTGAAAAATAAATTTGAAAAAAAAAACTAATATCTTGACTGATTACCCACGTGAGCTTAGGAAAAACGTACCTTGGTGGTAACTCAGCGAAAACAGTTCGAGGGCACGAACAGCACCAGCATCGATGTGCATGAACCCGGAGGTACGGAAATCGGATAGGGAAAACTTTCGCACATAGGCCTCCTGCTCAGTCATTTTGAGATAGTTGTATAGACCGCAAAGGCAACGTTTCATAGATTCAGAAAGCGATGAGTCTGCATGGAAACTGTCATTAGCATTGCAGTAAACAATTATAAGTCTATGAATTAAACTCACAGTCACATCCTGGACGAAAGATGTTCGACACCTCCTCCCAATCACAAACATCTGCCACCGAGCTAGCACTCGTTTCAAGCACTCCTACTTTCTTAAGAAGAGCGCTCAGCTTTTTCGGACGTTCTCTACCACTGAATGGGCACGAGATTCCGTTGTCTACGTGAACGAGGCATTCCCTTGGTGCAATGCCGACAATACATTGCTGAAAGAGATTTTTGAGTCTAGAGAAGTGACTGATGACAGCTGATGTGACCAAACCTCGACTTGTGAAAAAAGTGGTGAATCAATGAACTCCGACGTCAAAACACGAAATTCCATGAGGTCCACAAAGCAAACACTAACAGCATTCTAAAACGCGAAATGAATGCGAACGAAAAGAAGGAGTTAGCGGAAACACAAACATTCTCTCCATTTGCAATTTTGATTGCCATAATGACGTTGCCACATCCTGTTACACCGCCAATAATATCTTCGAAATCGCCAAGATTTCCTATCGTACCCTAAACGAACAATGCACTACCCTTGAAAGCAGTCCATTACAATCATCGATGCTCTATTTTTCCAATCATCGCGCAGATCATACATGCATACATCTCCCAAAATTTTAGTAGGACAAGATTCCAAAGTCCGACAGTGAACTGCCATGTTTCGATCTTTTGATAGCTAGTGAAGCTAAAATGTGAACGATTAGCTTTCGCTTCGTTTTTATCAAGCACTGGGCGTACACAGTGCTTTTAGCGAGCAAGTAGCGTCCCCATTATTGCTCCTCTCGCTGATACGTTGCCTCAATGACATAATTAATCCAGGTAATTAATCCAGTTTTCTTCCAATATCAATTGCTCTTCTCCATTATTTGTTGTTTTTTTTTTTGGTTTTTCGCACTCAATGAGCCGTTGAGAACCCAGCAACTTTCCATGCGATCTTTCCACCCTCACGAGGTGGGCACACTGAATTTGAGTTTTGCTCCCTTTTCTCCGAAGTTTACATAACAAAGTTACTGGAAATTAGCGGTTATACTTGTCTTGATACCTGAGAAAGTTGTTCCTCCTGTTCAACAATGAATGACTGCTCCGATCAAGAATGCTTATATTCGTGAGAACTAAAAGGAATGGACCGTTTGCAAACGTTTGTTTGAAGGTGCCAGCAGCCTTTATGTTCCTTAGGTGCTGGAGAAGGCGGACTATCTAATCCTTGGGATATGTGCATGATGACACCGAATTCGTTTATTAATTGTGACAACCTTGCCTAGCGTGACCATTTCAAATCCAAAACAAGTACCCCATGGCCTAATAACACACACGACCAGTGGCCGATGAACTTAGCGCGGACATAAATGTATTCCCGTTGAGAAATAGTGACCGATGCAGTCCACTTTTTCAACCAAATTGCAACCAATTGAGATTGCTGCGCAAAGCAATATCGGTTCTTGCAACCGTTGCCAGATCCTCACATGAAAACCGCATCCTCCAGAAATGGTGCGACCCTTCTTAGAGGCAGGGGCCCACCTCACATTCGTGGTTGAGGTGATGGCAGATCCTGCATCTCCTCGACATTGAATCCAGCGGTATAAGTAATATGTCTCAAAACGGTGTCTAAACCCGTATTCCAGGACGGGGTCCGTAACAGTTTCCCAACCCGAGTTGACGTGTGAAGCCGTTGATCTTATCGAATGAACGCGCCGAGACTCGTTGGCGAACGCTGCTGCCGTGGCAGGCGGTTGCACGAGATACGTTCCCCAACAACGACCAGAGCCTGCCGCGCGCCGCGACTCCTCTCGCTCTCTGCGTCTCCGATAAAGAACGGGTCCCTGTACTGCCTCCCCCCACCACAGCGATCTGCTTTTTGGAGCGGTCCACCTCCGGGCTCCGAAAATGTTTAAACCCTTCAAAAATGCGGCTTTCGTGGCTTTTGAGCCTGTTGATGTACATAATCGAGGTCAACATGGCGAGAAGGTCTAGGATATGCATATACTTCCATCAGGCGGAATGAAGTAGGCCCCTGCCTTTAATAATGTGTTACCTCTCCTCCAGGTTACTCTTTACACGAATAATCTGGAAGAAAAAAATCCCTATGGATTGTTATCGTCAACTCGAAGATTATTCTTCCCTGGACCACTTGAACTTGGGAAATGTTCACGTATTTTCGTGTAAAGTAGAATGCCTTTGGATTCCATATTAGACTGTTGATTAAACTCTGCTATCCCTTATAGACCTCTGGACAACAGGTTAACGTTAAGAACGATGGTGCACACGGCCTGCAGCGCTTAGAAGAATATGCAACCAACGAATGCATAGAATTCAGAAACATCTCAGAATATAATTTGAAGTGATGTCCACATATGTAAGTAATAAAACGTCGCCTTGGATGAGTATTGGAGATCAGTTAAGCGTAGTGATTTCAGTTGTACCCCAGTGAAGACTTGTATGAATTCATGGTGATGGTAAAGGTAAAAATAGGAATGGTCAGGAAAACGAGCGTACGGTCAAACATGGAAGAAAAGAAAGAAAACACTTACTACTTACTAAATGGGTTTACTCCCTTGTGATAGTATTGATAGGAACAACTGCTATGAGCACCTTTCTGGCAGCAAAAAAAAAAAGATAGAGAGAGGTACGCACGGAAGAAAAGATGGAGAGCGAGAGCAAAAGGGACGGTGAGACCTCCTATGTAAATATACCCAATCTCTCACCGACATATGTCTTTCAAAAGTGATATAGGAAAAAATGGAGAAATAAAAACGGGGTGGAAAATGAACCATTGTCAGACAGATGGAGCTCTCGATGATGGAGCATCCCAAATAAAGAAAGCACGAACCTTTGCCTTCAATGTCCACTCCTCTCGCTCTAGAGCATACAATTCAATGCGGTATCGCATGAACATTAACAGCTCGCGTACTGTCCTTTGGTACTGGCCATTATTCATAGTCAGATATTGAAGCAACTCCCCTAAAGTACGAAGTCAAAAGTTCATAAAGGTTAAACAAAAATCATCACAGCATACCTTTTATTGTTACTGTTTTCAGACAGACGTCGCTCATAAAGACTTCGGTGGCCAGTAAAACTGCATCATTCCCATAACATGCGAAGTAGTCCTGTTATTGAAAGTTAATTAGAATTTAATATGCTTTGGTCTCTGAGCCCAATTTCCAATATTATTTTATTACACTCACAATATACTAATTCCTATGCTTATATTCTAATTCTATCTAATTATTAGAATATCAACATAGAATACCACATAGAAATAAAAACTGATTTCAAAGAAGTTCTCATATCTTCTACATATAGAGACCCTTACAAAATTAATATGACTACTGAAAGAAGCTAGTTGTGAAAACAATTACTCCTTTATCGAATATGGCCACAGTCCCAGCAGCCTTTGTACGTAGTGCTCGAAGCAGTGATTCATCGGCAGATTCCATCCTAGATAATAAAGTTATCAGTGAAAATGCAAATAATGCAGGCGGATTTCTTCTTAACATTGCAAGACATGTACAACAGACTTCAGTGGGCGAGACATGCTCATACGCAGTACACCATATGCAACGTGGCTTGCTGATTGTCTGCGCATCCACACATTCCACAGATACCACTGTTCTCAACCTTGTCTTATTCTCTTGTTTATCATTTTAACCTGACCAAACAAACAAATGGTGAAACGCTCTCGGGCGGGTCTAATCCACTGGAGTTTCTTGCATACAGAAATCGATATCAAGGAGCAAAATGAGTGTCGGATCTGCATAGCCGATTCATTTAAAGAAGGCGTATGCCGTAGCAGCGCCTGTGCTAGCCCCCAGGTACACAGCGCGGTTGTTCCAACAACTGACCGTTAATTAAACCAGCGCCTTTGGCGAGTTTTCTCCCTTGTTTACTCATGTAATGTTATTTCATATTCATATTTCTTATAGCAACTATAAAAGAAAACAAGAGAAAATTCACCGAAGATGCAGGACTAATCGGAGATCAGTTAAAGGCAGCACTCACGGAAACCTGCGTGTTGGAGATGTCGCGGTATATCGGGGCTTTCAGGGATGGTGAACTCATTGATAACGATGAAGTAGCGTGAAAAACACGTGGGAAACACAGGAAATAATGTCGGTACTTCCTGTGCGTCCACAGCGCGTACGAGTGTTCCGCGACGGGTCCCGTCACAAAACCCTGATACACGGTACACATTCCACACACCACATGCGCTAGATCACACGTGCACACCCGGCCGATAGCGTAAGCTGGCACGACGAAGCCTTTTTGTCCATGTCAGCTGACGTGTCCACGACAGTATCTTCGCAGGTAGGCCTCTACTTGCTCTGGTTAACTTACTGTTGTGACTGTCCATCGGCCGCCTTCACGATAAGTGACTCCCTTCAGAAGTGACAATTCCGTGAGTTCTGCCTTTAAAGTGCAAACCGCGATGAGCGACCCAATGCCTGTGTATGCAGCCGCTGTCACGGCGTGCACACTCTCAAAACGAATCGATTGTTCAGCTTGTGAAATAGGTTAAAATAAACTCCTGTGCAAGAATTCAGACACAGATGAACTTTTAGAAAACCCCGAGACCGCAAAGGTGGAAAACTGACACGTGTAGTCATGATGCACGACCAAGTACACGTGCAGGTAGCTACACCGTGCTAGGGTAAAACTAACCAGTAGATCGAGAATATACTTCAGTAGATTGCGAACACAAAAATATTGAACTGAATAGTTTATTGAATAGGTTCGAGTATCACAACTGTAATCGCAGAAAATTATGATCAAATGCTCGTGAAATGCTTGAATGAAACCATAAGAGCACACCTCTCCCACAGTACCAACTATCAGGGGATGGAATACCAGACAGTGCAAACGGGTAGGTCGTCGTCGAGGCATAGCTGGGAACCATACACCTCTATATGCATTAGTATCATTCACCTTATTCCTAAATTTTCGACTACCTTATGATCTTGGGACGCTCCAGAAGAATAGCACATCCTAAGTTATGGCTCTACTACTAGAAAGAAGTAAAAGTAGTAGTAAAATAATTTCCTAAACCAACTTAATATGAAATGCCGTGATCTCACCCCCCCCCCCTCATCGCCCCTTCAATTTTGAGCTTCTCTGAAATATTACTACAACTTTACCACAAAGCAGCTACAAATACATTGTTGTTAACCTAATGGAAAATGTTGTCAGATACAGAATACTAAAAAAAACACAAGAATTATGCAGAAAAGCGTTTCATCAAAAGATTAATTGTTTGAACATCTTACATTATTTGAAAGGACAGAAGTTCAAACAATCCACTAAGATCTTGTGATCGCACTGGTTGTAAAACGGAAGCTCTCTACTGTTGGCGGAGCAAATCAACTGTAGATAAAGCAAATAAATAAAGAAAAAAAGGAGGAAAGTGAAGGCCTCCACCGGTACAGAAAAAAGAAGAAATACTACTTTCTCGCTTCGGAAGTGCGGGAAATTGTTAAAGGAAAGTGAGTCAAATTTTACAAAGTAGTAGCCTCAAAAGCTCACCCCGATTGCACATTTGAAAGTGAACCACATTAGGCTAGCACGACAACCATCTCAATCCTGGGAGAGACTTTGAAAATATTACAGATAGACGAGGATGCATGATCACATCATCAAAGAAGCCCGTGATGATTACGCAGCAAAAAAAAGAGAGTTAACACTAGCCGCATATAAAACGAAAAGCAAGAACAAAGCGACGTTCACTAGCACACAATCCCGGAGCTCGTAGGTTTCAAGGCTGTGCCAACGCGCTAACCGCCCTGCGCACTTTGTCTAAAACGACTTGCAAAGTAAAAGCAACATAAAAAATCAAAAATGTTGCTCAAGAGTCCACTATAGCACAAATTGGTTGTCAGGGTCCTAGTATACATTTAAAATATGGAGAGTATTAGGAGCGCTGGAACAGCCTTTCATAATAAATTGGTGGTACATTGAAACAAACAAATTTTCATCCTAGAATGTCTCATCATCATCCGCAACTGCAGCAGCTTGATTTGCCGTTTGCTCTTCACTTTCGGCATCCTGGAAAAATCATGCTTTGTTACACAAAATTTTGTCTGCCTTCAACCATACAGGGATGTGGATACTACGCTGTATAATAGAGCTAAGAAAGTCACTCCATGAAAAGAGGCGGAACTCGCAGAATATATGAAGGTGCCACAGAAGAAATTAAAGAACATCAAAAATCATTCACTTAAGGATACATATTTGAACAACTAAGAAGTGGAGATGAGCACATGAACTTTTCTATGGAAAACTGATAAATTGTGGATTACAAATTTTAACTGACATAGCGTGTACAGATCAAAGGTGGAATAGTCGTGCAAATGGGTCTTCCAAAGTGATGGTTGTCTGTGAAAATCGGGGATCGAAAAGTGAAGGTGGTCAGCCCCAGTAGGCGTCGACAGGGGGGGGGGGGGGGGGGGTGGGGGAGGTCACCAGTCTCCGAGTATTGAATAGAAAAAGTTTGAAAAATGTTAATGATAATGAAAGTTACTGAAAGGTTACTAAAATTTGAAATTGTAAAAAAATTGAGTTTTTTTCGATTTCTTGGATTTTAATCGTGGCATTTCTCCGGATCTGAAATAGATGAGCCGAAGCTGGGCTACAGAGCAGGTTAGACGAGACAGTATACTAGGCGAAAAAAATCCCGAACTGATCCCTGATCAAAAAATGCACTCCACAATTTCATCTTGATGATTGGAAATTTCTTCGATTTCACAAATGGCATTTCCCGGGATACAAGAAAGCTGAGCCGAAACTCGCAGAAGCCATTATCCGTAAGAGGGTCATCAAATTAACCATCGCATACAGTACGCTTTGCAACCAGCCGGCGGCACCGTTTACTGAGATGTCGACCTAGCGCGCTTGGCAATTGCTAGTATGAACCTATCCTTGTTTCAGAATCGTTTTCGTCTGATTTGCATTCATTCATGCTAGCTATCTACAACTGCTGCTGAAAAGACCCGAGGAGTCAGTTCACTTCATTTATTCACACTACATACTACACTCCGGTATTTGACAAGTTTTTAATCCATTGCTGATGTTGCTTGCCCAATTTTTCCTTGAGAGTGGAAAATCACATTTGAAGTGAAGCGGAAAGCAACTGCCTATGGTTGAACAGAAACGGTATCGTTGAACGACAGCCTTGCCTCTGTTCGATACACCATATCGTTTTTTTTTGAAGTTGTTCATTAAAATATAAGAGAAAAGAAGCAACAAATCAATGCCCATCTAAGATTACCACTCTGCTCTCCCTCCCTCGCACTAAACTTAAATTGATTCCATGTGGTCATGTCTGGGAAGCATAGCTCAGGGTTATAGTCATAGTTCAGGGTGATGAAGGCCATGACATAACAAATGGGTGGAGTACGATACTCCAGGCATTCCACCTATTGTTCAGATGTCTTTCTCACAACACTTCCTTGCATCTTCATTACAGGTACATCGAATCAATCATCAACCACATAATAAAAACCGGATTCGTTATAAAAGGTTTTTTTGGGTATGGGGTGTTCTCTGGTCCTGTGACGATTGGCACAACAGCGTATACTTGGCAAGGATCCCATCAGCGCAAATCAGCTTACCTTTACTCAGCACCGTTAGCGATGGATGCGTCCGATTTGGACATTGGCGAGTAGACGGGCGCGGCCATGGCGGTTCGGGGTTGAAATTTTCTCACCGGGCGGGGGTTTTTACGAGGTCTGGGCTTGATCTCATGGATTTTGATGGGACCTTCGCAGATAGACGGGGTAGAGTGACGGTATGTCGAATCTGGGTTGGAATTTTCACGTTAGGCACGGGTTGCGACGGGAGGCGGGCTCGGATGTTGACATCTCGGATTTTGAGGGGACCTTCAAATTTAGGACCAGGTACCTTTAAGGACAGGGGTCAGAAACGGGGGCGGGGTGTGACCACTCGAATTTCAAACAATTTTCGAATTTGGGCGAAATCGAAAAGTGATTCCACCGGTTGCGACCATGCCACGTTGACAGCACGCCATCCCGTCCGATTTGGCAAGTTTGGCAACGATGAGCATGATTCGTCACGATACATCGATCGACTTTTTCCGGCGATTATTGATATTATGGCTTTTTGCGATTGATCGGTAAGAACGTCCTCATCTAACTATATCACTATTGTGCATATAGTCCGAAAATCGGCGACTTTGGTCTTTATACAATTTTCTAATTTTCCCTGTTTTGCAAATTCGGTATAGGAGAACGTGGCGGGCGGGAGGTGGGTGGTAATATAAAATCCGGATATATGTTTAGCGCATTTGTGCTCGCAGATAGTGGTCCATGAGTGAAACGCGATAACAGCACGCGCGATTCTCCATCGATGTGTCTGGTTTCGTGCGATTTATTGGAGAATCCGCCGAGTTACACGCGAAAATGTGGTGAAAATCCGAAAAAAAATTGCAGATAACCTTGGCGTTCAAAGTTCCCTTCAATCTATCTTCTTACACTCTGATAACCTACTACTTTACCCCTCTGACTCGTCCCCTCATACTACCACTCAGTTTCTCCTTGGGTGAGACGGAGCTAGCTGATTTTGACCATTTTTGAGAAGCCCCCATTGTATGAAGTGCCGCGTCTTGCGCAATTCAGAGGTAAAGGTGCACAATCGCTTCATGGATGTCACCACTCCGAGGATTCCTGCTCAGACAAAAGCCCATAGATAAGGTTAGACACCTGCACCATGTCCCAGAGGGGAACTTGTATATTCACCACGTGTTTCTCGCACACTACGTGGACTGCAAACCCCTAGTACAATATCTTGCACATCCTCGCAAACGCATTACCAATTTTGCGGATCCCTTTATTCCCTAGGCTCAGACAAAAACTTATATAATGGAGGGATCCCTCAAGTTTTTCATTTTACATGTGGAACTGCTACTCTGTAATTCTTAATTCTTCAACGAAATAAAACACGTGAAGAAAATTTTGAAGTTTTGGCATGTATTCTTATGAGTTTCACTAAAAATCGACAATGAAGGAGCATTTGATGATTTGTACATCAGAACTTGAGCCACAAGTTGCTGTTTGAGGTCTTATCAAATACTTGGCAAGAGCAGTCGGGAGCACTGTCGCTGAGACAAAGAGAGTGCATTCCCAATTTACACCATAATGTTGCAATTGCACATTTGAATAACAAGTTTTCATAGCTGGGCAAAAGTCATTCATCTGGAACCATATCTAAGCAGGGTCACTAAAATGTTGCACACATAGTTGAGGCTCACAAATATTCCACACAGGACAAATTCCACGCCGTGCACAAAAAAAAAACCAAAAAATGGAATATTGTCAAAACTCACATTTGCTTCATAAAGAATAGCTAGAATCGCTTCCTTATCGGGATTTTCGCCATCAGCACACGAATTGCACATGTCTTCTATTCTCCTGAGTTTTTCGAAGTAGAAATTACGTTCGCTTTCTAAAGTCTCACAGATGTTCGTCATCTGAAATGGCATCTGCCTGAGGCAGGAGTTTGATAACTATGTATGTGAGAATGAATAATGGCAAGAACAGAGTTGTCCTCAAACAAACTAGTGTGTAATAAGAATTTCTAAAAGGTACATGTTCAAGGGAACGTCAAACCATTATATTTCGAATGAATCCCACAGATAAAAAAAATTGCATGGCAGAAGAAAAAGAAGCAACTGAGCAACTTTTTTCTACTTTTAAATTGCACTATGATTCATGAAGTGCAACATGTAAAATAGTAGAAAATGCCAGATGTTGCCCTGAAACTAAAGAACGGTTTATCGTCACTTCCTCGCTCTTATAAACTCCTTCCCAAGGAATGAGGCTTTCTCTGCACAGATGCGCGGTTACGCCACTGTTGCCATTTGCGTTTGTAACTTTACATGAGCTTCACAATCTGAGTATAGTTTCTGGTCATCCTACAGCATCACACGTTTAGTCTTCCCCTCTATATACGCTTGTCAATGATGATTCTCTTTGGTATTGGATGATTCTGCCTAGCGAATTAACGCAACCGAACGCCGCGTATTTTGCAGCAATTTGGGGCAGACCACAACATCGAATCCATATAATTGTCCCGCACTCATTAAGATTAGCCAATGAGCGCAGCTACAGCTGCTCATTTCGCTGTTCATTACCAATGCAGCAAACTATAAATGATTATCCATTTTCGCTCCATTCCGAGGTTTACTTCCCATTTGAAGTACGAAGTATTTAACCACCTAATTCTATTGATTTGTTCCCAAACTGTGAATTGCATTGCACACCTTCCACTTCCTCATCCAATGTTGGTATGTGATATTCTAGTGCTGACCCCCCGAGGGTTTTGATATTCTTCTATCCGTTACACAAAATTCTTAGAATACAATTAACATTAAGAAGCTTAGCTAGTCTGCGTACCTCTTCGTTCTGCTGAGTCAGCTTGGCGTTTTCTTGTTCGAGCTCCTTCAATGCGGACGAATCTACCGCACTGGTACGAGACGAAGGAACGGGATTTGGTGGTGCTTAATAGCTTAGCAATATCAGTAAGTACAACATGGTAGAGAGCACCAAATAGCGGAAAACAAAGAGAAAGTTGGAAAATGACTAACTTCTTTTAGTCATAGGAGCAGCAGAAGTCCGCACAGTGGTGGTTGTTGAATTACGAAGAGGAGCAGGACGAGCGGGAGCAGGGCCTTTAGCGCCAGCAGGAAGAGGCTAAATAAGAACGCATGTTATCGGAACCACTACTGCACTTTTTACCCACTTCGTTATCTTTGTTTCCAAACAAACGCTTGTTCTGAGTACCCCAATTAATTAGAAACAATTACAACCATGAAATAGTCAAAATGGTGAAAACGCTAAAGTGAAGGCAAACTACTACGTGCAGCACCGACTCTACGGCCTTTGCATTGAAACCTGAATTGTGTTCATAGCTACAGGTATCAGGACAACCATAGATCATAAGTGAGATCATAGAAAAAAAAACTTGGAAAATCGATTCGCTAGGGAAGCTAGAGAAGTAACACTGATGATGGATCAAACATATGGGAGAAATAGCTCACTTCATGGGACTTGCTGTAGTGTTCATTTTCAAAGTGTTACTAAGCGGTGATTCAGATCACAGAAGAGCACTCACAAAAATAAATTGAAACTCAATGGGCGTGACATGAATGTCAGTCGATCCACCGAAAAGGAGCATTGGTCTTGACATTGCGACAAAAAGAAACACCATCAGCCCACTAATCCCGGCGAATTTCCACAGCTATATTCAGAATTAACGTTACTATTTCAAGGGCTTATTTGTTAGACGAAAAAAAAAAACGTTTCAATTCCGCAGAGACATGGATGGCTGTTAACAAGATATAACAATACTTCCTCAGCAAGCGAAATATTCTGGTAAGGGCAAGGAAAACCGCGATGTGATATATGTTAGAGACTTCACCCCCAGTGTAATCCTCTTTATCCATGTTATCTGTATTGCACATTAAAAATTTAAATGAAATATGCCATCATCGCTAGAGAGGAAGAAAATTCACGTATGAAATACTGCGATGCGGAGATAGGCCTAATGAACAGGGCGCAGATGTTAGATTCTGTGCAAACAAAAAAGATGAAACAGTTGAGGATTAACAAACCATGACAAATTAATATCTGAATGACAAAAAAAAATGCAACCAACCTCACCACCGCGAGCAGCTATAGCGTCATATTCCTCACCATCGTCAACATAGTTGGCATTAAAAAACTTGAAGAACCACTGCAGAAACTCAAAGTTGTCCTGGAACTTTGCTTTCGTCAAACGCTCCACTGGAACCGGCTGAAAATACATCCCTTGAACCAATATAAACAGTATGTGAAGAAACAATCATATGAGGAAACCGAGCTACCTTATCAACACCAAGACTTTTCCAAGCGGTACCGAGTATCTTCCAGTTGCTGATATGATCCATCTCGTTGCGGCTATTCCACTTCACCTTGAAAGAGAATAGAGAAGGTGCAGTATCCCAAGAAGCAGTGGTCGATGAAATTTATATGGAGATAAATCACTGAATACTACATGAGACTGTGTTCCCTGTATAAATGCGTACCTTGCGCAGACTGATGGCATCTCGGAAAAGGAGATGCGTAAGCTGACAGTAGGCGGCACCCGTACTCATTTCTTCAATTTTGGAAAAATTGGCCTAGAATTCAGTGGGTTATATTTGACAAAATGAACTGGGGAAGAAATTAATGAGACTTAATACATGATTAAGCTTGAGTTTTTCTCGAACATCGGGCTTCTTGTGATTCTTCACTACTCTGCGTTCTGTACTTCTATTTCTAATCTGCTGCACTCAATATTACATCAAGACAATGCTCGTCACTGTCGATAACTAAATGTCAACGTAGAAAAGATGCCTGTTCCTTTTGTCTCTTACTCATATGAACTATTCTCTGGTTAGCTGGGTTCGCGGAAGTACCAGGAACTCTGGCAGTGCTTGCTCATGCTTGAGTGAATAGTGACATTGTTTTCTGCCAGTTTTCGGACGTCACGAGATATAGTCGAAACTAGTTGAGCCCTTCCGCGCAGGAGACTAAGTAAGCTCAAGCGAGAAGCATTCGGTAGTCTAAAAATGGTAGACACTGGACGCAAAAAAGCAATAAACATCTAACTGCTAAGTAAGTTGAAAGTTTTCGCGGAAATTTTCAAATTAAAGCCGATTTCATCAGAGATGGAAGCTAGGGAGAAATTACAGACAGAAGAAGAATAAGAGAAAGAACGCAATACCCTTAGAAAACAAAGCAGGTTGGGTGTTGGCTGCCCAGTGAATAGAGTGCAAATTTAAGCAGAAATACTCAAATTTCATCGCCTTCCAGCAGACCAATCAAAAGTAATGATAACTTGGTAATGACATACAGCGCTACATATATAAGCAGTATGCTGCGTTTTTGTAACTATATAGATTGAGTAAAAAAAGAAATAGAAAGCAAACCTTAATGCTGCTGTTCACCCATGCGAGGAGTTCGTGACGAGAAATGTTGTCTTGAGTAACAGCTGAGACGTAAACGTTGGTGACCATCGTGCCAAATCCCTGCAAGTCCGCATTGAAAAAGAATCAAATCGGTCACTTTTTGCCGCAGAGATAACAGCGTAATTCTGTAGATGACTTGATTGATCAGGTTCCCTACTAGAACAACAAGATAGCTCTGTAAGCTCGCTGATTTAACTCGAAATCAAGCAGAAGGAGAAGTGATTCATCGAACGAAGTGAAAAGGAGACAGCACAAAGAGAAAGTGAATATGCGATCAAAAGAAGAAATGGGTAGCTCACTGCAGAATTGACTGACATTATTAAAATCCACCGTACGCGTGGGCATTGCTGGAACCCGGCTTACTCAGATGCCTCGTAGTGTAGAGGAAGTAGGTTTTTCACTAGTATTCTACTATTCTACCCTTATATTCTCCTACTACTCGCTAGTATCCAAATACTAGGCACTATTTAGCTAGTATCGTTCCAGAAATATCAAAATTAAAAAATTTTGCTGAAATTTCGCCAGTAAGAGTTATTCGACGAGTCGATCACGAAAGTGATATCCATTTTGTAGCATAGGGCCATTTTGCACAGTTGTGGTAGGTTCACTGTTACGAAGCGGAAGACAATGCTAATTTTGTAAAGAATGGACGGTGTCTTGCCAAATAAAGTTGGTACTCATAATAATCATGTCAGATTAGCCCATTTTCTGGGGTGTTGTTCCTAAAGTACAGCTCCCACAACCTCACAAATACAGGATTGCAACACAAAATGAGGATGAGTTTCGCGATCTGCGCATCAAAACTCCCTCTTAGCTAAAGTTTGGTCGAAAACAGTGATTTTGATATTTTTGGGACAGAACTGCCGTACAGTAACCAGCAGTTCAATACTAGCGAGTGGTAAGAGAATGTAAGGGTAGAATAGTAGAACACCAGTGAAAAGAGCTACTTTCTTCACACACGAGGGATTCGGGCCAGCCGGGTTCCAGGAACGCGGGCATCTACGAGGGATTTCAATAATGTCAGTCAGGGGGACAGTGGCTTCTGCTCCCTGCCACGAGTACTGCATGTTTAAAAAGAAAGAGGAAACTGAGAACAGGATTACTTTCTCCAAAGAAGGAAAGAAAATATGAAGATAAAGGTTCGTAGAAAAGTGTGTGCAAAGAAAAAGAACTGATAACGCACTGCCTTCCAAAATGGATGGTTTTTTCGGGAAAACCTGTCGCGGATAAAGCAGCATTGCGTGGTGTAATCGCGGAGAGACCACTTTTTTCGTCGCCAAAGCTGGTTGTGCGCGGGCGCGCTTACCCCTTTCCTACTCTGAAGTCTACGTAGTAATAGAACTCTCTCACAGCTGACGAGCTTATAAAGTAACGGGAACGAGCTTTCTTAAGATTGTGGTTGTTAAAGGCAGTGTCCAGGCAAAACCTCTGAGCTTGAGTGCTCATTAGATTATGATAGCGAGTCGACTCCATAGGCAACTGCCAAAGTTTCAGCGAAAAAGTCGCAGAAATAAGCGAGATAACCGCCTTAGACAAAGTACCCAAACCCATCTCCAGTGCCCAGCCCGCCCACCCGGCGTCTGCCATTTCGCGCGTGGAATTGGTGTAACGTGGAGCATCGTTGGAAAATATCAAAATGATTTTGGCAGCTCTCCCTTCCGTGTTTGATTTATCTCCATGTTTGCGTCTCAAGTATGCGTATGTAATCTAAACATTCAGGTACAGAGAACTCCAAACGGACGCAGTCAAGAGTCAGGACCGCGGCGCGGCTCTCTTGGGCAGAGTCACGGGAGCTCAGCATAGTGTGCGCCTGCGTCTCTGTCCATGAGAGCCGCGCCGCGATCTCTACTCTTGTCTGCGTACGTTTGGAGTTTCCTATAGTGTTGCTCAACACTGCAGTCTTTCGCTTCAGATGATGCTGGATCTACGGTTTACGGGTCTATACTTGGGGGGATCACATTACGGAGGCGGTTATTCATATACCAGTCTGGCCGTCCGGCTAACGCCGGACTTTCAGACTTCCACTGATGCTCGCTTCGCTCGCATACTCCGCATACGATGCAGAAAAAAGGTGGACAGATTTAGTAGATCTTGTATCCCCCGAGTAAGTCCATCGACTTTTGGAAGGCTCTCGATCGCGTGAGCGGTAGCCTTCCTCCACGTGGGAGAAGTAATTTCTTTTGATTGGCCCTAGTGGCCGTTGTTAATTGGACGTAGCCGATTCAGTGGAAATGCTCTCTTGAAATAATCTATCTTTAGCAGGTTGTTGTGGTAACTCAAGTGATAAGGGTCTGCCCATGTATAGAAACAGAGTGAAGTGGTGGGGTCGATTCAGATAGAAATGGACTGGAATGAGGAGGGGAATGCGGATTGGAATAACGTGCACCTAGGTCACATAAGTAGAAGGAATAGCCGGAACGGGTGCCAGGTCACCATTCATGAAGAAATTCACCTAGGCCGTGACAAACTTCCTTTTCTGGACGCGGGCGCCCTTATCACAACGCTGGACCGTCATGCGTTTCCCCACCTTTGGGCGCCGACACACCCTTATCACAGTGGTGGCCCCATCTCCCCCACTTCTGGGCGTCGGCGCACACTTATCACAGTGGTGGACCCATCTCCCCCACTTCTGTGCGCCAGCGCACCCTTATCACAGTGGTGGACCCGTCTCCCCCACTTCTGGGCGCCGGCGCACCCTTATCACAGTGCTGGACCCGTCTCCCCCACTTTTGGACGCCGGCGCACTCTTATCACACCTTTGGACCCGACTCCCCCACTTTTGAGTGCCGGCGGGGCCTTATCACAGCGTTGGACCCGTCCCCCCACTTTTGGGCGCCAACGCACCCTTATCACACCGTTGGACCCGACTTCCCCACTTCTGGGCGCCGGCGCACCCTTCTCACAGTGGTGGACCCGTCTCCCCCACTTCTGGGCGCCGGCGCACCCTTATCACAGTAGTGGACCCGTCTCTCCCACTTCTGGGCGCCGGCGCACCCTTATCACAGTGGTGGACCCGACTCCCCCACTTTTGAGTGCCGGCGGGGCCTTATCACAGCGTTGGACCCGTCCCCCCACTTACGGGCGCCAGCGCACCCTTATCACAGTGGTGGACCCGTCTCCCCCACTTCTGGGCGCCGGCGCACCCTTATCACAGCGCTGGACCCGTCTCCCCCACTTCTGGGCGCCGGCACACCCTTACCACAGTGGTGGACCCGACCCCAGGCGTTTCACCACTTTTGGACGCCGGTGCACTCTTATCACACCTTTGGACCCGACTCCCCCACTTTTGAGTGCCGGCGGGGCCTTATCACAGCGTTGGACCCGTCTCCCCACTTTTGGGCGCCGACGCACCCTTATCACACCGTTGGACCCGACTCCCCCACTTTTGAGTGCCGGCGGGGCCTTATCACAGCGTTGGACCCGTTCCCCCACTTTTGGGCGCCAGCCTACTCGACGTACTCGACCGTTACAATATCGCAGATATCAACTAATGTGTTATCGATGTTAGTTCACCGCTCAATACTGATTCGGAAACTGAATGGACTAATTTCGTAACGCTCTGACACACACGTACACTCACAGACAGACAGACTAAGCGCGTTATTATAAGTAGTGACTGTAGATCGGGCAGCTAAATATTTTGATAATCATTCTCGACTTTCACATCAATTAGTTATGTACCATGATACCAAAAAACGGCGAATAAGAAAAACTTATTTTGTAAGAAAGACAGTTTCTGCATTGCGAACAGACATTGCCGACAACAGCAATAATCGAAATATGCCTCTTCTTGTTAAATTTGCTCGAAAAGTGCTATAGCAGTGATATGGACCCCTGAAGGAAAACGAACTGACTTATTGAAGTTAAAACTGAGGCAGCGAACGGGAGCTATCAATCGATAAAAATTTTCTCTGTGCCCTCTCTGGAATGACTGAGCCTAACTGGCCTAGAAACCCCAGAAACCCAATACTCGAAAATTTTGCCTGGACACTGCCTTTAAAGGCAGCTCTTTGACTGCATTTGAGATTTCCACGTCAGTTGAACATATGCGAGCCGCTGAGCACAAAGATGTATGTACTTTAATTCTCGTGAAAACGTCGAAAACCCCATGAGCTACGGGTTTCTTTGGCCGAGAATTTTGAAATTGTCGGCCAGTGGGCGAGAGACGTCATTCCGCAGCAAGAGCTAGCTGAGGGTGCGGCATGTTTTTCCGACACTGCAGTACATGCTTGATCAGTTGATAATAGCCACTGCTTATGGTTAGAAGTTCATTTTTATGTGCAACCTTAACTTCTCAACTTCGCGTTTGCTAGCTTCCTAGCAAGGAGCTCGTCCGCTCCAATACTGAATTTGGCCTTCAGAATAGGGGGTTTCAACCTGTCTTTTCACATTTGAAACACATTATTGGAATCAGCTCATCGAGTAGGACCAGATTCCGTTGATATCTCGACACCCATCATGAGGTGAGACACTGCCCTTAAGTGGGCACCGAATGTTGGGATGTAAAGATATGAATGCAGTCTGCTGCCCTTCATCATAAATGTGAAACGAACACAGACAATGACGGCTTACCTGCAGAGAAAATGGAACATTCGTCGCGAACACGCCTGGCCGTGTTCGCGCGCGGACGAGTTTTCCCCGGCGCAAAAGCCATTGCGGTGCGTGGTTTGGCGCAAAGGGAAAACGAAATGCATTCAATTCACAGGGTTTCATGGCGGGACTCGACCAAAACCACGCGCCGCACTGGCTTTCGCGCCGGGGAAAACTCGTCCGCGCACGAACACGGCCAGGCGTGTTCGCGACGAATGTTCCATTTTCTCAGCAGGTAAGCCGTCATTGTCTGTGTTCGTTTCACATTTATGATGTGCTGAGTCTGTACTTCACCACCCGCAGCTCAGCTCAGAGTCGAGAATTTCAGCTCCTGCTGCCTTTAAGGTTTGCCACTGGGAGCCATGATAGCCCCTAGGGAACTTCAGGTCCTGCATATCTCTGAAGTCAATGAAATCATGTTTTCACCAGTTGCATTAGAAGAGAAGTAAGGATAGAAGAATTAAAGATCGCAAGTAATTCCTACAACAAAAAAAACAGAGCCCCCGTTCATGTCGCTGTGGAGATCCGCCAGTAACTTCCGTAGTTCTATTAAATAAGTAAATAACATAAATATAATATAATCTGAATAGTAGCTAGCTCGTAAATGTGGCGGTTTTTGAGGACAGTTGCTAAAGTCGAAAGTTATTTAGCAATAAATCGTGTTATTGCTATTAATAAAACTTGTTTTGTTACATTGTATAACAAACACCAGCATAAACGATGAAAATTGCGAGAAACCGAATAGGGAGCGGCCAATCAACCCACCCTTATCAGCACAGTGCGCGATCGGGCGAGCGGCGGGACCCTAAAGGGGCTTTCATACATTTGCCGCGGCGGCGGTGCCGTTGCCGCCGAGCGGCATGCCGCGCTTTCACACAAACGTCGCCCAGCGACAAAATACCCCCTCGACCATTCCTTGCCGCTTGCCGCTGGGCGACGTCGCCGGTGCCGCGGCAAAAAAGTAAACAAGCTCTTGTCGCGGCGACGTCGCCGGCCTATGCTTAACCATGGGCGACTGCCGCCGTGGCAAGAGTCTGCAACCCCTTAAAGGCAGCAAGAGCCGAAATCCTCGACTCGGAGCTGAGGTGCGGTGGTGAAGTAGAGATCAGCAAATGTGAAACGAACACAGAAAATGATGGCTTACCTGCAGAGAAACTGGAACTCTCGTCGCGAACACAAATGGCAGTGTTCGCGCGCGGACGAGGGGTCCGATGTCGGGTGTGCGCGTCCCGCCACGAAACCCCGTGAACAATTGAACGCATTTCGTACTACTTTTGCGCCAAACCACGCGCCGCAATGGCTTTAGCGCCGAGGAAAACTCGTACCGGCGCGAACTCAGCCAGGCGTGTTCGCGACGTTTCCACATTCTCTGCAGGTAGTACGCCATCATGGTTTGTGTTCGTTTCACATTTGTGATGTGCTGAGTCTGTATTTCACAACCCGCACATCAGCTTCGAGTCGAGGATTTCGGCTGGTGCTGCCTTTAAGCGGCGAGCGGCGTGCCATTACTCACACTTGGCGGGATGTGCGTCCGCTCGCACACACCGAATAACTGAGGATGTACAGTCTATCCGAAAGTCCCCTCAGCCGGCGGGAAACGTCGTGGCGGAGCGCCTGCGGGGCGGCCGTCTTGGCAGCGTACGTGGAATTGATCAGCTGCTGAGATCAGACACAAGCGCTCTCTATTCTGCCCCTGGCTTCTCTGACTCTGCAGACAACCAGTGGCAGCATGCAGAGCGCCTGTGTCTCCTCCTAAAGCCGCGTCGTGGCCACGCCCCCTTGACTGCGGACATTTGGAGCTTCCTGTAGGTGTTGCAAAAAGTATTAGGGGAGTATTGATACCAAATAGTATTAGGTTGTGTACAAATTAATTGCGTTTTTTTGCAAACCAGTTTTTGACCTACTGGTTTTTGTGTATTGTTCATGTAACGTTCCCAATGTTGTATACCATTTAGAAGCTTATCTTTCGCTCATTCATTTCGTGATGTTCATTTATTTCGAAGCTCACTCTTGGCTTGGTTCCGCCCTTTTTTCAGGATGCTCTCCAAGGTATAAATTCGTATCTTTTGCTTCATGAGTTCAAGCTTGGACGGAAAGCAGTGGAGGCTCACGAAAATATCGTGAAAGCATGAGGACCAGATGTCGTTCCAATTCGCACCACTCAACTCTGGTTCCAAAAATTCCGATCAGGAAACATGAGCCTTGAAGATGAACCAGGTCGAGGTCGCATCCGTGAACTTGACGACAACGTCCTGAAGTCTGTGGTGGAGTCGGATGCACGAAAAACTGTTCGTGAGATAGCGGAAGATCTTCAAGTATCATTTTTCACCGTCGCCAAGCGTTTGGAAAAAGTTGGAAAAGTGAAGAAAATGGATCAGTGGGTGCCACATGAATTGGACGCTGAACAGATGCTCAGGCGTTATCAGATCTCATCGGAGCTGCTTTTACGGAATAAAAATGAGCCTTTCCTTGATCGAGTCGTAACCTGCGACGAGAAATGGCTTCTTTACAATAATCGGAAACGTTCTTCGCAGTGGTTGGACAAAGATGAGCCCCCAAAACTTTTTCCGAAGCAGAAGTTGCACCAAAAGAAGACTATGGTCACACTTTGGTGGAATTACGCAGGAATTTTACATCACGAGTTTCTAAAACCAGATGAAACCATCAATGCGGACAACTACTGCCACCAAATAGACAAAATGCATGAGAAACTGGCACATGCGAACCCAGCAGTGGTGATCAGAAAAGGTCCAATTCTTCTCCACGATAATGCCAGACCTCATGTTTCAAGAAAGACGCTGCAGAAGTTAAAGGACCTTGGCTACGAAGTACTGCCTCATCCGGCATACTCATCGGACCTTTCGCCAACCGATTATCACTTTTTCAAGAACCTCGACAACTTCATCAAGGGAAGAGTTTTCAAAAGTCAGACCGATGCTGAAAATGCCTTCAACGAGTTCATAGCCTCCAGAGGTTCGGACTTCTACCGCAAGGGAATTTATGATCTTGTGGAACGTTGGCAAAAATGCTTAGATTCTAATGGTTCTTATTTTGTCTAATAAACTTCCGTTTGAGCCGAGTTGTAAACGTTTAAAGTTACGCGTCAAAAAAACGCAGTTAATTTGTACACAACCTAATAATTAGGGCGAAATACATATCTGGTTGTTTCAGTATTTGGAATCTGAAGATGAGAATGAAGAGAACATGATTTAGAGAGAGTCAGCTATTATCATAGCAAAAATTACGAGAATAAAGGTATCTTCATCTACCTTCGATCGAAACGAAAACTCTTGCGATGAAATAAGGTTGCGGGTAAGACTGAAATTGCTGTGAGTAATGTAAGACACAAAAAGAAGCACATGACGGGAAGGATCGATCGTTGGGTGGTTGCTTGGATGAGGTTTAGAAATGTTTTGCTACCCTTTTCCCCTTCAAGTTAGAATAATGACATGCGGAATCCAACTGCGTCATATTTATAGGGTGGGCCATAAATACGGTAACACGGGAAAGTTCACAATAAAAGAGAATTTGTATGCGATCCAAAACATAGTTGCAGTATTTATGTTTATTAAATCATATTTAACATAATGCAATCCTTCAGCTAGGGATTCCCCTGTCACTTCCAAGACAGGGCCCGAGATTCTGAGCGAAGTCAGTGACCGCGGCGCGCAAGTGGTTGCTGTTTTTTGAAGCGCTCACCCAACTAATCCAAATTCTGTAGAGGTTCTGAACAAGCCCTGGTCTCGTGTATCACCAAAGCCTACCAACCCTACCGAATGAGACTCAGGGAAATGGGTGGTCACTCGATGAAACCAATAGGGCCTGAAATATATTTTTGACTGAGTCCTGAATCAAACATAACTTGTAGGCCGGAGCGCTCTTCCGGTAAAACGTTACGAGAGGGCTTCTCAACTGAGTCTAACATTAAGGCAAAACAATTTTATTTGGAAGAGAAACGAGCGTTGTTACCGTATTTTTGGCCCACCCTGTACATTCACTCTCTTCCTCAGACATTTAAAAATTTATAATCGTAGCAGTCGCTGCATGCATCATTGAGATTACGCAAAGCAAACGAGTTGAATCCCCCATAAATTTACCCATTGTTAACATAGGCGTCAATACCTTTACCCTGGGTAATGTCAAGGATGCAACCAGGCCTAGAATACTCACTTAAAGGATGAAGCATTATGACATAGTGGTGTTTAAAAAAATATATATCAGGAAGTCCTCCAGAAAAGGATTTAAAAAAGCGCTACCCTATAGAATGAGAAATTGGAGTAGGGTGAAAGGAAGAATCCACGACATTATCAATAAATCAATCAATTAATCAATCAAGGGAGAACAACGAGAGATGTGCGCTTTTCTCTGGAATTTTGCGGAATAATTTTAATCTTAGATGATTGAGAGTTAAGCAAAGGTCTGCTGGATAAATACAGAATAATCTGAAAAGCTGCAGGGTTAGGAAAGGTAGAAGTGCAAGAAAGATGAATGGTTAGGTCAAAATCGAGTTTTTCCCGGAATAGAAACTAACAAGACCGTGCAGCTAAGTATTTTACTACGAGAAAACAACTAGGAGCAACCTCCATGTGCTCTTGTCATAAAACCTGGGCATTCTTACTGATTATTCTTCTGTGCCACTCACGTTGTTATAAGGACACGTCTATTACGGTGTAACATTTTGACTCAACGTCGTCTTCAAGAGGCCTGAAAGTGGTGCAAGTTCATCTATTCACGCTCTAAACCACCAAAGACCTCCTCAGACCTCCTCACACTCGTTCATTCGACTCATCCTAGGTAGACAACACTCAGCATCCAGTCGACGGACGAACTTTTCCACCGATACAGCGGAGCAAAAATGCAATCGCGGCAGCAAATGATCGTCAATTGATAGCGAATGAATACTGCATCGTGCAGCCCTGGTCTTATAAGGCGTGCACCAGTATCGTGACGATCTCAGAGCTCGCATAATGATAAGAAAGGCATCAGATCACTAGCTATGGACATCTGCTCATTCCTGCTATTCAACCCGGGATTACGCGCAAGAATCCATAACGCCTCAAGTGCTTTCCTAGCCGAAATATCAGTTTCGAGCACAAAAACGGTGCAGCTTATGTCGAAATCATTCTCGTCGTGGTCTTCTTTTCTATGTTTCCCTAGAGGACTTATCAAGCTCTGCCGTTTTCTGCTCTCCAGATGTTCATTTATGCGTGCACTCAAAGAGCGACCGGTCTCACCGATGTAGGTGGCATGGCAAGATAAGGGTAATTTATACTAGCTGCGTGCGTCAGTCGCGCATCAGTCGCACGCATCCATTTGCAAAGGATTTTCCACAAAGACCGGTCAACACGACATGTACATCCTTAATGAAAAGAACGCGTGGCCGCCGCCCGGCCGTAAATGCATGCGTCTGAGCTGCGACTGCGATGCGACTGCTATCCGATTGGGCCCTATTCTCCAGCATATAGACGCACGCGCGTCAGTCGCACGCATCCAGTATAAATTGCCCTATACGCACTCTATTTGGTAAACAAGCCCTGACTTAGAGTAGTCACCAATTTTTCCGTTAGGGCAAATGACACAGTTTCGTGAGATGCAGGCCTTGTCGTACAGCCTGTTACGGACAAGTTGCCGTATGATCTTCGCGTTCAGAATGTTCACCAAGACGACATCGTGAAGATGTGCCTGGATCAAAAATTGTTTTATTGCAGCATTCACACTGTCGGAAACAAAAGGTGAGCAGAGGGGAAGTCTGCGCTCGTATCCTCGGGCGTAGACTCGTTTGTAATACATATTATAATATTTGCATTTATTATATTTATTATAATATTTAATATATATATATTTATATATTATATATTATTATTCGTTGTTATGTATTATTATTTAATATATATTTATATATTTGTAATATTAGGTTGGTCCGAAAGTCTTGCACCAAATTTCATACTTTTTTCAACGAAGGTCAACTTTTTTATGAATAGGTATCAATCAGTAAAGTAATGACCATTATGATCCGCGTGGTATGACCAACGCTCCACTAGAGCATCAGATCCAGAAGTCAACAACTCTGGCTGCTGCTAGTCGAAGAATCTTGAAATCTCACTTTTTAGTTTATTCTGATCATCGACTTCTTCTTCTCGTAAATGCAGCTTCAGTGCTCTAAACAACTGGTGGTCAGACGGGCTCAAGTCAGGAGAACAGATAATAATACATAACAACGAATCCTTCTTAACAAAGCACCGTAAGGGCGGCACTGACGGAAAAATGGATACAGTCTCCAATGATGAAAGCGAGAGGTTTAGACAGCGCTTTCAGGGTATCGCGGCGGGACCCGCGCCCTCCGCTGGCACTCCAGCGTGCATGAGAATTTCAACACTGCGGAAATCGATGATCAGCCGTATTCTTTACTACTCGGATACAATGTGACCGCTGTTATTCTCGTCAAGCTATTATTACTAATAAAATTTCTTCACTGAACAGGTAAGTCCTATCATTTTTTGATTTCAACTAGATTTCTTTGTGATACTGTTCGTCATTTGCTGCATTTCGTGGTGGACACGAAGAAACAAAATCCATTAGTTTCCCTTTTTCAACGTTCAACGAACCTTGGCATGATCAATAGTTTCTCGTCTGCCCCTTTCTGCGGCGGGACTCAGATCCTCCAGTGGTCCTTTCACAGGCACTGGATGATTTCACACTCAATAGTCAAACATTACTATTGTCAAACAAACAGCTCAATTAGTATTCAGTTACCCTCCCTACCTTACTGATGAGCCTCGGGGAGGGTTTTTTAATAGTCATATGCGTTAATGTGTCTAAGGTTAAGAGGCGAAACACATTTTCACATTCTTTCCATTGTGAATGTGTTTTAATGCGATTCTACATGTTTTTTTAGGTGCACATGATAAAAATAAACATCAATCAAGAACGAGCCAGTACAGGATTTTTATTTTTTTTTATAAAGTAATTCCAAATATTCGGTGACCCTATTCTAGGCGGGGAGGCTAAAGATAACATGCGTTTGGAACAAGTACGATATTGACAGTTTTATATTTACTTTATGTAACAGATATCGATACTACTATACTGCAGAACGATGGTTGGTTTATTTTTTCTACGCCTTCTATGCCGTCTGCTACTAGCTATTGGGTCTGCATTGCATGCCTATGGGATCTGTGCGGCCTCTTGTTTCTGGGGCATGCCCAGAGGATGTCTCTAAGGCATGCCCGTAGGACCTGCATCACGCGCCCATCTGTTCTTCGCGGTTTGGGCGGCACTTCATGTCGATGTGAGGTCAACCTTTAGACAAGCATGTCATTTACGTTGCTAATCTTTACGCGTCTACACCTTGCTCTACTCACTCATCCGCCACATAGCTTGCTATAAACTGCTATTTGATTAGCCATATTATCTGCTTTGTAGTTGTGCTGTGTTGCTCTATTTTATTTCTCACATTACTTCTCTGAATGTTGTATCCAATTTAGATTCAAGTATGGCTTCTTTCGCCTCATTTGTTTCAACCGATTCTTTCGACTTTTCGGCGGATTATCAATTCGGACCGATTACCAAGGACGATTTGGAGGTATGCACGAGTTTTTTCGTTTCGCTTCCCTCTGAAATTTTAATGTCTCATTTTATCAGGTTTGGAGAGCTTTCTACAGGGCAAGAGAAAAGCCCTCCAGATTTGAAAAAAAGCTATATGTGCGCAACTGGCTGGCCGAAAATGAAGGTGAGGGTTTAGTTCGATTTGGTTCTTTTCTGAAATTGACATATTTTCAGCTTTTTGGAAAGGAAGCAGCCTACGTGTAAACCACGAGAGGCACAAGCACGAGAGAGCCGTTCAGTACGCAGCTAAGCATGGGCTACCTCTTGCTGCAGTTGGGCTGCCGGATTCCACCAGCACATCGACTTCAGAGCTGCACAGAAGGGAAGATGAGCAGCTCCCTGCTACTGCCGAGCCAACGCCATCCACCAGCACGCTCACTTCTGAGCCGCGCCGAAGCGGCCGCCTAGCTTCTTCCAGCTCGCTGGCCCTTCAGAAGGAGGTATGTATATACATTTTGTCATTATTGCTGACAGTTTCATTTACGTTTCGCAGGTGTTATTGCACATTTCTTTTTAGTCTGCGCCTGGTCTTCTACGTAAGAGTATCAGGAAGAGCAAACGAGGAAAGCGAGGCGCCGCACCAGGGAAATGAGAGCAGAGCGGATGTGGAGATGGGGGGAGGGGGGATTTTTTTTTTGCTGTTATGTTATCGGCAATCAATAAACTATTCTGTTGTGTCCTCGTGTTTTTTTTTCTCCCATGGTTTCTGCCACTTGCTCCTATGTTCTCCAGTTTCGCATCACACAGTTGACATTTTATGAAAAAAAAATATTTAAAAAAAGAAAAAAAAAACGTTCAAGCTTCGACATTACTCGCTTGTGGTGTTACTCATTTGCATGATCGATTCAACTACCTTTTTTGAATGACTGTTACATTATAGGTGAAACACGGGAATGAAGATCACTCCTTAGACTTTAACCCAGGTTTCAGTTTGCACTTAACACCGAATCGCAACACCGCTTCAACCTCTCGATCAGCGAATAATTGAAGCATAAATGGTGACTACGAAGGATCTATTTCGTTACATTGGGTATTGTCGACATTTGGTTTCCAGAAGCTTGCAATTCTTGTCAATTCTGCCGTCAATTCCTGAGGAATGCATAACTGTCCGGAACCAAGTGGAATGCGCGCTCAACGACTGGCTACTTCGGTTAGCCTATTTCCCTACTCTTCCATGTTTTACTATCTTACTTTTGTATCATATACATCTTCTTACCAAATATATATATATATATATGTAGCAAAAAAAGTACCTTTGAAGTGAGAGCTATTCTGCTGTCCTGGTCTGCAACTGGAGGCGGGGGAGGGGGGGGAGTGGCAGTGAAGTTATCGTATATTCAACTGGTAATGAGTTTTGAACTATCATGGACCGATACGTGAGCAATTTCAATCAATAGTAAGCGTGCTTGGTATGCACAACTACGCCGCTTATAAGCGCACATGTGTTACATACAGATATGCCTTTAGTCTGAATGCACGAAAATTCACTGTTTCCTAGATACAGAGAGTGTCAATAACGATAACTACTTTCGCAGCCTGGAGCGCCGCAGCACGCAAGGCAGCACTCGAAATCCACAGCATCCAGCTGCGCCATGTAGATGGTGCCACGCTTCAGGACGCGGGAGTAGTTATCGTGATTGACGCTACCTGTACAGTTCTTCTAAAAAAAAATCCTAGCCTTACCCTTTACTCTCTCTTCCATCTGCTGAGTCGCGCCGCATTATCCATGCATTATCTTGCGTGGTGTGACATGGCTATAGTCTGTTCCATGGGGGAAGATAGTTTGGGAGATGCCGCAGAGAAGAAGAGGGCGGGAAAGCGCGCAGAGATTGGAGAGAGTGCAGGGAAAAACAGACAATGTGCACGAATACTCAACTATCATCGCTGGCAAATCAGGCTATAAGCTGACGGAAGGTTCAGCGTGGGGCAAGCATTTTTGAGTAAGACTATACCCTAGACCTGACATCAGATATGTCAGGGTGTATACCAGGAAGAACGATAATTGGTAATAGTAATGCTACGAACCCATGTGTCAATATCTCATACAGTTGTAGCCCCTAGATCGATAGAGAGATGCACAGGCACTAACAGTTGCGTATGAGTTAATTATCCTCCACTACTGAAGATGGTTACGATCTACTCGAACATGTAACCACTACGAGTTATTACGTTGTTCTTCCTAAATCCCAAAAATCCATATTCAATCTAGCCCTGAACCAAATAAAGGATTCAGTCTTTTGTACAGGATGGGCAAGCATACGTATCATACGAGGCCGTCGTGACAACCTTTACACGGGATGCGCAGTGCAGCTGGCAGCTGTCACGACTAATTGTTCGTTCTGCATGACCGCCACCCAACTAATCATTGTACCACACTCAACACGGACACAGTCCGCTGGTGGACTAGACAGGATTAACGGTGTGTGCTACCCGTCTGGAGCGCTCAAAGCAATTAACTGCCAGTGCGACAGCGGCCGCGGGTAGCCAAGTTTCTCTTCGCAAACCTTTGCTTTCTTGAGATTTCAGTTCATTTTTGGGTGAACAGGAACGCTCCTTGCCGTTACCTATAGGTGAAGCTCGGCGAAATGCTTGAAATCATCTTTCGAATCTTTACGTTCACCGTTTTTAAATTGAGTGGGTACGTTCACCGTTTTTAAATTGAGTGGGTAGATTTTCCCGATTGTGGACTGAATGTACCAAAATCAGTTATTGGGTTTTTTTCAGTTGATGGTGAGGTATTCACTGAAAACGATGAAGAAACATGTACAGGAAGCTCCAAATGTCCGCAGTCGAGAGGGCGTGGCCATGGCGCGGCTCCTTGATCAGACACAGGCGCTCTCTATGCTGCCTCTGGCTTTTCTGACTCTGCAGACAACCAGTGGTAGCATGCAGAGCGCCTGTGTCTCTGCCTAAAGTTGCGTCGCGGCCACGTCCCTCTTGACTGCGGACATTTGGAGCTTCCTGTAGCTGAGAAAGCTACGAATTTTTGAAGGAAGCTCGATCCAGTCAAATGTTCTAGGATCAAACACCAACGAAAGTCAGCTATTCGAGTCATCGAGCAATTACTGGAGTAGTGCAAATAGAGGAAGAAATCTAGGGGAGCGGGGCGGTGGAGTTATTGTACCACCTGCGACCTGATCACCTGCGAGCGAAATAGGGTATGTATCTGCTGCCGCTAACGACTGCCAATTACTGGCTCTTCTTGCGCTGTGAAGTAAACAGGGTACCACATCAAAGATGGACACAATTGTATGATGGATAGGGAGGGATTAACGGCATGAGCAACTCGCCTGGAGGCACTAATTGAGTCGCGAGCGGCTGCGGGTAGCTAAGCCCCCCCCCCCCGAAACTTGCTTTCGAGATTTCAGTACACTTATTGTGTGATTGTGTGATCAAGAACGCCTCCTGCTGTAACTTTGGCTGAAATTCGTCGAAATGTTTGAAATCGAATTCCTTTTGAATCTTTAACTTAAGTCCATCGTTTCTGAATTGGGTGAATCCATTTTTTCGAGTATTTGTCGAAATGTAAAAGTCGGTAGATCTGGTTTTTGCCTGCTGTTCTGACTGATTATTGAGGATTTTGCTATTTTTAACGGCTAACTGGAAGGTATAGCGCATTCAGGAGGCAGTAAATATTGGTGAATGTAAGTCGTGCGATTGTGCACCGCAGGCTCTATTCATTCATGCTTGTGGCGCTGCAATGATGATACGTCTTTCCAACAAGTTCATAAGTTTCCGCGCCGCGTCGAAGTGACGAAAAAAGAAATGCGGTTTGTTCGCGCGGCAGTCGCGGCGACAAAGCCAGAAACATTTCTTACCTTCCAGGATTTCTCCTCTTCCTCTCTGTCTGCATTGTGTATTGACGCACCAAACCGCAGCGCCGCAAGCATGAATATTGTTGCAGTCAGTTTCGAAAACTAAGCTGTTGATTATTTGTGCGTGTGATCTGCACTTTTCGCCTGCTTGTCCGAGTACGGCACCATTTCTCGGGTTCTCTCTTTCTCTAATAACATCACAACTATGCACCCCGGATAAACCACTAAATCAAATGTGTTTGATATTGATTGAAAAGGGTCGCATACCAGCCCATGAACCTCCCACCAATACTTACTACTGAGTGGTCTGTACCGACCTTGGAAGTGTTGGAGGAACTAATCAAGGTGTAGCTGAGAAACCTATGCCTTCTAGAAGGATATCACAATTCAATCAAAAAATTTTGAACTCAAACATCAGCGAAAATCAGCTATTCGAGCAATCACAAATGTAGTGGAAATGGAGGAAAAAACTCTTTTCCTATATGGCGAAAAGAAAAGGAATAGGTATAGTCTCGAAAAAAAAAACTTCACATCAAAGTGAAAGGAAAGAGTTGCATATATACAAAACCAGCTGGCAGCAACACTCCGCCGCTGCTATATACACGTGTGTCGAATGATTCCTATACTAACTTCGATGGTTACGGATCCCTAACATTCAACTTATTATATTTTGTAAGTCTATATTTTTGGTGCTGCTGTGTCCACACATTCTGTCGCGACATTTCGGAAGGTTCCTTCCAAACCGCTTAAAGCCTTAGACATGAAATGTTCGTGGGTGCAGCTTTCAGAATTTTGATTTCTTCCACTAACACTATTTTGCAACAGCATTACCCTGTGACACGGTTCCGCTTTGTTTCTGAGATGTTCCGGGCAACTAAAGCATTGTGCAGCCTTTTCCCATATTTTTAAACATTTTGCTGTTTTTTCTTTTCCAACTTGTTATAACGCGCTCACTCACTCTCTTCGATTACATCTATGTGCCGTTGTTCAAGAGTGCACCATAAGATCTTAGTGAGGTCCTGATATTTTTGCAAACTGTTGAAACAGCGTTGTGGCGCCTCTCGAGTCCTATCAAGATACAGTCCTGTAGATCAGGAGAGAAGAATCTCCGCGACGTTTAGAATCCTCCACGTCATTATCTCTAACAAGAAGATCATTGATTAACATGTTAGACATAACTGCGTATCACGGTCGAACGTTGTCTTCAGCCATCTCTAACATGTCGACCCATGATCTGTTTTGCTGGAGATAACGACGTGGAGGATTCTAAGCGCCGCGGAAATCCTTCCCTCCTGATCTACAGGACTGTACTTCCTTAACCCTCTTCAAAATTAGTTGCTGGAAAAAATGGTTATTGATTACTAACGTGGCACACGTGTGCGTAGGAGCCATTCATGCCACATTTGGTCTCGTAGGATATGGGTGTGTATATAACTGGAAGATGATATGTGAGAAGACTTTGCTTCTTATTTCTCAACGATGAATGGTATCGCTGCCATAGTTTTTGTTTTGTTGGTTTCCCCTCCACACCCATTTTCGTGACCCGAACTAATGTGATCGCGCAGTGGATTCTAGCGACTTTCCGACTCTGCTCGTGAACAGAATAGTTTTGAATTAATGTACGCGCTGAGGACTAAGTTGCCTATGCACTGCTATTCAATCATGTTCTACGCCATAAATCTCATTTCTGTTCATCTGTATTTGGTGCTGCGGTTAAGATTACACATAGCATCGCGGTCGGAACGCAAGCTAATGTACATAAGCTTTTATAGGTAAGTATTGGGCGCCTTAACCGTGTTCGACTATAGCCTGTCTGAGGCAAGAAGGTTGTTGCGTATTCGGGCGTGCTCCATGTGGTTCTCTTCATTCTTTATCTCTCTAATAATACCTACGCACATTTCCGCAGTCTCTTTCGTTTCGTTCTGTGCAGTCTTCAACTATATGCCTCTGTGAAAAGGCTATGCACATCTCCTTTACTTCACTGAGGGTTACTCGGCTAGGGAGCCATATGATGAAAAGTAGTAGAAAGCAATGGGTCACTGCTATTTTGGTGCTCTTTGTTCTAGGAAGTTATGTACACCGCTTGATTCCACGTTTAATTTGATTCAATCTAAGATATTTGATTCAGTTTAAGACATTTCAACAGACTGCCGGTCTATAGCATTCCCGTGTTTTTGGCCGTGACGTGGACGACTTGGCAGCTAACAGCGTCCGCCCCATCCGCGCCGCCCCTGCGAATTTGCACTGTTTAAGTTTCGCAAGTAGAACGGTATGCAACAGCATGTAGGAAAGTCATTGCTGCTCTGCTGCACAGTTTGGCTCCCATAATAATATATAATATATAAGTGCTCTAAACAACTGGTGGTCAGACGGGCTCAAGTCAGGAGAACAAGCAGAGTGAACTAGAACTTCCCAACCTAGTTCGGCATTTTTCTGGCGGGTAAGCTTTGCCACATGGGGTCGGGCGTTGCCATGAAGTGGAGCAACATGATCAATTTTTCCACTCTTCAGGCGGGTTGCCTTTACTAGTTTCTGTAGTTAAGAAGAGTAGACCTAGGCGGTCACGGTGGTGCTGGTGTCAGCAGTTCTCGATACATCATTCCATCGGAATCCCACCAACAGCACAGAAAAATCTTGTTTCGGGCACTTCTACTTTCGGCAGTCTTAGAGATGGTTCGCCACGTGGGAGTCAACGTTTCTCTCCTGTTTGGTTAACATACATCACCCAACTCTCGTCTCCAATAATGAGCTGGCGGAGAAAGTTCCTCTTGTGTGGACGCAGCAGTAAAGACTGGCGCACACTCAGTCTTGAGGCATTCATGTCGTGCGGTACATAAGCCGTGCTCAGTTTTCTGTAACCCAGCGCTTGGAATTGTCCGATGATTGTTACGCGGCTGCAGCCAGGTGTGTTCTACAGTTCTCATGTAGTCATATTCTGATTCAATGCCTATGAAATTTTGGATCCTGAAAAATGTACTGGTGCAAAACATTCGGACAACCTAATATTATAATATTAATATTATATTCGTCATATTATCTGATGCATTTATTTTTATATTTTATTTGTTTTTTATTCATTCATCCTATCATTACCATCATGCATCATCATTATTATCTTATGCCTTTGTTATCATTATGCGAGCTCTGAGATCGTCACATTACTGGTGCATGCCTTATAAGACCATGCTCCACGATACAGTATTCATTCGCTACCAATTAACGATAATTTGCTATCGCGGTGGCATTTTTGCTCCCCTGTATCGATGGACACGTGGTGAGTTTGTCCATCGACTGGATGCTGAGTGTTGTCTACCTAGGATGAATCGAATGAACGGGTGTGAGGTGTTTGGTGGTTACGAGCGTGAATAGATGAACTTGCACTTTTTTCAGGTCTCTGAAGACGACGTTGAGTCGAAACGTTAGGCCGTAAGAAACGTATCCTTATAACAACCTGAGTGGCACAGAAGAATTATCACATACAATCAACTAGCTCTAGGACCCTTAAGTGTGTCTTACCATCGATGTGTGGGAAGTACTCAGCTTCAAATCACGAGCATCAGCAGCAGCGTCAGGGAAATTTCCCTAATCGCACAATATCATTACCCGAAACTTTAGAGTTTTTGCATAGGTTTTGGGATCGATATTGAATCAAACGCTCTTTTGAGCTCCACCTAGCATATACAGTAGACGTCAAAGGCGGTGGCCCATCCGCGGTCTCGAGAAGGACGGCGAGCTACCGCGCCGCGCGAGTCGTAAACGATGTGTTCTACTGCTGTTATGCTATTTCTAGCAGCTTTTCTACCCGATTTTGAGGATTTTGGACCAAATCGGGAAGAAAAGCGCTTAGAAGTAACATTCCTGCGGCAGAACACACCAATGCTGACGCGCGCGGCGTACTTCTCGAGGCCGCGAAAGGGCCACCGCCGAGTACACTGTATGATCTGTTCGATCTGGGATGGCGTGCATCCGTATCGCTAATCCCTCCCTCTATATCGTTATCTCTAGCAAGCCAGACACGTCACTGATATCTAGGGGTGAAGGTTGGCTGTGATATGGCTATGATACGCAGATAATGATAACGATTTGGACGAAGGGTGAGCGATGCGCTTACATGCATGCCACCGTGGATCGAAAACACTGTAGAAACACAAACGCGCTGTCCTTGTTGGCCACTTTCTGTCACAGAGGAACGGTTGATAGGAGTGCAGAAAAAGTCCATCGTTTACTTTGGAAGCCATATTGAGCGTTAGATAGTTGTCAATTTTATGTGAGAAATATGCCAATTTTGTCACACATTAACCCTCCCCTTTGCTTTGCATTTACATTGCCCGTTGAGCATTCAAAACATACTGGACGGTATTTGTTCACAACTTCGTTTGGACCTACTTACATATGTCTAGGTTTAATCAGCCCCAGCTTCCAGATTTTGAGAGTTTCACCATGTATTAGGGTGATAAATTGAGAATGCGCGTCGACGTCTTTACGAAAGTTTTGCCAAACTTCTCTTCTCAAATCTTTAGGACTATCCGAAACAGGGATTCCTGGCGAATTTTTCGATATGCAATTCATCAGATGTTCCTTTTTTATTGATTTCATGAATGAAACAAGACCAACAGAAATTTTAGAATTTCCATGTGTCGGTTTAAGCGGGTATAACGTGCTTAGAAGTAATCTGTAGGATCTAATGTGCTTCTGTATCCCAGAACAGGGCCATTATTCACGAGGTCACTGATATGTTTATGGGCCTATCCCAGATACTTCATGTACTCTGAACTTTCTGCCCGCGGTGGATCCGCGGTGGTTCCACGGTTGCCCGCGATAAATCCGCACGCACCTGCGGTGGACCCGCACATGCCCGCGGTGGCGAACCGACGCTCCACCTCGGGCGTACCGCGGATAAACCGCGGGCAGAAAGTTCAGATTATGTACTATGCTTCTGCCACGCCCCTTTGATGTAGCATTCTAACATAGTACCATTAGGTGCAGGTCAGACGAATAAAGATCCGTACCCAATCGTGTACAACAAAAAGGAGCTACCCAACCTCCCAAAATATAGGCGCCACCTATCCGCCTAATTAGCCACCACATTTTATGGTGCGTCGGCCAGAGATAAACTGATAAAGTGCCTTGCTTCAAAGCAACTGCATGTCAGGTTAGCCAAGCCCAACCTTGGGACTTCGATCCCTAAACGTATTCGCGTCTTGCCCCAGCAATTGCGCAAGAGGTTAGCCGCCACGTCTATCCTTGGGTTTCAAAGCCCTAAACCTAATTGTGCCTTGCTCCAAGCAGTTGCGCCAAGCAGGTCTACCCTTGGACAACAAATCCTAAAACCTTCTCCTTGTTCAGAGGTAAGAACCAGCTCAAAAGCAGTAAAACCTCACCCATAGAGGCTCAGAAAAGGTTAATGAAACCAAAACTCTGTCTCAAAATTAGCTGAATTTACGGACTAACAGATTCAAACAGCAGCAGTTGGCAAAAAAAAACCAAATTCCAAAGAATAGGCTCAAACACAGCCGAATTCTGGGAACTGGAATGGCTTCCAGAACGGCTGGTTCCAAAAGAAAAAAAAAACTGAACTACATGTCTATTCACCAACTTGAAAATGAAATATTGGCGAGCTGGACCGCACTCGCAACCTTACCGAGAAGGTATGCATCTTACGGCGACAAAATTGAATACCCGTATGGGGAACAGGGAAGACGTGAAAAGTCCCCGAAAACATCCATTCACTGAATTCTCGACTTTCGCAAATAGCAAAAGGTATAAAATCTCTTCAATCAAAAATTGACTATGCAAAAATCTCTGCTTACAAGAGGATTGTAAAACTGACCGGAAAGACATGGAATTTACCAAATTATTAGTGAAGCAGAAATGCTGGCTTCTATGATGGTGCAGCGAATAGCGATGGCCAAAGATTGCACAACAAAAGTTTACTGGAGAAGAACTTCGCCATCAGGGAGATGCTACCGTGACAATCCGATGTATTTGCACTCAGCGATAAACGAAGAACCCCTGAACCGAGAACAAAACCTGTACGAAACTCGACAAAATCGAACTATTACAGTCCAACAGCTCACACTAAAGATAATGGGAGGGGAGCTGCAAACCAGCCAATCCAAGCGAAAAGAAAACAGCTGGAAGAGCTGATACAGAACATCAGCACCTGGCATTGTCAAAAAGAGAAGATTGCGTTAGCGACAATGTCATCGATCCTACCTTTCTAGGTTTAGTTGAGTCCAAAGAACAGCCTCCGCACAATAAAACTGAGACCAGGCTAAAACGTATAGGTGAGGTCAACCTACGTTTGGTTCTCAAATCCCCTCAGGCAAAAACAAGCGAGGAGCAACATGAGCGCATGGAGGAAAATGAGCACGACGATTTCAATAGTGGAAGAATGACGAATATATCGGAAGGTCCTACTGTTGTGCATTAGCACTCAGCTCTTACTAGGGGAAAACATTGTGCCAGAACGCCTCTCACAAAATGATCACGTCACCGCAAAGGACCATTAATCAAGTCGACACTTCCACCTCTTCGATGCGTAATTTTCTCGCCATCAACACCTTCACACCTACAAGACCGCTATTTCGCACCTACGCTACGCGACGCCTTTATGGACTGGACGATATGGACCTGCGCTGATGATCGGCTCACGGAAAGAAGGATCGGTGACCTAAGTAATTATGTGTATAGACGTATGATCTTCCCTCTTTTTTACAATTATGTCCCTATTTTGATTTTTCTGGCTTGTTGTTTCTTTGTTTTGCAGCGCTGGAGTGTGCCGGTATAAGCGGCACCGTCCTTAGGAGTAATCTATAGTATCTAATGTGCTTCAGTATTGCCCAGAAGAGGGCCATTACTTATGACCTCAGTGATATATTTGTGGGCCTATCCCAGATACTTCATATAGAGCGGACGTCGTAGAACCCTTTCAGACTCCTATATTTCAAAGGGTCTCCTTAGATTATTCTGATGAACCCAGTATAGAACTCGCTCACCTAGAGTTCGACGCTAGAAATGCATGACTTCCCAAAGTCTGTTTTAGTTTAATCAATGTCTTTCAGTGAATCACTTGCGTAAGTTTTGCTTTGTTACTGGCTATGCTGTTTTGTGGCTCAAATTTCCATCGAGGCAAATATATTGGGATTGATCAATGCCGGTGCCGCTATTTCGGTAGGCGGTTGCGATTTAGACCATCTCCTAGAGATTTCGCACCTAAACAAGAGTTCAATCACTTCTGCTGTTGAAATGGCAGGAGCTGATTAAAGGGGCTTGCAGGCGTTTGCCAGGGCGATAGTCACCCATGGTTGAGCACAGGTCAGCGACGTCGCGGCGCTGTCGCTGCGGCAAGCTTCCGGCGAGAAGGTCTTGCATACTTTCTTGGCGGCGGCGCCCAGCGACGTCGCGCAACGGCGCGCTGCAACGAATGGCAGTGGAGGTAATTTGTCGCCAGGCAACTTTTGCCGGGCATCCACTTTTGCCGTGGCGGTGAAGAAGTATGCAAGCACCTTAATCGGGTAGGCGGCGTGAATACGTTGCAGAGGAAGATGAAGCTGGACCTATATGGCTGTATCATAGCGGCTGTATCAATTTAGGGATGGGAGTGTTTCCACTTTCTATCTGCATAATTTCTTTTTACAAAGTGCAACTGCGCAGAACTGAGGACTACGCAAGTCGGCGTCGAGTTGAGGACAGCCGATTCAGTGCAAGGACACGACAAGGACGCCGTCATTCCGCCGACGACACGCATGAAGTTCAATCCCGAAGTGGCTGACTTTCTGGATGACCTCAGAGGATGAACGTCGCCATCACCCGATATCGCCAAAGACAGTTTGTCCTCGAGAACATGGAATCTCTGCAACGAGTCATCTTCTTGAACATCGTCCTATCGTTCGCAGAGGCTCGCAAAGCAGTGGTTCCCGCTTCCGACCTGGGTCTGTACCTCACAAATGTTTAAAGACAACACTCGGAATTTCTTTATTGGAGATTTAGTGGTATCTCGAGGTTTTTAGGGACATTGAACTCATCGACAATGATGAAGTGCCGTGAAATACGCGGGAAACACAGGAAATCATGGCGGTATTTTCCGTGCGTCGAAAGCGCGGATGAGTGGTGGGTCCCGCCACGAATCCCTGATAAATGGTACGCATTCCATAGAACACACTCTGTCCTCTGCGTTGGACCACACGCGCACAGTCGGTCAATAGCCTTAGGAGGCGCGACGGACCCTCTTTGTCCAGGTCGGCAGAGGTGTTCCACGACGGTATCTTCGCAGGTAGGCTGTTCGGCTTACTGCTGTGATTGTCCAGCGGCCAGCTACACGATAAGCGATTCTTCAGAAGTGGGAATTTTCATGAGTGCTGCCTTTAAAGATGTGTTGAATGTCTCCTAAAGGCAGTGTCCGCACTTAGGATATGTTTGGGGTGTTGGGTATGAGAAGAATCTAGGGGCACTGCTGATTACACTGGAACGTGCATTAAAACTCAAAATGCTAGAAATCCCCTTTTTGAACCGTCTAATTTTGGAGAAATCGTGCTGCTCGTGCATGCCGCTCATTAAATTCGACTTCAGTGATTTCTTTTGATGTTTTACTTTCCATTACGCTTTCCGTTTGTTTCATTCGACGTCGGTTTCTACAGTTAATCTGAAACGATGGCTGGATGGGATGAGGCATGAGGGAAATCTACTAGATGGAGCACTGCTGCGGCGCAGCCAATCCGCTGCTTCGATCAGATGTTTGAAATAAAACCAGTGAAGGGCTCACTGAATGGGAAAGTAACGATAGGAAAGGTGATGAACTGGTAGAAAGGAATGCAAATATTTAACAAAAATCAGATACAGCTCTAATAGCTTTTCAAGTCGAAGGTGCCGCCTTTAGACTTCTCACTGTCGTCATCCACCGAACTTTCAGATGGACTGTAGAATTAATCGACGTTGAATCGTAATTGGGACTCAAGTTGCAAATAGTTTCGCATTTGAAAAACACATCTAATTGCGGCTATAGACATCACAGCAAATATGGATCGTATGAGGATGTAAAAAACTGCTAAATCACAAACTTAGACTGTGCAGTATTGATAGTAGCTATTTGAGAGCTCGAGCTGCGTTCGCTGAGTGAAAGGCGATTGAGTGAGTGAAGCACAAAACCCTTAGGTATCCTATAGTAACGACGGCGAAATATCGAACGAGATGCACGTGTGCACTAAGGCGGGCCAAATGGCGCGAGTTAGCGAGCTTCAGCGAGCATTAAGGAACTGGTGTCAATAACTAATAAATCGGAAGCAAAAGGATAAACGTTCGGAGATAGACAGCGTTAACTTCACTGTCTGCAATTTCATTCACAATATCGCCATAAATTTCTGCAAAGAGAAAAAAAGGCGCGCATTGCATATTAATTCGTCGTTAGATCGTATGGCCTTCGCTCCCCAAGATAAAATTGTGTTCATGACAGCCAACTACTTTTGCACAAGGTTTTTCCAGTGACGGAGGCAAGGGAGGAGGTGTATTCTTTTGCGAGTGAGTCGGCGAATTGTTCTCATCACTAAAAGAGATTTCGTATTAGCTTTTTTTATTGTTCTACGAATTTTTATGATTATAAAATGAAAAAAAAATATTCTTTTCATCACAACAACAGGAACAGTATATCAGATCGTCAAATGAAATGTCTGCCATCTCAACGGTAGCTTGGTTGCGCCAACAGGTTAGAAGCGTGGGAGGCGAATGGCGATAGAGTGGCGATGGGCGTTCTCAAAATCATGTTCAAAATTAGACATTTTTACGGACACAACGTAGGCTAATCCCTGGAAGGATTTGTGATCAGGTTGAGCAAAATTTGTCCAACACAGCGAAAGATAGGTGGATTCCCATCCTTGCCCCCTGATGTGAGTATCGCATTTTGCGAAAAGTGGCCAAAAATTGGCATTAATTCATGAGGGCGAAACTGTGAAAAATTCGTTTATCGAGCCATTTCACTTTGTCGTATTGCCTCAAATACGAAATATTACTGGTTTATGAACGTCAAACCTTGCTGCTTACGCAGGCTTACTTTTACACCTCTCCACTTCCGCTACAGCATCCAGCTCGTCGTTATCCAGGTTCATCGCAAGGCTCAGGGGCTCACTTCGCAGCTTTATGTAACCACAAAGAGACTTCTTGAGGGAACAGTTTTTAGGGTATTTATTAGCTACATGTCTTAACATCTTAACACTTCGGTGATGTTTCGAGTTATTCTCGCTCCAGCGGCTCTCTGGTTGGACCTACATTCTAGAATGACGATAATTCTGGTGAAAGAGTAGTTTCACAAAAGTTGCTCTCAGAGAAAAACTTTTAAGCCTGTAAAAGAAAAAACAATGAAGGAAAGAGGGTGTGCTTCTGTAAAGAAACGAAAAATGAGGAGTGATCTAGCGAAACTTCGAAGATACCGACTGTCAAACTGATCACTTATAAAAGCCGACATTTCATAATTGACGACCTAGTAGCTATCTTCCCTTACGACGAGTTGAGCGGTCTCCCTCGCATTTTGTCCTCTGGAAGTGCCGCACAGTTTTCGTCGTTTGCTGGTTATATATTTTGGTTATCTAATAGTTTCCATATGTCTTTTGACATCTTTGATTTCTGGCTTGGAATTGAATTTCTGCGCTCGATTTTCTTTGCTGTGGAATCCGATGCTCGTCCACATACTGCAAAGCGCAAAGGTTGGAGCCGTCATCTCCCAAATGCTACCTTTTCTCTCCTTCTTTCAGTAATCGAGGAAGGATGGCAGCAACTGAGGAGAGAACGACAGTAAGTAGAGGGAGATGTGCATGGGCTTTTCCCTCTACTTAGCGAGCGCGGCGTATTTCGCTGTTCGGGCGGCGTTTGTGCTGCACAGTCAATAAAGTTATGGATTGTATCTTTGTACAGTGAACAGCCATATAGGTACGTAGTGTGAAATGAACAGTTATGTATTCATGTCGGAAAAGCAAATGCACTAACACCTTCCTAAGGGGATCAACGCAAAATCCGTGGATAAGTTTTTACTAGATTGTTTAAAATAATTTTCTCGTGGATAACTTAATTTCTAGCTGAAAATTCTCACAGCTCCACAAGTTCTGGAATAGTAGAGACATCTATAGCTGGCGATATTCTCTCCATTCTTAGTCGTTAAATGCTCAGTTCATGATGGCAACTTGACTCTCCACGCATGCATTCACAAAAAAAAATAATATGGTCTTAGCGACGAATTGGAAGGGTTTCGCTAGACTGCACTTATTCAACTTTGCTGAGAATTGGAGAAATTCAGATTTGCTGAGAATTGAAGAAATTCAAAAAATATTCTAGAATTACAAGAAGAGTGAAAGACCATGTGATAGAATATCGTTAGACCTCGCGTTGGCGCATGCTAGCTCTAGAGATCACGTTAGAAGGACTTTTCTCACTCGTAAAGGTAACAATATCAAGAGTAAGTAAACGTTTCGACAAGACCAGACGGGGAAATACGAATACAATAACCCGAGTCGATGTTGTTGTTAACACATTCCACCTAGTCCGTGTGGCTTGGCTTGATTGGATTCGATTGAACGCGCCGACTTTATGACTTTTCATATGCTCACTCCAGGAATTTGTAGCACCAATCGGCAGGTGGCACACACTCAAACAAAGATCCATGGATTGCATGTGCCTCGCAGCTGTAGAGTATTGGCATTTGCCAGAGAAACAGCGAACGGTATTTCATAGCAACTCGAACATTGGACGGCACTGATTAGCAGAGTGCAGAATCTTTCCCTGAGAAAATAGCACTTCCTGAATTCCAGGACCTTCATACAAGTGAGCTCAGGCAATTGGTGCAGGAATAAAATAGGAACAGGTGTTGACCAGTCGCTAGAAAGAATTATCGCTGCAAAATTGGAGCGATTTAAGCACAAATTTTAACTTAAATTGCCCCTTTTGCTAATAGGGCACACCTCCCCTACATATACGTTCTGATAGAATTCATATCGGGTGGACCGTATTCCATCTCTTCTATTTCTAACGGAATCCAGGCTCCCAATTAAAATGGAAGGGCTTCTTGTAGGGCGAGCGAGCAGAAAGCAATTTTTACTCATTTTTCGACAAGTTTAAGCTTATTACCTCTGCAAAACTACTTGAGCTATAGATGATTTGGAAACATGCATTGCTGTAAGATGTGTCTCTGTATTCTTCCAACTCTTAAACGATTTCCTTTGGAAACGTAATAAATGAACGAATGTGTACAGTTACATAATTCCACTCTGGTTCCGTTCTGTGATAAATGAGGAGCCTTAGCTGAAAAATGTAATCAATCATTCTTGGGAATTGATCAGGAAATCAGAGAAACCTTTTGTTGTATTCTATGAACGCTCAGTTATGCTACATTCGGGCTGAAGCGTTGAATAAGGTGGAATATGGCATTTACGATGTATTCTCCGTCTACGCTTTGAAAAATATTTTGAATCAGTGCCAAAATAGGCAGAATTTTCATGGGCACCTAGCTCATTCAGTTTTGCACCTTTATGTTATCTCTACTCCACTCTGGAACTTTGTTTAGTTGTTAGCCCTCATTTGGTGGACTTAGAACTGGCCGCGGCGAAGTTTAGCGCCAAGCTAAGGCAGCTACAGGTCTGTTTGTGCGCAAAGAGAAGATTTAACATCTACGTGAAATAGAGAAAATCAAATGCATAGAGAGTGATAGGAAAAGTGAATCTAATGTAGGTTAGAACTGTGTGGAGAACAATATACAAGGTAATAAATCAGATACAAGCACCAGCGTGGGGGAAAGGGAGCTCTTAAACTCAGCTGAAAGACATCGAATACCACTTTCACATCCATTTAAGAAGTTGTAGTTAAGGTTTTATTAGTTCTACTCTCAACGAGTACTTAGCAACACAGTACATTGCTATTCATTTGGCGTTTCCCCACTTTTCGATGTCGGCTTCCGCTTATCACTGCGTTGGACCCGACTCTAGGGATTTCCCCATTTTTGCACGCCGCTGCACCCTTATCACATCGTTGCTCCGACCACAGGCGTTTCCCCCACTCCCCTCTGAATGCCGGCCCACCCTCCAAACCGCGATAGACCCGTCGCTCTCTACGTCCCACCCTTCAGAGCTTCTCTTCATTCTTTGAACCTCATCATACTCGTCTCTATCAACATGTTGATCTCGCAATCATCGACGAATCAAGGAACTTCGTTTCACACACACAAACGCACATGCAGAATAAGCACTTTATTGCAAGTCATGATACTTCGACTTTTTTGAAATTAGATCCCCTTCGCAGAAGGGGATCAAATGAAGGTTTTTATGCAACGCAAACAACTCCATTATCTTCTTTGGGTTTATAGTAGAAATTGCAACCAATACGTGTTATGTTCTTTCCAGGGTTTTGCGCAAGCTGTAAACAAATGTGTAGCAGTAGTAAGACGCAGACAAATGATAGAAACTGATTAATAGCACAGCACTATTTTGTCGGCAATCGCTAGAACAAACATTTTGTGATAGCATAAGTCCTTGTGCTTCTTTTCAGTTGCACTTTCATCCATCCATTTGTTATCCCTTATAGGTTTGTCGCATACAGTTCGAAAGCGTTGTTCATGTTATACAATACACTGTGATCGATTCTTCTCAAAGCAGCAACTTGCTCGAATTTTGAACCTGTGGGATGGTGCTCTGAGACCAAGAAGAACAGCACTATCGACGCCTTCCTCTTGCAAAGGCACCAAAACTGCTCGAACAATCTGTGCCAAGTATAAAAAAGATGTTGTGCACGAAACAGCTGCTCACCAGCAATCTTGCAAGTTCAAAGAAAACATATCTAGTCTTGGCGAAGCTAATCACGTCGATCAATTGAACTTCCTCCAAGAAGCAGCGGAAACTGCTCGAGTGGAATTTTATAGTCTAGATAGACATCATAATTCTTTAAAGGAGCATTTGTTTACATAACGTATATGATCTTATTCAGCTGAGGGAATCCAACCGCGAGGTTGCAGTCATCCTACCCTATGATAGAGTCGGGCCCCATCTTGGCAGCATCATCAATTTTTCTCCAAGAATTCTAGTGATAATGTTCTTCAGCGTATATGTACATTCTACCTTATGAACTTATGCATTCGAACAGCACCGGATTCTCTTCGGTCCCTATAAACACAGAGTGTTTTTTTAACTATCTCTGTCTCTTCCCCCTGAATACTAAAAAATAACGTAATCGATACTTACGAGGAACCTCGTGGTGACAGAATTTCAGAGGAAGGAAAACATTTTGGAAGGTATAAAACAATTTACGGAACAATGGCAGTGGAATGGAAGGAGACGCGGCTGAAGAGCGCAAGGACTTGTGAACGCTCAAAATTTACTTACATATTCCTTTATTCGTTTCCCGAATCTTTCACCAGCATCCTTAAGGAGATCATAAGGACCTTTGTATGGTCTGAATACTCTGAAATAAATGCAGTTTTCCTGTTGCCAAATGTGTTCTCACACACAATCACAGAAAACGAGCCGCTACAACAGTTGCAAATTGAAGTTCTAAGATAACCAAGGAAGAGACCACACCCAATGAATCGAAGAAGTAAACGGTCTTTGTTCTTGTTCCAAGTACCACCATGCAGCGTAGGCAAAATCTCTGCAGATAATTGTTCGTCGGGGCAACTGTAATTCTGTAATGAAGTTATATCATCGTGGTGAAATTATTCACGTTATTATATTCAAGTGGTCGACCCCTTCAGTTGTTGTATAACGTCAGCACAACTATTTCGCCACCATGAACCCGTGATTTCATGCTATTCCCTGTACAATGAAAAGATCAGGCATATCCAAGTTGGTAGAGAGTTGGAGATATCCTTCGTTCAGAAGCACTTGGACACATAACACGTAATTAAAATAGTGCTACTGTCGTTTTGATATTTTTGCCTCATACAAAACCAGTATCTTTAATCATAGTTATTGTTCGAGTCGTCCAGAAAACATAAAGAGCCCTCATGAAAAAATTCATGGAGAGCCATACTCTCCGAAAATGGATAGATTCCCCCAGTGTGACATCAATTGACCATATTTACCGATGTTTCAATATTGTGCTGTTGTGAAGTCTCATATGATTGTATCTTCTTTATCAGAGTTCGATGAGAGCTTCCGGGTTAGTTTTTTTTTCAGTTAGCTTTCGGCTCTTAGCGCCTTGCTCAGACCTTAATATAATGAGCTGCAACACTTTCGAGCACAAAAGTTACTTACAAATGAGAGGAACCAATCACTTTGGGCAGAGGGCCGGAATAGAGAGCACAGTACACATCGCGACAAACAAGTTTGACAATGATAAATGCAGCAAAAACTACAACAGCCAGACCAGTGGAGCGGTAGTTGTCAAGCAATATGCTTTAGTAATCCACCAACAGCTTCTCTAAACCGCGCAACGGTGCACGCTCGAGAAACCGCTCCATTCTTCGAAGTCACTGTGTTGCACCGCCATCTCGAGCACCCGTCGAAAGGAAGATCATGGAGGCCCGAGAAAAACAAGCGGTACCATCCGGGGATTAATATTAGGTTGTCCCATAAATAATGGCCGTTTTGGAGGTGCGCATTCCAAGGTGCGTAACTCAGCTCAAACTTGAGATTTTCCCTTGAAATAAAAAGTATTACGACCAGCATTTCCTGCACATTTTAGCAGTACAGTGGAACTTGTGTAAGGAAGAAAGCCGAAATCACAGGAGTTAACGAAGTGCGAAAGGTCGATTTTCAGTACCCATTGATTCACATGCATTTTCTAGTCGAAAACTGGATTCACCGCGAGCTCGAAAAGATACCCTATTAGGCAAAGGTCTGGCCAACACAATATCACAATAAGAGGTCCAACGTCTCACTCAGTGAAATTTTTCTTGGTAGGATGTGAACCAGTGTGGATTTGCGCGTCTCACCAGTGGACGTGCACTTCTTCGGCTCGCCAGAACTGAGGCATTTTCAACGGAATCTCGAAGCCAAACCCAAAATGGTGACAGGCGAGGCATTTAGTAAATCCTACTCGTGGCCTGGTCTAGCTAATGTCGAACACCTCGAGTACCATTTCATCTCCCAGAAAAAGTTACCGTATTCTGAGAAGTCAAAGTTCGATGAGTATATCCAGATCACTCTCAGCGATGCAAGCAAGACAAAAGTCCATTTTAATAAGCAATATCTACTCATCACTAAAAGTGGCCCATTTTTCCGGAAAATTCCGCAACAGTGTTTATTAGAGGGATTAAAGTAAATGGTGTCGCAAGTTAAGCACTGACCAGCAATGCTTTTGTTCAAAACCCACTTTGCTTACTTTTTGCCATGTTTGGCTGCCAAGAAGGCAGGGCGACCAGTGATTTAGTTGCGTCCAAGCTGGCTGCTAATAATTTTACGGGCTGTTTCAGAACTCTCGTCTCGCCTCCAGAACTATGCTTTCGTTTCTGACAAGTTTCGTGACCACGACCTAGTCAAATTTGAGAACTCGTTTCATTCTGGAAATCCAAATCTGGCTTTCATCCTATTAGGCCGAAAAAATAGTCTAAAAATTGGGAGAGCACAAAAACCATGTTTTGCCTCATCTTACAATTTCGTCTGCAGAAACAAAGGGTAACTGAGGAGTCCTTTTTAGGATACGGATAGAGCAGATCTTGCTCTTTATAGCAGTCCAAAGTTTGTCCATCTAGCTTCTGAATTAATGGATTTATGAACTTCCAAAAAGTCATTACTAGGTTGCGGCCATTTTTTGTGGGACAACCTAATAGTAGGGACGAATTGGCTGAGGCAGTAAAGCTCATTGCTTGACAACGACCGCTCCACTGGTCTGGCTGTTGTAGTTGTTCGCCCTACTTATCACTGTCCAACATGTTTGTCACAATGTGTACTGAATTCTCATCTCTCGCCCTCTGTCCAAAATGATTGATTATTTTCATTTGTAAATAACTGTTGTGTTTGAGAGTGTAGTAGCTTATAGTATTTAAGTCTGACGAAAGCGCTAAGCACTGAGAGCTAGCTGGAATAAAATACTAACTGAGAAGCTCTCATTCGAACGCTGATAACGAAAACACATATTTACTGAATTAGATTACCCAGAAGATTTGAAGAGGAATAAGCAGCTAAGTTTTGCTCCGGTCATGGGCATTCTCTATCCTGTTTTCTTCGAATGAAGATGGAATTATCGTAAAATGTAAGACAAGAACAATCATGGTAATGAAGTCTAAAATCCGGACTAAAAATGCAGCAAACTCTTTAAAGAAGTCCGTGTAGTTGTGGGTCAGCCGCTACTCTCAAAGTCGACTACGTTGTTTTCTTACTCAACCAATTTTTGAAACAACTCATTTCTTCGGTGTAAACAGCAATATCAGAGAAGCCGAGTAAAAAGCATGAGGCAACTGCATTAGAATGAGCCAGCAAAATTATAACAACTTCTAACTTTGTATAATCTTATGAGATACAAGTTACACACTCTCTTTGAAATCTCATAAAATTGAGAAAGTTGTTTGAAACAGGTTTAGAAACAAACCGGGTAGTAGTCCAGTCCCGCGGTACTCATTACGCTCAAATACAGGTATATTCGATAAGCTTTATCAACGATGATTCCGTGCGCACTTCGGCAGCCAATGAAGGCATTCTCGTAATTCCCAGATAATACGGGACCGGGGAGAAAGTAGACCTGTGTTCGACACATTTCAGAAAACTCACATGTGAAAGGGGGGCAATACTCCTGCGTACACTAATGTGTGTATATTATAGTTCATTTCTATTATTTTAATAGGAAGCACACCTACCCCAAGCAACAAACCAAAGAGAGAAATAGAAATCATTGTGGTGATAGCTCCTGTATTTTTCGCCCTCCTTTTATACAGGATGGGCATCACAAATCATGCGCATATGTGTTGGCGATATATCCTAGTAGGATTTATCCTAGTATTATCACCAACACATATGCGTTCAACACACACAGCATTTAATCAGGAATTATCTTTTTTTCTCCAAAATCCTATGTAAATCCTATGTCTCTCCAAAATACAGGAGTTGGAAGAGGCTCATTGCTTTCCATTCACTTCTGACGGGGCAACTCGTCCATACCATAATTTTCTGTGCCTAGAAAGAAAATTTTTTACTTTTACTGAGAGGAAGACTTAAAAATTGCAGTCTCGTAGAGTAAGAGGATACCAAAATTGAATCGTCGAAATTTTTGCCTGGGCACAGCCTTTAATGTAGTATAATCCAGTGGTCTGAATCCGCTCGCATGCACCACACTATCGGGGTCCAGGGGCGGCATCTGTGTCCGGACAACTGAGTTCTGTTATATCTAAGCGTGTAATCGCGGCGCAAGCAGGTATGGAATTCTTACCCAGCATTTCTTATCCTATATGACAGCGCAGCTATGCAGGGTTTCAGCAAAATTTGCGCATAGTTTTTGCGGCTCCTAAGCTTGGATGTTGTCAAGGTCAATTCTGTGCCAAATTCCTTTTCTCTAACCGAATTACTCTCATGATAGCATAGCAGGCTGAATTTCTGTAAAAATTCAGAGATTTTCTAGGCTTGGAGAAGTTCTCATCATTACTTGATGAAAGGATATCTCCTTATAATCGCTGTCATCCTTAACCACTTTTGTTTCCTCCGGTGGCAGCGCACTGCAGTCGGACAAGATAATGCAAATAGGTAATTAGGGAAATCGACAACGAACATAAACAGTCCGATTTGCTTGGACAAGCCTGCTTGGTTACCCGAATCGTGTCTTGGCGTGTTTAATCAGCTATTTTTTTTCAGAGGGTACCTGGCCCAGAGGTAACGTGGTGCACGGGTCCGACGACTCGGAGTTCTTTTTTTCTCAGAGGTTATCCGGCCCAGAGATAACGTGGTGAACCGGTCCGAGACAGAGCGCCGCGAAGTGGCGGTCTGGCTCGGGGTTCTTTTTTTTCAGAGGTTACGTGGCCCAGAGGTAACGTGGTGCACGGGTCCGAGAAAGAATCGGTTTCTGGCTCGCTGTTTTTTTTTTTCAGCAAAAATCGGAGTTTATTAAAATGGGATGAACAAATGGAGAAAATCTTTTTACAACCGCAATGATCAATTTTCAAAAATTTGCATAACTTATCAAGAAAGCAGTTCGGTCGATTTTGAAAGCACGCAAGCTGCATGACGCAAGCGCTGTACCCATATGTAGCTATGAACGGCCACACTGACCAAGTATCTTTCCCTCGTAAGCTTGGTATTAGGTTGGTCCGAAAGTCTTGCACCTAATTTCATACTTTCTTCAAAGAAAGTTAAGTTCACTGTGAATAGATATCAATGAACAATATCACTACCTTCATCATCCATGAGGTATGGCCAACGCTTCACTAGACCATCAGCTCCAGAAGTCAAGAACTCTGGCAGTTGCGATCTAAGAAGCTTGAAATCTCACTTTCCGGTTTGGTCCAATGGGGTGGTAGTAAGCCTCCTGGAACGGCGACGAAATGGTGAGCAGAAGGTCGCAGTGAACTGTCAGCTCTGGTTTGCAACCATGAACTAGCTAGGAGCTAACTGACAATTGTGGTCCAGGGATGAGCGGAAGTCAAAATCAAAAATTCGGAACTCGGAAGTCAGAAGTCGGAAGCCCCAAAAAAGACCGGAATATCGGAAGTGCCGAAAGTCGGAAGTCGGAAGTACGGAGAGTCCAATGAGTGCACATGCACATGCATATAGTGAAGGCTCTTGGTGAAAACCATGCATTGTCAGAACAATTGGCGTTCATTTTGATAATTTTATCTAATTACTCTCATAAGTAGTATCAATTCAGAACTGAAGGATAAATAAGAAATGAAGGATCGTTCAACGAAACCTAAGTGGTTGAGCAGGGCTGTAGCAAATTCATCAGATATCAAAAATTCACAAGTTTTAAACAACAGCCCTTTAGAGTGAATACACTATGTTTTCCACAGGAAAATGTCCTGTAGAGGAGAATGTTAAGTAGTATTGCCTATCTTCATATCAGTCCTCCATTACAAGAGTGTTTTCCAGTTAATCGTCGTGTTAAGTTTTAGTATCTTCTCAGCGGTACTCAGTGCTACTCTCCTACTTTGAAAGAACTGAGGGTTGCCTGATTTTGGTTTGATCCCATGTTGTTTAGTTAGTTAACATTATTATGCTTGAAGTAAATGAGAACGAACAACTTCAAATTTTTCATCGATTTTTTCAGAAAGTGCTGAATGTTGAGTAGATCCTCTCTTATTCTTCGAATGAATTTTTGGCAAAATGATTCCGTTAATATATGTACTGATGTGTAGTATCGAACCTACAACAAAAACGTTGCGACAGACTAGGACAACATAAATTCATTTCCAGAAATTTCAGAAAAGGAAAACCATAACGAAAGTTTTGGTTAAAGACTGTTGCTACCCTGTATGACATCCCATCTAAGACAGCAAAACTTGTCTGGAAACAGTGCACGCTTAGGAAGCGTTACTTTTGGTTTGCCACTACACTACTGTGCACACAATGCCAGTCAGATCTTAAAAAACTGCACAAAATTAGCGGCAACCTTGAAATAAAACGCACTTGCATCACTCCAAGACTTCCGAAAACTTCCGGCTTTTTTCGCAATTTTTCGGAAGTCGGAACTCGGAAGTCGGAAGTCCAAAAAACACCGGAATGTCGGAAGTTTCGGAAGTCGGAATTCCGCTCATCCCTGACTGTGGTCTTTGAATGATGAGGCTCTTGCAAAACCTTCAAACCCTTAGAGGTTTCGAACCCTCACAGATGGGATACTCGTTGTTCTCAGAGTATGCTGACATACCTCTGAACCATGGATTCGAGTGCTGACGGGACCTTATGACCATTATACCCCAAACAGCCAGTGAATCTCTTGCGCGTAACCTAACTGTGATGTGCTAAGCTCACAAATGGATGAGGTTACAGAATCACACAAAATTATAATTATTTTATTACACACATTCATTCATTCATTCATTCATTCATTTCTATTACACACTTGTTTATTCATTGTATTCCGTATTTTGCATTATGTTTCACTTGTCTAAAAAATATATTGGACTAACCTAATGGTTGTCAGTTGGTGATTAGCCCATCCACATTTTCTAACAAAAAAAAAATGATAGTTTTGCTTCATAAAAGCGGAACCAGTTTCAGGCCCCAAGCATTTGCTCATGAAATGTCTACACAATAATCTGTGTTCCACAAGAGGATTGGAGTTTTTCATCATATGTATTTCAATATACCCGGAAGTTTCATCATTTGTTTAATGCTCATCTTTAATGCCACCTAGTATAACCAACAGAGAACATCCATAATTATAATCCCCAATCCTTTGAGCTCAACTAATTCTCTCCCTACTAGTCTAACGAACTTCCGCGTCTGCATACTGTTTCATCTCGGCCGCAACCGCATGAATGCACGCATACGGGTTTTCTGGACTAAGATTCTTCAGAGCATAACTAAACGGAACTTTGCTAGCAATCCAAATTTTGCGCCTCGCATCTTCTAGACTTACGTCATCCATACTATGTATGACTAGTCATGTTAACCATCTTTGGTTTGCTTAGCCATCTTTTCGTAAAACCCAGCCTTGAAATTCGGAAATTATTCACTTTGGGATTATGGACTTTATGGATGGGGTGGAAAGGCTCTGGGCAATGGAACAATTCAAACTTCTCTTTCATCTGTTTCAACATAGTCACCGGAACTGCTACGCTTAGCCTCCTCCACGTCGTCATGAATGAAGACAAAGTTCGATCATGAGATGCTGACTTGAAGGTTATGTTCAACATGTCAATCACTACTTTTCTTGCCAGACATACTCTGATAACTGTGCAGCATGAACGCAGCCCAAACGGCGTAATGGTTCGAGTAGGAACCTTGCGGGGACGGTTCCCAGTTGCTGCCTTCTTCCCCTCGATATCAGATTGAGCTTTCGTCCCATTAGCAGCAATTGCTAAGTGACAACAGTAGTTGAGGGGAGGATGACAGCAACTAATAAGTTTCCTTTTCTCAATATTTCCTTCATCTTTTCAAATGTAGTCGCATCCATGAGGTGCTAAAGTACCGCAGGACACATCAGTCTGTGGCGAGGTCCAGCGATCCATCGATCGAGGATACCGAGGCCGCGAAAATAGCCTACCAGGGATGTGGGTAGAACGCTGGAAGAAATAAGAGCGGGATCGAATTAAAATGGATTTGTTGTCAATAAATCGATATTCTCTGGATGGTTGCGCTGAATACTTGAATAAATTTGCTATAAAAACGGAAACATTCAAAGAAATCCATATAATGGCGACTCTGTCGAAATCGCATCGAAATTATGCAGCTGCCACCGTTGCAGAGGTCTGAAAACCACACAAGGTGATGAGTTGTGCGTTTCAGGATTAGTTCCCTTGAAAAATCTACTTCAGCATCGAGCAAATCATTTTTCGGGATGAGAAAGTAAAATTTTGCCTAGATCGCAGCCTTTGTGCGATTAAAAGTGCAATCACAGTCAACGTGTTTCCGGAATAGTAAAAAAAATGTGCTCAAGGATGTCACGAATCGTTGTCTTCTGGATGCTGAAAATCTGAAAATATGGCTGAAATCGAAGAAATTGTAATCGATTTCCCAAGAAAATCCTAAAATAGTCGTGTGAGGTACCGTTCTTGTCCTAATCATGTCCATATCCTGAAAAATGGACTTATGGTGCAGTGGTATGACTTTCCTTTAAGATGGGCTATTAACGGGCCCCACTTTCAGGAAAAGTACCTGCGGATATAATTGGGAGAGACTCGATGCAGCGAGTCTCCTTAATTGTATCCTTGGGTGATTTTGTGGTTGATCATCAAAAATTTCCAAAATTTAAAATTCTAAGCATACTACCAGATAGATTGAACCATCCCTGATCCCGAATATCTGCCTATTTTGAAAATGGTTGAGATTGAAGGGAGTTATGGAGAAACGACGAAAAAAAAACGCGAAATCGCAGAAATCGCGCAGTTTCGTCAGCCTACACGTTGTTATTGTAGCTAATAATGATGAATATTTTTCAAAGCTGGAAAAATGCCAGTTCATTGAAAATGCCTGAGCATAAAGGAGAAAAAGTGAATGCATCTCCACAACGGTATGGCCTAACATTCAAACGCTTTCGCTAGGCAAGAAATCGTAAAAATGTAAACGAAGGATCTACAGGGTGCGTGAAAAATATTGACCGCTTGAAATGGCTCGTGAAAACCTCAGTATTTCGCATAAATGTGATGAGTTTCTTCACAGCATACAGAAAACAATATACGAACAATATGAGACTATGTCCGGTCAATTTCATCTCCACTCTTGAGAGCAGCTCTGCGGAAAACACAAGGAAAGACATACGCGATGCGCCGTAGGCACCGGTGTCTATGTAGTGCAACACTCCTTCGCTGTCTTTACGTTGTGAGCTAGAGAAAAATCTTCTCAGAAAAGGAACGGCCCACTTGTAAACCTATAATTGATCCTACGGGCAGTGCGCTTCCGCAGAGTACCATTTTTGGGCCACGTGCTGATTTTGGCGCTAGAACCACAAATGTAGCGTTGCCTATGCTGAATAGTAGCACTTGTCTGCCACGCGGGACTTGTATTAACTTGTAAGGGCACACTTGTCCGCTAAGGTTTATTTCAACCGATCCCCCCATGGCGGGGGATACATCCTTATATACCACACTCATGAGTCATGAATCTCTTGATGAAAAACAAGATAACCGATTAAATATAACAACATAACAAAGCTAGAGTAGCATCATGATTCTATCTACATAGTCGATTTCGTCGACTTGTCGACACTCCCGCCCACCGTAGATCTTCATCCATTCAGCTGCCTCCTGAGGTCCTCGATCCGGCGTCGTAGCGTGTTCCTTGCGTCCGGCACATTGCAAAGGGCGCGATGGTGGCCTCCATCATCCGGCATTAAATCCTCAACTATGGTGCCTCGAATTCTTTCGCAGTACCAGCATCGTCTCGGTTTGAACTTGCACTTGTCAGGTGGGCAGTGGTCGAGACAATGTTTGCAGAGTCCTCCATGGCGTACGATATTGTACCGCTCATCGCCGTCTGTCACTTCTGGGCAAGAATCGGAATAATGTTGTCCAACTCTTCTGCAAAAGGCGCATTCCACAGAGCTGTCAACGCCTCGTGAGGATTCTCCAATTTTCCGGAATGGGAAATTTCGGAGGACATGTTCCATCTGCAGTAGATCTTCGCGCCATCTTCTGCGTCTCCACGTTTCGTCGTTTATCTCTTCGTTGTTGTCGTGCGCATCGTCCTCATCGCTCGAAATGTTTTCTAAGACGAGATCGTGGTCTTCGTCCATCGACTCGTCTTCGCTATATGTTTTCACTTCGTCGATCATTTGCTCGAAGTAATCCGGGTCGGACATCGGTTCATCCGGGTCTCTCCTCTGATTCTCATGATTGTAGTGATCTGCATCATGGTAGTAGTCGTCATACACTTGTTCGTGATTGGGAGAAACTTGTCGTAAGTGACATTCCTCAGTTCCCCTTTCATAGTCAGAGCGTTCTTGTTGTCCACCGTGATGTTGCTCATACTTGTTGTCACAGTCGCTGTAGACTTGTTGCACGCGTCGTTCTTCGCATTCTACTTGTACTTGTAGGCCAGTCAGCTGCATCCGTTTTGATGTCGTGGTGTTTTCCTTCGTGTCGGTCATTTGCTCATACTCATACTTGTTGTCCGTTTCCTTCGCCTGTGCTTTGGATTCCAGTTCTCGAACTTGTAGTGTTAGTGCGTGAATGTCCTGCTGTTGTTCTTGCAGCCTGTTTTGTAATGTATGTGCCACTCTCTTGTAGAGTTCCGTCTTGTCGTGGACTTTTGCTTCGTAGACGTTCTTTTCTGCCTTTTGCAGTTCAATCTCTATTTCTTTAATAAGCGTAGAAAGGCGTTTCGCTTCCTCGTTGGCCACAGACATGACTTCGGGAATATCAGCCGTTTTTTGCTGAACCTGGCTCCACTCCGAGAGTCGGACGGGGTCAACTTGTGCTGCATACCACTTGTTTGTTAGGAGATAACTTGATGCTAATCTCACTATCTTTTCTTTTGCAACACTTGCGGCTCTCAGTATCCGATTGACAACGATAACTTGTTCTTCTGGAGTTCCGAATGTGAAAGCTGGGTCTCCCTTCATGTGTGCCCAATCTACACGAATAGTTGCCGCGGTGTCGACTTGTCGGTGGAGGCCGTCTAGCGTTAACGTCAAATTGTTTTCCAGGCAACTTGTTGTTGGCTTCTTTCCATTCATGAAGATCGATAGGTTGGCGAGATCCTCGTCCATTTCGCTGATTGTGATGCTAAAAAATAGAATTATAGGCAATGGTGAAATTGGTTGTGATGTTGTTGTTGAAAGTGTTGATGAAATACAAATGAAAATGTGTAGATAATCTAATCTTACTAATAAGTGATGGAGCTTAATGGGATTTCGAGTGTGGCTTTGACTCACTCCTACCCCGAAAACAACATATGGCCCTCAACAGTAAGCGATAGCATGTTCGAATTAGCCGTATTATGAGCCCGATTGCGCTCCTGATTATCCGAAAGCCAAAGGTTGGCAAATAGAGATACGTCAGAATAAGGACTACGACTAAAGTGATCAGGCATGCGATTAGGGTCTTGTACCATTGTAGGAAAATATCTACAATATGCCAAATATCGGGCCATTGCATATCGAAGTCAGTAGTAGGGTTGCCTTGAAGCCACTTGTATAGTAGGTTGCTAGCGGTATGGGTGAACTTAAGTATGCCTGCAACTTCGAAACTTGTGGTTACCGTTCCACAAGATACTTTGCATGTTTCGTGTATGCGTGCTTCACTAAAGCTGAAGTGAAGCACTGATCTTACACCTTTTTGGTCACAGGGTATTGTGAAACTTGTAGTGGAACATTCTATTTCAGCCTGAGTACGCTTAGACGAGATGCAGTTAACTTGTGCCTGAGCTCCTTTCGCGCATCGATAGCATCCGCTGAGAACTGTATTGTCAATTGTGCAAATAGCACTGTCAACAATAATGTCCGTTCTCAAGTTGTCTTGGATGTTTAGTATGATCTCAGCAGTAATCATATTTTGGATCGTTGCTCGAACTTGTCCGTGGTTAGTTCTAGCAAAGGAGACCGCGGGTTGTACAATTGGGAGCATATGCTGTACATTGTTGAACCAAGCGGAAATGTTTGCTTCCCTACACTTGCAATTAGCCTGAGTTTCCGCAGGATAGCAGGTGCAGTCTTCAACCACTGTGCAGGTCAGGGTCTCTGCGGCAAACTTGTTGGGACACTGGAGAGGTGGTGTCATGTGAGAGTCCCAAATTGCTGTGTTATTTCCGTCGGTTATGAAGTGAGTGTTCAGTAGTGGAGTCGGAGGAACTGTAACGGAGCTCAGAGTGAATGTAAACGAATTCCAGGCGACTGGAATGTTCGGTCGCATATGAGCTATATAGGTTCGAGTCTTCCCTTGAATGGCATCGAAGTGTTTGATTTCCACTTTTGCTGCTTCTGACCAGCGGGTGCAGTGGAATATTTCGTACACTTGTGATGACGTTGGAGTCAGATAGATTCGATAGAACAGACATCCCGAGCTCCAATAAAAACAGTCGCAACCTGGCCCACCACAGGATTCTACACACGCTGTTGTTCCAGGATACTTGTTACCGCGTTCTAGTTCCGGCAGTAAACTTGTAGAGTTTATTGAAGCACACTTTTTTCCTTTACATGATCCAGTGTGTGGACATCGTTTACTGTCCACAACGTGATAACCAGCGTCACGTGTAAATAGTGAAGTTTCGGGCTCGCAGATGAGCGCAAGCGATTTCCACTGAATCCGGATTTCATGTAGAGAAGTCTCGTTACGCAGTAGCTTGAAGCATGCTTCCCGTTTAAAAGGATTAATCTTCAAGACCTCAGAGAGCTGCACTTTGCAGAGCTGGCCCTCATTGGATTGGGAGCAAATTGTAGAGACGTGAGAGAATAAGTTTACTTTTTGGCACGTTTGTACATCTCTCACCAAACATACCATGCAGATTAGGGCTAAGAGTTCCACTAGATCAACAGGACGTTGGCGATCTCTTCTCCGCCGTCTCAGCACTCGAGCCATGCTCATGATCAATCTGCGAATGCAGCCCCACACGAAACTTGTGAAGATTCGTAAGGGGGTACCGAGTGTAAGAGGTATGTATAGAAATACATAGCATCCCGTGATGACAAAGTAGAGAAGAACGGTTGTGGCGAGTATAGCTTTGAACGGCCAGCATTCTGGATTCAAGATTACTGCAGAACAGAAGGTACAGTCTATGTGTTCACAGAATGGTGCAGGTGGACACGTAGTCTCGATCGTGTTCACCGACTCATCGTTGATGAACTTCCATTGAACTCGGTGTTCATGCAACACAACTTGTGAGGGAAACATTACGGTTTCCTTGACTTGAGGAGTGTCATATACCAGACAGAATTCTTCTGCGCATACCTCGTAAGGGGCTTGCTTTGTTGAAATAAGGTTCACACCACCTTCAATGCATCGTATACTTCTGGTTTGGGAATGGTTTCCCAAATGCAGTGATGGAATTAAGGGGACGGTTTGGGATGATTCTCCCATTATCACCATGGTTAGAAGGACCGTGAGGATCAGTGGAACATTGGTCATCTGTAAAAGAGTGAGGAAATCTTTGTAATTGACTTGTCTCCTTGATCGAAGATTGTATCGACTTGTTCGTTGTCCATTGTTTATCGATTGTTCCACGTCACTCGCGCCTTCAGTCGGAATAGCGGGAATATTTCCCGAAGTTGTGGACTTGTCTCGTGATAGCGATTCGTCCTTTCTGCTGTTGCAATGCTGTCCGTCATCAAGTTCCATGGGAACAAGAAGGTTCACTGGTCTCCGTATCTGTCGGCGTGATGGTAGCACAATGATTGCTTCGCGTACGATTCCTTCCGAGTTTGGCACCAGTTCTTGTATTCTACCCATTTTCCACGATTGTCGAGGTTGTATCGGCTCGCTTATTAGGACAATATCATCTTTCTTAGGGAAGTTTTTTGAGCTTCTTCCTTTTCCGACTTCACGCTGATGTTTTTCGCGCAAGGATGCCAAGTACTGTGTCTTCCATGTCCTCCAGAATCTTTCTGTGAACTGGCATGAGGATTGCAGAGCCTGAATTGCTTGCTGCTTAGTCTTGATGAAAACTTGTTCATCGGGTGGGAGTTACAGCGGATCCTCTTTGTCTTCGCTCAGCTCATCCAGTGGGTAGGGAACTTCAAACTCATTTTGAAGGAAGTCGATAGGTCTCAATACTTGTTCTCCAATTGTGTTTGATTCCACATAGAGTAGAGGTCTGGTGTTAAGAAGTGACTCTATCTCTACTAGCACTGTCGACAATTGCTCGAATGTCAGTTTTGCAGTTCCTACTGTCTTGTATAAGGAATGCTTCACTGATTTTATCAACCTTTCGTAGAAGCCTCCTTGCCATGGAGCAAATGGAGTGATGTGTTTCCATTCGATTTCTCTGCTGCTTACCGCCCTTTGTACTGTCGGATCGTTCCGAATAGCTTGCAAACATTCCTTGAGAATCGTTTCTCCCAGCGCAAACGTTGGAGCATTGTCACTTATGATAGAGTTCGGTAAGCCGCGTCGTCCAAAAAATCGGCGAAGCATCATAAGGAAAGCTGCGGTCGTAAGATCAGATACCACGTCGAGATGTATTAGTCGAGTTGCCATACATGTTATGATGCTGCCGTAGCACTTGCTATCGGTGCCATCTGGCTGGCTAATAGAGAGTGGTCCAAAGTAGTCCAATCCGACGTGCGCAAAGGGACGCGATCGTAGTACTCTTCTTTCCGGCAAATCACCTTGTTCGGGATATCTGTATGGGAGATTGTTAAATCTCTGACATAGCATACAGCGGCGAATAGTTCGCGTTACTTGTGCGCGTAGCTTGGGAATCCAGACTTGCTCTCGGACAATTGACATAGTGTGGCCGATTCCGGGATGCCCTTTTTCATGACAATCTTGTATTATTGCCTGCGAGAGCCATGAATTCTGCAGAACAATCATAGGGTTCTTAGATTCAGCAGACAGTTCGCTGCGTCCCAGACGTCCGTAACAACGTAGCAAACCATTCTGATCCTGCTTGATGTTAAGATGCTTCAGAGACTGAAGTAAGGGAGGAGTGATAGTCGTCAACTGATGTTGTTTGACGAGTATTTTACCGGCTATGGCGATTTCAGTGCCAGAAATCTTTGCCAGGTTGTTTTCCATTACTCCTTCCAAAAGCGAGGAAAGCTTGATGGAATGCTGCGTTCTTGCATTGACTCGGCATACCAGAATTCTGATAAAACGCAGAATTCTTGCTACAATTCGCTTGACATTCCGGAGTGAGTATTTTTCCAAGGGATGGAAGAAGTTTAGCTCATCTTTTCTAGCTAGTAGAACTTGCTGCTCTTTTTGGGGAGACTCTAAGCCTTCTGTCCCTTCTCTGGGGTCACTTGTTTCGCTTGTCTCTTTTTCAGAGTTCTCATCGTGGTCAAATTCGTGAAAAGTGGTTGACCATGTCTCGGGAGGGTTGCGAATATGGGCTGGCCCAGTCCACCAAAAATGGTTCACTAGTTCCTGTTTATTGAGACCGCGGGTCGCACAATCTGCCGCATTATGCTGCGATGAGATATGACCGAAAATGATCCGGTGACCCGAAACTTGTAAGTGCTGGGTAATTCTACCGATTTCCATAAGTCGGTTGAATATCCTTACCCCAACATTGTTCAGCGGTTTACGTTTTATCCAACTAAGTACAATTTCTGAATCCAGGAGAATATAGACATGTGGGATGCGTAGAACTGCACGAAGTTGGTATAAAACTGCATTCGTTAGACGAAGGGCTAAAGTTGCAGCATCCAATTCCAATTTCGGCACTGTCGTAGTGGTTTTGACGGATGGCAGTTTTCCTCTTGCTATAAGGAGACTAGTACTTGTTTGTGATCGGAAGTAAATACTTGTAGCTATCGCTTCCACACTTGCGTCTGCAAAGGTTACCAGAACACACTCGGTGTGTTTCGTGCAGAGACATCGAGGAAGATCTTTCACGAATCCTTCCATCTCAGAGTATATGCGCATCCATGAGTCCTTGTGAACTTGTGGCAATGGTGTATCCCAATCGAATCCCTCTTTCCACAGAGATTGGAGGAATATTTTTGCCCTATGTAGTAATGGCAGTAGCCATCCCATAGGGTCGTAAATGGATGCTAGCGTGCTTGCAACAGTCCTCTTCGTTATGGTCGAGTAGACTTTAGGAGTACATGAAAGTTGGAAACAATCAGAAGATAGATTCCACGAAACTCCCAGGACTTTTGTCAGCGCTTCTTTTGTTGCGTCTTTGTCTGATATTTTCATCAATAAGTCGGCGCTATTCGACGCGAACTCACGGAGATTCATCTTGAGATCATTGAACACTTGTTTCGTTTTGGAGTAGACGTATAGTGATTCCTCCGGAGTATCCACAGTCAATATAAGGTTGTCCACATATAGGTTTTCCTTTATCTCAGACACGAGCTGAGGGTCTTCTTTATATTGGTCGAGATGGAAATGTATTGTTCCAGCCAGCAGAAATGGGGAAGTATTCAGACCAAATGTCACTCTTGTAAACCGCAGGACTTTGATATTATCGGCTGTTGGCGGTAACTTGTGGTTATGTAGCCAGAGACATCTTGTATAATCTCGATCGTTTTCATGTAGACGAACTTGTAAGAAAGCCTTCTCGACGTCTGAAGTGATTGCTATTTTCCCAATTCGGAACCGGAGTAAAACTCCGAATAACTGTGGGAGGATCACTGGCCCGCGGTGGAGGACGTCGTTCAGTGATGGACAACCCTTGTAGTGTGCGGAAGCATCGTAAACTACTCGGAGTTTGGTCGTTGTTTTATGAGGTGTTAGTACTGCTTGATGGGGAATGTAATGTACCCTGGATACTTGGGATAAGCTATCATCAGGAACTTCCTCAAGAATATGTTGCCGGAGCTGATCTGCAAACACCTCATTGTATTTTTCGAGTAAGTCTTCGTCCTTCTGTAGTGAGTTCCATACACTACTCAGTCGACTTTGTGCGATAGCTCGATTGTCAGGCAGTGAAGCGTTCACTTCTTTCCACGGTAAACGAACGTAATAACCATCGCTACGCTTTTCAATTGTTCGGTTGAAAGCTTCCCAAACTTGTTGATCCGTTCTTATTTTTTCTTCTCTCTCTGAAGTTGAAAACTCTTCGGTTCCGGCAGATTGTAGCTTCCAATACTTCTCCCAATCATTATCGTCCAATGATTCATCAGGAAGCGAAACTGTGTTGACCTGACCTTCCAAAGTCCAGTAACCGTCCCACTTGTCTATCTCATCCTCTTGGGTCTCTATGTGAGGAGACTTGTTCACTTGTCCCGTAATCAGGTATCCTAGTCGTGTAGGTAGCAGATGTAATCCTGAAGGAAGTTGCAGGTGTGGTTCGTTCTGTCGTAATAACGTCCACAACTGGTCAGAGCCGAGTAGAATAGAGGGTTTTACTGTCGACTTGTTACTGCTGAAATTGATTGGTAAGTTCTTTCGACGAAGAAAGACTAAATCTTCCTCACAGACAGGAGCGGTTAGGAATGGCTTCGTCAAGATGTCATGTGTAAATAGCACTAGAGATAATGGACGTCCTTCAGCGTCCCACACTTCGAGTGGGACTTTGCGAGAATGTTTCTCTTGTACCTTGTCCGACCCAAAAGTGTGAAGGCGTAACCTTGCTTCCTTCAGTGTAGGGAGTTGTAATTCTTGTGCCAGTGTAGTATCGATGAAGGAAATTTCTGCTCCAGTGTCTAGTAGAACATCAACCTTTCTAAGCTCTTTTGTGGCTGGATTCATCACTGTCAGTTCTCCTGTGGGTAGAAAGGTTCCTTGCCTCCTCTGGGGGTGTTTCTCTGATTGCACTTCTAGGATGGTCTTTTCTTCTGGTGATGCAGTGTCTTGTTTGTCATGGCCGAGTTGATTCACTTTCACAGAAGATTTGAAAAGCTTCGGTTCCTTTCCTCCGTTTGAGGTCCCTTTGACTTTCTTCTTGTGGTCAAATTCCTTTTTCGGGGTGTTATTCCATTCTTTAGAACCTGATTGGAAGCAACAGGATGTATGATGTCGCTTCTGGCACTTGAAACATGGGCGTCCTTGACACTCCGATGTAATGTGCTGCGGAGAAGCGCATATTAAGCACAACTTGTGGTCCCTGAGATATTGAGATCGCTCTTGGGGCGTTCGATACTTGTCGCATGCGAAGGATTTATGTTTGCCTTCGCAATACATGCAAGAGGGGACGGAAATGCTGACTTGTCTTGATTTGTTATCAAAACGAGTACTTGTCGGTAGTGATGAGCGATCACTTCCTCCAGTGTAAAGTGTGACCATTTCTTCGTTAGAGATGATTTCCTCTAGGAGCTGGAAAAGCACCTTTATAGTGAACGTGCTTTCCGTGGTGACCGTTTGTTTCTTAGCGAGGACTTTGCGCTGAATACCATTAGGGAACTTAGAAAATATTCGCCTGATCAGCCATTGGCTATTCACGTTCTCGCCTTTTTGCTCTAGTTGCGTTACGACCACTTGTATTTGCTCAAAGAGCTTCCTTTGGTCGCTTATGGCGGGTGAGCGAAGCGAGCAGCTGTCCAGTCTGTCAATGAGGCGGAAGACTAATTCCTCAGAATCCCCGTACTTGTGTTTTAGGAAATCTAACACTTTTGGGTAATTCTCTTTAGTAACTTGGAATTTCTTCACAGACTCCAAAGCTTCGCCTTTGAGTGCATTCAAAAGGTAATTGAACTTGTGGAGTTCAGACAGACTCTGGGAGTGTACATTGGAATGAAACAGCTCCCAAAAGTTGTCCCATTCCCACACATTGCCGCTGAACTTAGGTATTGGGAGTGTAGGTAGCTCAAGCGGTCTCACTGTGGGATTTGCCAATGGAGGTTCGCTTTGAATACTTGTATCAGGCGCTCTAGTGATGCCTTGGGGGGCGAACAAGCGCGGTGTGAGAGACTTGAATGCGCGAATACGTGCTTGGAGCAGCAGATTATAGTCAAATGCGGAAGTGAGAATTTCTTCTGCCTTGGAGGAATACTTTTCAAAGTCTTCCTCTTCTTTAGGTAGCGGAGTTACTAACGCCGCTAAATCAACAGCGTAATCTTGTAACAGCTGTTGAATCTTAGAGGTTGCAGCTTCAATTACCCCTAATGCTTCTTCTAAGCGCTGTCGGCTGTCCCGTATGAATGTGGGGGAGAGTTCCTCATCTACAGATGCAATATTTAGAGTCTCTAACTTGTCAGTCTTGAAACGCATCAGTGCTATTTCAAGTTTCTTGCAGTAGTGCGTAAGTAACCTCTTAGGAGTTGCAAATTGACACGACATGATGCTTAAAGGTTTTACTTGTTCCTACCCAACTTGTTACCTCACAGCGAATAGCTTAGCGCCCTAAAGGGGTTAGACTTGTTGGGAAAAGGGTGGAAGAGACTCTTGTGAATGTCTGTAAAGTTTTAAAAGGTAACCGACCTGAGTTCTTTATGGTACCGATGCACCATGTAGCGTTGCCTATGCTGAATAGTAGCACTTGTCTGCCACGCGGGACTTGTATTAACTTGTAAGGGCACACTTGTCCGCTAAGGTTTATTTCAACCGATTCCCTCATGGCGGGGGATACATCCTTATATACCACACTCATGAGTCATGAATCTCTTGATGAAAAACAAGATAACCGATTAAATATAACAACATAACAAAGCTAGAGTAGCATCATGATTCTATCTACATAGTCGATTTCGTCGACTTGTCGACAACAAATAATGATAGGAACGTATTCTGCGCCGTTAACAAATATGGAAACAAAGTCGAATCATCGCACAGACAGGAATAGCTGGTACTTTTCATTAGTGGATTTGTGGGTGGCTTACGTAGCATGTGCTATTTCTTAGCGCTGATAGTTCCATTCCACAAAAGCTTCTCAGAAAAAACTCTGGATCAATTCAAAGATGACTACCTGCAACGTCGTAGTGAAGCCTTCTCCCGTCTTGTCTGTTGAAAACTGGCAAAAATCGAGATAAAATGGATTGAATAAATGTATGTCTTAGTTTTACATTGTTGTTGAGATTATAGGCAACAGAACGGTCACACTTGGTCTTCTATCCAATTTCGATTTTCTATTTAATTCATGTGTTACAAAAGGCAGTCAATACTTTTCACGCACCCTGACTTCATGCAGTGATTCTCTAGCAGTGAATTCCTAACTTTTCTACCTTTCGTCGGAGCCCAAGGCCTCCTTCCTGTCTAGAAAGAAATTTGGATCGAATGACCAATTATTCTTGGCCGTATGAGGTTGTTTCGAGGACATCGAAGAAATCCTTTGCAGGGTGAGAATCAGAAGCTGGAAAGAGAATTAACCACGTGTGCTGAGTTTATACAGGATTGAGCTAAAATGTAAGTTGAGGACTGGACCTGGGTTGTTTCGTTTCCCATGCTACTCAGGAAACTTTTCAATCCACCCTCGTATGCATTCTGTTTTCTGTCTTTTACAAAGATAAATTATGGATCAAATCATCAGATACACAGTGAGCCGTTTCAAAAGGACAATTGGGCGCGTACAAAAGATGAGAGAATGCCTGGGTGTTTAGTCGGCATGGTGTTTTTCGTAGGTTTTCTCACACAGCACGTACAAGCTATGAACTCCATCGGTGGAATCGCCAACTCAACGGCGCGTGCACGTAGTAGCTGGGTTGTTGGCCGAAAGATGGAAGGGTTACATTCGTCGAAGACAGCCGTGGCGCGCCCACTATTATTACTGTATCTTTATAGAAGTGCTGTGATAGGTCCTTGACGGAAGTCCATAACTCAGAACAGCGCAAAGCGGAAAATTCAGAGGCACCCGTTTCATGTCGTCGTCCTTGCCGATCTTGAAACAATCCGGTATTTGGAAAACTGCTAATACCGCAAGAGTTGTGGGCAGAGAAATTTCTCCCACGTTTCTATTGCTCATATCCTGAAGCATTAAACATAGAAATGAATGGACACAAATGAACGAATACGTAAATAAACAAATGAATAAATAACTGAGGAAATAAATGCGTGGATTATAAATGAATGAATAAATAAAAAATAAAAGTAAAAATTCCTTGGCACTGGCTAATTTGGGTTTGATTTTGTACTCGAGAGCAGCAAAGAACAACATACATAGTACATATGTAGATCTATGAAATTCATCTCCGAACTCCGTTCAACTTCCATTTTCTTGACATCATTCCCATTGAAAAGTCCGAAATCCTTACTTCTGCTTGGAGTTCATCTTCTGGCTTTCTTTTCTTTGTCCTTCCAAGATACTACCGCCCAACGATTGGAGTTAATATTATTTAGCTGTACAGGGTGACAACAAAGTCTTTGGCCAAATATAATAAATTGTAAGACTGGGATCAGGCATGCTAGCAGTCTCCAAATTTAACAGGGCCAAGTGGAATTCATGTGCTTTAAGAATCCGCTCTTGGATTTTGGATATCTCTTCTGGCTTCTCCGTAGAGTCGACAGAACCGTTGGCTTCTGCAATGCACGAGGGCCGCAAGTTGGTCGAGCATTCATGATCTTGTTTTCTCTTTAGGTCTACACCAAGGAAGCTGGTATTTTGGCAAAAGTTAGGTCATATTCTGTGCTTTAAGGACTACACTTCGGGAGATCCAGACGTCCCCGTTTCAGGGTGAACGATAATTATTAAGCGAATATGATGGTTTTGTGAAATCAGTAACTGCAGAGTCTGAACCAACATTCTGTTGCTTTCTCCTTTGAAACATGATGGAAATCTTTTGTCAAAAGCCCACCTAATTTTTATCAGATGTGCTTAAGCCTAGGAAATAACATACCTCTTCGGATTTTGCTCTGCTCACTTTTGTCCACTGTTTTGTGCATTCTAATGGGAAAAAGTGTCGGTGACAGTCTATTGACTATTTCTAGTCAATAAAACAAGTTCACATGCAGATCTCCCTAGGATAGAAAGCTTCTACCCTTTCGAATATTGGGCGGAAAATTGGTGATCTGGAGAGCAAATCAGTGGAAGTTCATGGAAAAGATGTCATCGAGACTCTACATGCGGCCATTTTCATGTCTACCTCGTTTCATGTTTGCAGATCATACAAGGTTCAAATAGAGCTATAGATTATGAAATTTTGCATGTGTGTTCGAGACATTTAGATAGTCAATGTGAATACAAAGTCATGGCTTCCTCACAAAGCGCAAGAAATAATTACTACAAAGTCTTTGGCCAAAGACTTTGTTGTCACCCTGTAGTTATAGTGCATCGGAGTTCGACCGGATCGGGTAACGAAGGATACCGCTTCCGACAAGGATGCGAGGATCTGGTGCACTATAAATGGAGCTTACGTGTTAATAATGAATGAACATCAGAAGACAGCATGTTGCCAATACGTCATTTCATAATTCAGCACTACATTGAAACACCAGATTATTTCATAGCGACCTGGACAGATGTTGGTATGAATACTTATTTCAAAATGAATATTTCAAAACAGCCTCAGAACCGAATTGTCGAGGCGACTGTGCTAAAGAAAAATTGATTGAGCCAAATGTCTACTTGTCACGCATGTCATAATCACATAGTCGAAAGCTGTCATTTCCGATTTTATGGTGACCTGAATGAGAATTCCGCTAGACAATCTCCGATAGGAATGAATTAAACACATGCAACAGTGATCATATGCTTGATTTGATTACGCGCATCGTAAAAAAATGTCTCTCAATACCCGTAATTGAAGCTGAGAATATCACAGAAGTCCGATATTCAAGAGACAAACTGAGCATAAGGCACTGATCGAGGATACCGGAACATGGGAAGGGCAACAGAGCATGGCACATGCATGTGAACTGGGAATAGTGGCGAACGAATACGAATTAAAAGTCAGTGGCATGGATTACAGTAACTGGCTTAGCGTCGAGGCCCGAGATCGGTATGTCGTTGCGGTTGAGGGCGCGGCTTTTCTCCTCCAGCTGGAATCCTAGCCATCGGTAACAGTCCAGCACTACATTAAAACACCAGATCTGCAAAGTAAGGAAATTTAAATACACAGTTCTGCTTTTCTGGACGCTGTTTCATCGACTGTAGAAATAGCAAAAATCGGGCTAGAAAATGCGACACTTACATCCTGTGTGTTTTTTTTGCAACAAAACATCCCGCTGCTTTCTTTCCAAGGGAATATTTGCACCCTTACAATGGGTGTGGAGCTGTTTGCCCGACGGGCGTGGGCGTGGGCGGGACTTAATCGGGCAAAGCGGTGCGCACGCGGGCAAACCGCTGCGAATTCGGGCAAACAGCTAGACGATCGGGCGAATGGCTAGGCGATCGGGCTTTAGCTTAGACTTATCAGATGCTCTCTTACGATCTGTAGTGAAGGTGAGATATGCAGAATAATAAAAAAAATTACTCATTGTACATAAGAGGCAGTGATCTACGAAAGGAGCATCATGAAAAATAAAATCTATATGTTCTCCCCTACTTTTACTCGGTTCGCCTGAACAGCGCTTCGGCCGATTAGGCCCTCCCCAGACACGCCTATCGAGCAAACGGCTCGCCATCCGTTCAGAAGCGCCAATTTTTAACTCCTCTTAAAAGCAGCACTTACAGAAAACTCGTACATGGATGGTTTCTGGATGCATCCTTTTCGCTGCGTTGGAGTGGTCGAGTTACACGGATGGATTCGAACAAAAAGATAACGCCGCCATTATTGTAACTTGTTTTTTTTTTAAATGCAATTGGATATTTTACTAGAAGGCATTCATACAGAAAGAAGATAATTCATTACAGAGAAATAGCTTAGGAGAAAAAAAAACAAGAGTGCATGTATGATAAAGTTTAGAAAAGTAATTAAAAGCAGGGCAATATCTGAGGAACTGGATGACGTGATTGAAAAAAAAGCACTATCGCAATGAATAATGAGTCAAAAGGAGTAAAGGGCGAAAGCAATTTATAACAGTTCGACACTGGTCAAAAGAAAAGGTCAATATAAAAGACTGCCGTTTGAAATCGTCGCCACAATCAGCTGGCCCTGGCTATTCGCTCCATGGAAAATTTTGGAGCTCAATGCTAGTATAAAAACTCGTAAAACTTACTGCCTGGTGTTGCTGCTGATTCAGGCACAACATGTCGTACAAGTGATAGAAAATGTTGCCACTTGTGCTCACATTGCGAAATTGCCCCGAAAATTAATGGGTATACAATTTGCTCACGACTTAGGAGGCTAATCTTTCCGTAGATGCTGCCTTTAGCTGTTGCGAATCGTTAGAATTCACTTCACTGGAGATCGGCCGAAAATATGGGATAGCATTGTCCATAGATAACGATACCCAGATTTTATTTCCTAATGGTCTTCATGGCCGCTGAATCGCCTCAGTTGCGTAAAAAATTATCTCAATATATGTACTTTAAGGGAGTATTCGCCGCTATGCTACAAAGTGTTCTAAACAAAAGTCAAATGTTGTGGTGAGAACTGGGATATATGCAAAGAAACTAACACCTAAACATGTACTCATGAGGGATTCCGAAGATGCTAGTGAGGTGCAGACGATATAAGAAAGGAGGATACTATGTAGTGTCTACTACAGCCTTTACAAGAAGCAAGGATCTAGCCGTACTGTCTCAGAACGACTGCGTTCGTTTTCAATCAATAATGCTTCTTGTTTCAAAATCAAGCAAATCTTAGCAAATAATATTCAGGCGTTGTTATTAAACCTCGCTACCAAAGTCCTCTGATGGATTTTCAGAAGATGTTAGCAAGCTTGCCCTAGCTTTTCGCTGCGGAGGAGAAGTTTTAACAGGCTCTGCACTGCATAATCGGTCGAATACTCTTTCGTAATCGTACACCATTTTTTAAATGAGAAAGAAACTTACGCTTATGAGGGCAGCAACAAAGTATCCAACAATGAACAGAACCAAAAGACCCGTAAGAAAGCCCGAAACGAGCGACATCTTGAGTGGCGGAGTACCCAGAGAGTCCTGAAATGCAAGCAGTATACCCTGTTAAGTACATGGTCTCTTAACCGCTTTTGTTTCTCTTTACAGTTGTTTCATACATACCTAATTCACAGTGGCGGACGCACAGGGTGGGGTGGGGGCGCGCCCGGGAATTTTCAAAATTTTAAAAATCGTCACCAGATTTTTTAAATTGCTCTAGAAAACAATTGAAAATCCTCATCAGTTACTTTTCAATTGTTTATCTTTATTGTTATTTTTAGAAAATTTTTATTAATTATTTATTATTATAACCAGTCTGGCAGATTTAGTCGATCCTGTATCCCCCCCCCCCCGAGTAACTCCATCGACTTTTGGAAAGCTCTCGATCGCGTGAGCGGTAGCCCTCCTCCACGTGGGAGAAGTAATTTCTTTTGATTGGCCCTAGTGGCCGTTGTTAATTGGACGTAGCCGATTCAGTGGAAATGCTCTTTCGAAATAATCTATCTTTAGCAGGTTGTTGTGGTAACTCAAGTGATAAGGGTCTGCTCATGTATGAAAACAGAGTGAAGGGTGTGGTCGATTCAGATGGAAATGGACTGGAATGAGGAGGGGAATACGGATAGGAATAACGTGCATCTAGGTCACATAGGTAGAAGGAATAGCCGAAACGGGTGCCAGGGCACCATTCATAAAAAAATTTTCCTAGGCCGTAAGGAACTTCCTTTTCTGGACGTGGGCGCCCTTATCACAACGCTGGACCGTCATGCGTTTCCCCACCTTTGGGCGCCGGCGTACCCTTATCATAGTGGTGGACCGGTCTCCCCTACTTCTGGGCGCCGGCGCGCCCTTATCACAGTGGTGGACCCGTCTCCCCCACTTTTGGACGCCGGCGCACCCTTATCACAGCTGTCGACACGTCTCCCCCCCCCCCCTTTTGGACGCCGGCGCACCCTTATCACAGTGGTGGACCCGTCTCCCCCCTTTTGGACGCCGGCGCACCCTTATCACAGTGGTGGACCCGTCTCCCCCACTTTTGAGCGCCGGCGGGGCTTTACCACAGCGTTGGACTCGTCCCCCCACTTCTGGGCGCCGGCGGGGCTTTACCACAGCGTTGGACCCGTCCCCCCACTTTTGAGTGCCGGCGGAGCCTTATCACAGCGTTGGACCCGTCCGACCGCTTTTGGGCGCCGGCGGGGCTTTACCACAGCGATGGACCCGTCCCCCCACTTCTGGGCGCCGGCGCACCCTTATCACAGTGGTGGACCCGTCTCCTCCACTTTTGGGCGCCGGCGCACCCTTATCACAGTTGGACCCGTCTCCCCCACTTTTGGGCGCCGGCGCACCCTTATCACCGGTGACACCGCGCGGCGCACCCTTATCACAGTGGTGGACCCGTCTCCCCCACTTTTGGCAGCGTTTATTGGACCCGTCTCTCCCACTTTTCGACGCCGGCGCACCCTTATCACAGCTATCGACCCGTCTCCCCCACTTCTGGGCGCCGGCGCACCTTCATCACAGCGTTGAACCCGACTCCCCCACTTTTGAGTGCTGGCGGGGCCTTATCACAGCGGTGGACCCGTCTCCCCACTTATGGGCGCCAGCGCACCCTTATCACAGAGTGGACCCGTCCCCCCCCACTTTTGGCCGCCGACGTAGCCCTTCTGTATTGACTCCATTGACGAACCCGTTGTACATTGTCCAACCTTCTCCTCGATCTCATCCCTACCCCACTCAATCATCCCACACCCATTCCTAGGCTTTTATATGATCTCACAATCACGATCACTGACCAATTGTAGAATTTCGTAACGGTCTGACACACATACATACTTACATACAGACAGACATGAAAACAGACTAAGCCCGTTATTATAAGTCATGACAATTAACATTTTTATTAATTTCACTTTCCATCTGAATTCCGAAAGCGGTGGGGATCCCACTTCGTATTATTTCCACGCCCCCTGTTTGTGTTGTGGGTGAAGGACGAAGATGCCGGAGGAAACTTTATTCAGTCCCGAAAAGAGCTAACTGTCAGGGTTTATAAAGGGAAGCGCTTGTTGTAAGCCTCCTTGTATACCATGCTATTTCATACATTGGCAATATGGAAATATAATCCACAAACACATTAGGATAAAAGCATCTTGATTAGGAATACACCACGCACTTCATTATATTGGCCATTTGCTCGATGCATTTGGTACATTGATTTTTCTATTCTGCACATTGCAGAAACTCCCGCCAGGACGAGAATGGTTAGTGGTATTTCTTCCCAGGAAAATGTTTTCGAGAAGAACATAGACGAGTTCGAGAAATCAGCAATATGAAGAGAAGAAAACCAATCATAAGTGACAAATTTTTCAGAGTGACTGCACTAAGAAGGGTACGTATTGATAAGGTTATAGCATTTACTGTTTTCTCCAGGAAAGATGCATCCAAGGTCTCGATTCCTGGACTGTTTCTTGCTATCGTTTCGGTTGCGATGAGGTCGTCGTCCACATAGTGTAGGATTCCTTTGACGTTTGTCGTCCCTCCCAGCCAGGAAGCGTTGCAACTGAGGCTTACTTTGCTGGTGTCGAAATGGAAGATTAGTTTATTTAGGCATCCGGTATCCGGTTGTTGTGCATTTTGCCATTTGATTTTGTGAAGGGCATTCAATGTTGGCGGTCATCTCTCCCTCTTTGCATTTGCAGACAAGTCCCAAGGTTGCTCTTAGACAGCTGTAACAGCCTTTAAGTTCACTCACTTGGATGGAACAAGTGCCCATGTGCATTCGTGACCTTATTGCTAGATGTTCTGCTACGATCTGCATTTGCAGTGCTGATCCGATATTGACTTTTGCGTAGAGGTTTATTTTCCTTTTGTAAAGGAGGAAATTCTTGCCGGCTAGTGGGAGCCGCGAATTGGTCATGTGTTTGGTAAGGTTGCCATCGCTGCAAATGCAAGTTGCCTTTTTGATTCCTTTAGAGCAAGTGCAGCATTTGCTCGTGAACTGGCAACGAAATTGTTTTGCGTTCAAGAGGGTTGAGCATTCAAACTGTCCGATTGTGTTCGGGATTAACTGTCCTTTGTGTGCTGGTTCCACTACGGCGGTATTTTTGAAGTTTGTCATGGAAGTGGCAGAAAGGATGGGCAGCTGAGGTATCACGGTGCCGATAAGAGTGAAGCGTATGTTGTTCCGACGCGATCTTAGCCTATCGTCCGAGGCATCAGACTCAGCTGCTTCGGATGACAGACATGAAGCCAAGCCTATCCAGCCGATTGACCGGCAACTCCCCTCATATCCCAATGCACCAATGCCTCATCCAGACCCTCTCCTATCCAGAATTACTACGAATGCAATCAATGCCCCATACAACAGCTCATTACTCAACTTCGTCGATGCATCAATCCTCTCAAAGCTAGAACTCCCCACCTCCGACGGTAACCTCCTCGACTACCCCGAGTTCTCTGCTCGATTCGCCACTCGTTGGCAACAAACCTCAACTTGACAATACGACGAAGTTCTCTCTACTGAAATCATACCTGCGTGGGCGTGCTCTTCAATCAATCCAAGGACTTTCAATGACAGCCGAAAACTACTCTGTTGCTATGGATATTCTGAAGACCCACTACGACGACAAGGTCACCATGAGACACATACTCATGGTGACCTTGTCGTCGTAGTGGGGTTTCATACTCCGAAAGGGTTTGGGCTACAGACGAGCAGTTCCGTTGAATAAGCTTTTTGAAAAAGCCTATTTGTCTGCAAAGTCTTGAGCTGTCGTTGTGTGGCATCATGACGCAGTGAGTAGATAGCAGATGGGGCCAATGGGTAGGAGGTGATTTCGGAATGGAGTACGTTGTTACAGCATCAGAATGAGGTGTGGGCTCGCTCGTACTTCGTGATCCGAAGATTGCAGATATGCGTTGTCGCCGTGGTCGCCACTTGTTTGTGTTGTGGGTGAAGGACGAAGATGCCGGAGGAAACTTTATTCAGTCCCGAAAACAGCTAACTGTCAGGGTTTATAAAGGGAAGCGCTTGTTGTAAGCGTCTTTGTATACCATGCTATCTCATACATTGGCAATCACATATGGAAATATGTATAATCCACAAACACATTAGGATAAAAGCATCTTGATTAGGAATACACCACGCACTTCATTATATTGGCCATTTGCTCGATGCATTTGGTACATTGATTTTTCTATTCTGCACATTGCAGAAACCCCCTTCCCCTCCTGCCCACTTTCTGCGCCACTGCTAATTCATAAGAGTTTCACCAACGTAGCTGAGATTTCAGGGCCCGTAGTGAAGCCCTATGACGGCAAGACCGAGTGTGATGTGAAAGTTAATGACCTGCTATGCTATACAGCGGGGTGGGAGCTGGCATGCAATCATTCCCGAACATGGCGCTAAGCTTTGAATTTCAACTCATCACCATGGGACTTCTCTATAGGCCCAGATTTCTTACTTTCATTGCTTAGTTGATTTACATGGGCACAAGGGCAGATTTCATTGAGCTTGGCCGAGACGAGGATTTATTCTTCTCATTCTTTAGGAAGTCGATATCGATGTAGTCGATAGACAAACCTGTAAGAGGTGCTCGTGTTCAGCGCCAACCACAGCCATCCTTACTTGCAGAGAAGTGCCAGCGAAGACGGCATAGACGGCGAACGAAGCCATTCCCAGCAGCGTGAGGACGAACAGTACCTTAAACAGACGATATTTCAGAAGTGCGGTCAGGCGACCGTCTCTTCCCCTCAAGATCACACTCGAGGAACGAAGAAGCAAAACAGTTCGAGGCGTGTCCCGCGAGGTAAATCATGAAAAATCGAAAAGCATTTCGATCAGAAGTGTTAAAAATGGTATGTACGTTAGATATAATAAAATATGTTTAAAAAATGAAGAACCTGGACAAGTCACTATGTGAGCGAAGCTTTGAGAAAATGATTTCAAACAATGAAAAGGTAAATGTAAACAATATTTCAAAATTCTTAGAAAGTTGCCAATTAAGACCAGGTCATTGATTGGTTATTTCTATCAGCGTTTTCATTTGCGTCTTCGTTTTGGTTTTCAAATACCCAGATATATTTTTATATTTTTATTTTATGTTATATATACAGTCGCGGTCAAAAGTATTGCAACAATTGGTTTTTCGAGTATAACTTTTTGGGGCATACTTCAATTCGTGCAATTCCAAATATATACTATGGCTTATTACCATCGCTTCCAAATAAATTGAACTTGCTTTCATCGGTAAATAAGACCTTACTCCAATCTTGGGGTGTCCAGTTTAAATGGCGGCGAGCAAATTGGACTCTTGCTCTTCTATTCTTAGCATTTATCAGGGGTTTCTTGGCTGGACGACGACCATTGAGATGTGCAGCACGTAAACGACGACTAACAGTACTGCGGCTGATGTTGAGTCCGTCGCTGGCATTGAATTCAGCCGCAATATCAACAGACGTGAGACTGGGATCGGATTTGGAGAGCCGGATGATGCGCACATCTTGACGATTAGAAGTCAGTCGCGGTCTGCCTGGTCTCACAGCATTGGAAACTGACATCCTATCTTCGAATCTCGAAGAAATACGAGATACAGTGCACTTCGGGATCTTTAGAATCTTTGAAATGGCCGTTACCGTCATTCCAGAGTTTTTCATGTCCACCACAGCTCTTCTGACAGGAATGGGAACCTCAGATTTTTTCGGCATCTTTGAGAATTGACACCTTAACCAAAACCACTGTGGGACAAGCGGAGGATAGGCATGAGAAAAATTTACGAACTGAAAAACGCAAAGTGCCACTACCTCGCGAAAACGAACCTCCAACAAAATTCTCTCTTGCAGGGCTGCAACTGACCGCACGATGACCGCTCTCATTTTGCAAATTAGTTCCGTCATATGCTTCAACATAATCGGCTATCATGATATGTTTTGAGAAAGAAGTCGAGTTACACTCAAAAAACAAGTTGTTGCAATACTTTTGACCGCGACTGTATTTTTTTAAGTATTTACAAATACCTTGCATTTACTTATCATGCGAGTTCTTCTACTAGCAAAAAATAGACACGATGTCGTGCGTGCAGGCAACAGCTACCTCTAGAAAGAAAACCAACCTGCATGAGCATGTGCGGTACAAGCAGGGCTGGTATTTGGCAGAGGATACCCAACAGAAGAAGACCCACTGCCACCCAGGCGACGACCACCGCCAACGTGAACACTCCGGCCGAGAGCGCGTGATGAGACGAGGAGGCAGAGAATATGTACGATACGGCAACGACGCCCTGGAGAGCGGATACCCATTTTCTGCTAGGAACTCTGCTGTGGACAGCATTGGTGCAGTGCACATGGAAAAATGACTTTGGTGCTCTGGCTCTGCAACTATGGACATACCTGATATATAAGAAACACTATTTCGAACACGACAATAATCAGAGCAAGCGTTCGAACGTGAAGAAGACCGCAGCATCTGGAGCTGTCCCGCCTCTTCACCGAATCAGCCATCTGAAAAATGATTAGTAAAAATGCTGAAAAAGCTCAAGTGACTCCCCAACTCCATAAAATCTCTGGATTTACACCCCACAAACTTGTATCCTACAGTAAAGATGCTACTAGTATGATTTTCTAGCAAAGCATCGCTATTCCATACACGACTCTGTTTCCAGGAATGGGTGAAAATAGGTAAACGGCTCCTTTTACCGCCCCGTCTAGGATACGTGAAGCTATAGCGGTCGACCTGCGTGGACCGCTCGCGACTCCAAACCCGTTCCTATCTCTATCGGTTGAACAAGCAAATTCCTTCTCAATTATCTTTCATTGTTCCAGTGTCCACCTCACCAAAGTGTTTCCCACTCTATTTATAAACGAAAATAAGAAATTTGCAAGGGGTGGCATAAGAAGGACGAGGTGGGGAGGTTGGAGGACCAACGCATAAGGTGGGGAGGTTGAAGGGCGGTGGTTATTTTCGCTAAGGACTCCGAAGCGCAAGATATGGATAAAAAGGAAGTGCGCGAATATCTGGAGAGGGCTGCGAACGAACAGCGGACAGTTGTCAAACCGGTATGATAGAGGATATAAGAAGTAGCGGTCGAGAGTTGGCCAAAATCAACGCCACTAAAGCGTCCTATGCATGACTGCTCCATACAAAAAAGCCGCAACTTTTCTCCAGAAATAGGATGTTGAAGTTTCATTCGCTGGGAATGACTTATTTTTCTCAAGAAAGGGGAAATAATTGAATAACCCTAGTAAGCATTAAACAATTAGCATGATAGTATTCAAGCACTGAAGACGCGTAGGTATTACGGATATCTCGTATAAAAAGAGCTCACTTTTGCTTCGCTGTAAATTTCTTATGAATAAGAACAGTCCACCAATCTAGACACACTGTTACTTAAGAAGTAGTCTGAGCAGAAGCGAGCCCTCTAATTTTTCAGTTTTTCCTAAATTCTTTGGTTCAAAGCGGTCACAACGAGTTTTGGTTTGGTGCAGCTAGTCGCGTGTGCGATCAAATCACAAGGAAAACTTCCAAGAAATAGTGAATCCGCCGCAACTTCTCGTGTGAATTTCGCTTATGACAAAAGCCATAAGGAATTGCGCAGCTTCATGGAGGCAGCCCAAGAACGTTCAGTTGTCGGGCGTCCGAGCTGGTTACCAAATCAGGCCAGTGAAATCGGTTGTTATAGGCCTCATATATGTTAAATTATACAGTTTTCTGCCATAGAACGCTCTACAAATGGAAGAATGACCCCCCTTTGAGATGATTCCTAATTCTAGAAATTTTTCTACTCACTGTGAAATTGATTTTTTTCATCAAAAGTTAAAGTCACAGCACCAAAACGTACATTGATGATCTATGAGTTACGATCGAAATCGTATATTCGAAATATCAACGCATTATGTATTGAATTTTAAAAAAATCGAAAATTTGTATGCAGTAGAGCCCAGTAGAGAGAGCAGCACAGTCCTGAGTGGGGATTGGAGGGCTGCTGACTTTCTCGTTCTCGAATACTCGAACCTTCGAATCGCTCCATAACTTATTAACAGTATTAACTAAATTATCCTGTTTCTAGTCGGTTCTGAGCTTTCCGTTTTCAAAGATTCCTTCACGCAATTTCACACCATTCAGAAGGTGGAACAGAAAACATGAATAAAACGGGAAAATTTGCAGGTTGACCGGTTCTGGAAACAAAGACAAGAAGCGCCGTTTAGGAGCTGTTAAAAGAACAGAAGAGAAATCATTTGAAAGGAGAAAATTGCAGAAAATTATACCCCCAACAAAATGCGTGTACCTCGTTTCTCCTTGAGGATATTGCAGTGGCGTATCCAGCGACAAGTAAACAAATAATTTCTTAAACCCTTGGGTGTTTCTGAGACAACTGGAGTGGCGGACTTTTCTAGGAACATTTTAGAACTTAATTTTGCAATAAAAATCTCGACTACTGTCAAAGCTTTCAGTGCATCACCCTCAAATGAAAAAGACCACTTTGCCGTGAGGCCTGTTGTCTTTCTCAGTTCACCTTGAATAAATAATAACCTATAATATATAAATATATTAACCTAATTAAAGCGACCGACAGGAAAACTTGGTCCACTATTTTCGACGGATGAGTGAAGCCATTAGTGAAAGAGCCCAAGAAGTTGAGCACAAACCTGCAGGTGTCGTGAAAAGCGAAATAGGAGAGAGTGGGCCTTCTCGACGAGTCGCACAGGGGACTTCATGGCCCCCCACGAAGATGCGATCTCTCCCGTGACGTTCTCCCGTTCCTGTGAACACCACCTCTATAGTACGCTCGCATGCGAGAAATTTCAGGTATGAATATGGGAATGTGCTATGCGTAGAAACGATGGAAGGAAAGATCGCGGTAAGAACAAATTGGGGCAACGAGCGGTTTGTCAGACGGTGATGCCATGAGGACTGGCCAGGAGAGTTTCGAGTTCCAATTAGTTCGACGGTAATGGGTAGCAGGAAGCAAACGGTAGTTGAACAAAGACTGTTCAGTCACAATCGACTCCAAGATGTTCTTGAGTTTGACGTACACAGAACAAAGCAGAACTTTTACCACAACTAGGGAGCCTCCATAAGAAGAGGGTCATCTGCTTCGGAAAAACTCTGATTAGATCACAGCATATTGGAAAACAAACCAATTTTGCCACGGACAAACCTGAAACCTGCCCTAATAGAGCAACTCTCGCCTCAATAATTGGAGTTGTTCCCGTGAAGAACCAATTCTACTAGCTTTACAGCTCCGAATTACTTAGTACTCGGAGCGAGGAGTTTTAGTTGTGGTTAAGCCAGCTGCTACAGTCGAAATAAATGAATCGTGCGGTGAGACTTGTAATTTTTTCTGGAAAGATGGTGATCAACCTAACTATGAAGTGGACGAGCTCTCCCGGTAAAAATGGGCATGCTTTATCAGGAACAGAAATAACAAGTGTCATCTAGAAAAGGCTGCCAAATTCTTCGAATGAATAATAGTTAGAAGATTGGAAGACTAGCTGAGCTCTGCCACATCGCACTTTCTAGATATATAACTCCACTCGGATCCACTTCACTGACTGCTTGGACGAGTTGTGCATGCTTTTATGGATTGCTCTCGTTCCTGCGGTTTTTTGCACATCACCAGCTCTCAACTGTACAACAACGGCGTCATGGCTGAGTAGAGTTGATTCTAACGCTAGTTGGGGTCATGAACTTATAGAGCACAAAAGCACAAAAATCGCATTCATTTTGGTTCAGCTATTTGAGTAAGGCTTCCGAGCAGATGTAAAAACTGGAAAGGATTTTCAAACAAAAGGAATCAACGGGCGACAACTGGGTGCGGCTGCTAATTCCTCAAATATGAAGTCTTATACTGATAGCGACAAAATTGCACCTTCGAGAGGTTGAATGTGTTTTTAAACAGAAAAAAAACTTTACAGTCGTATACTACTACTCGAATACTCGAAAAGCTAAAGAGAAACACTCTATGTATACATACATATAAGGAAGCAGAAGCCTACATATCCACTATGAAATGTCATGTTAGAAGCAAAGACTGGGAAAAAGTCTGCGAATTCAATAAAATTACCAATTACAGTATTTTGTACACTTTTCCGCTCATCTCCCCATCTCGTGGGTGCGTATATACCCCTGTTGATTCACCGTTCAACTGTTGGAATTAAAATATCACTTCATCACGTTTTTTTCACGTCATCCCAAGATATTATGGAGAGTTCAAATAAACGACCGCTTGAACGAATTTATGAATTTTGATGGATATATTATACACATATGGATATTATAGAACATGGACAGTTCAAGAAATACCTCCATCTGCTCCACCAGCACTTTGATGGCACGAGAACGAGATGGATCGTCGTTACAAGACAGGTTTGTACTTTAGCAAATTCATGATGTTAACAACGGCGTAATCGTAAGTGTTCATCGTTGCATACATGTCCGTCTAGAGAAGAAGTAGCACATGCTCTAGCGGTAACAAGAATAAAATGAAACCTGTCTCTCATCGTGGAATCATCATCTGCATCGATAAAAACGAGACCTTTGCAATGATAACTATCGACGCAGAAATTTGCTATTGGGTACAGAGATTAATGGAAGTTTTACAGAAAAGTTTTGTGATTGAGGTGCGATACTACGCTGAGTAGTCTGCACTTTATAGCAGTCTCTTTCGTGAAAAATTCCATATACAGCAAGAGTCCTCATTCCCAATTATGCTTTTCTTTAGATGCGAGCACATCACCATGAAGGTCTCCACTGATTCGATTTTAGCGAAGTCAAAGGAGGTCAGTCATCAGATTTAACCAGGCGTGACAGGAGCCTGAACTTAACATATACAAGGAGATGGTTCTCGAATGGGAGAAGACAGGGACGTAAACATGGCAGTTAGCAAGAAAATAATGTAGAAGTGTTCAACGATCAGGCGATGTACTATTTAGGAACCGGTTACTGATGAAATCGGCGCTAAGTTGAATCATCTCCTTCTCTGGGAACTTTGTTCACGCAGGAACGGTACAGTCATCGTCCCCGTTTCGAAAACAGCACAGAAACAGCAGTCGCTGCCTACTTCGGACATTCCAGAAATTTCAAAAATCTACCTAAATTCTCCAATTTCGTTTTATAATCAGCATTAGCTTCAAAGAGTCACTTAATACCAAAGTAACAACATTTCCACGAGAGATTAGCCGTAGAAGGTGTTGCAATACTTTCATGCAGGGAAAGCTTGGGAGACTTCAGCGGTCCGGACGCGCAGCTAAGTACATGCTAGGCTAGTATCGAGCGAATGCTGATGACAATGTGGTGTGCGGATGAGTGGACCATCATAAATAGTGCCAAGACTGAGACGATGCAACGCATGTGATCCAGACCTCCGGGATCCTGCATAGGTACATTCATGTGAAAGATCTTAAAGGCAGAGGCCCACCTCATTCCGCCTATTGGAAGTATCAGCATATCCTAGACCTCTTCGGCATATTGATCCCACTAATGCACATCAACGGGCTCAATAGCGACGAAAACCCTATTTTTGAAAGGGTCGAACCGGCTATAATTTTGGAGCCCGGAGGCGGATCGCTCCAAATTTGGATCGCTGTGCTGGCTGCCTGGTTGCCGCCGTGGCCAACGAGTCTTGGCGTGTTCAATCGATAAGATCAACGGCTTCACACGTCAACTCGGGCTAGCAAACTGTTGCAGACCCCTTACCGGAAGACGGGTTTGAAGACCGTTTTGAGACAATTCATGTATACCGCTGGAATCAGCATGTCGAGGCGATGCAGAATCTGCCACTAGCTCAACCACAAGAATGAGGTGGACCTCTGCCTTTAAAGCTGACTGATAAATGTCAAGATGAGCTAAACAACTTTTACAAAAATGTTGCAATCAGAGCTGAACCTCAAGAAGAAACTATTATCAGATTTCTGCTATTAAAGCTGGCTAAACCTGGTGAAGCCTGTGAGGAACTCTACGGCTGTGTGGCTACATTAGCGGAAGGAAAAGAGCAGCACGTAAAGTGATGACTGGGTGCACTTCTGGGTTGAAGGCATAAAAAATTTTCGGCTCCACTGGGCTGAATGCCTTTGACCTTCGAATGGCAAGGCGAGCTGAATTGAGGCTCGATTGGAGGCACAAAAAACTTTAAAGTATGAAAGAATGGATTGGGATGTGGAAGTATTACTTAGAAAATTGACATATACATAGAATATGTATCCCAGACTGATTTCCATATCCCAGACAATTTAATTCGACTTCCTGTTAGATCTGGGAACTGTAAAGCAGTGGCAAAATCGAGAAAGTGTTACATTGCTTGACTTCCACATTGTTTTCTCGCATTCTGTTGTGTACGTTTCAAGTTGTTTCCAGAAAATCTTCTAGGTTTAACCTACGGCGCATTGTTTGACTTATTCAGTAATTTGAAAGAAACTGGAAAGCAATGAAAATGGAAGCATATGGGCAATGCTAGCGCGTTTTAGTTAATGCTTGAGGGAACATTACCCAGAAGCTCTAAAATAATCCAGCTATGTACCAGGGATGACAATTGTTTATTTGGTAGGTGGCAGGCTTATAAGGCTATGTTCAAACTCCATCGTGCGACAATCGCGTCGCGGCATCGTCTCCAACATGCGCTGTGGCGGGGAGCGAAGATATGTTCTTTGACAGTTTGAACTGGCAGGAAGGTCGACAGCGAGGAAGCATAAACACATCTTTACAGTTCCACCTCCGTCTTTGCCAGTGGCGCGATTCATGAATATTTAAGACAGTCAGAGTCTTCCTGAGAACATCCATGAATCTAGCAATAGATCAGCCTGACTGAGGCCTTTTTTTGATAGTGCTCTCATGGATAGAGAGTAGGAAAGAAAGAAAATGCAGAAAAGTTCGCTGGAATGTCGTGGGATGGAGGAAAATTCTATCGAAATTATCCTTTTTGAGCAAACTAGTGCGAAGAAAAGAAACTTTCCTAGCTTAGCCCACTCTGTGGTAACATCCACGTAGGAGTTATTTTAAAATACAATTTGAATTGAAATTCGAAACATAGAACGTTCCAAAAGTCTCCGCATTTAGTGTCATTGTCATTTCCACACAAGTAGCGAAAATTTCACAAGAAGCAAACTGTTGCGCCGGAGAATCCGAGAAATGACGGATACGACGATAGGATGGCGGATATATGATAAAGGTAGCCTCGAGACTGGGAATGGTCACGAATATAATGGATGCTCAGACAAGGGTGGAAGAGTGCTGAAGATAGATGGTCTACATTAGATAACTGCATTCTACAAGGAAAAAACCGGAGAAACAGTGCGAAGAAGGTGAAGTGAGGCAGTCTTTAAAGCAAACAAGCCTAACGATTGTCATCCTTTGTGGAAGAGTACGACAAGAGGCTCATTCTGACTAGGATTCGTTTCGGAAAAGAAAACTGTGGACAGTGTAATGCCAGCAATGAGTATCGGGCGAGTGTTAACGATCCAAGGAACTTTCGCTGGAAACGGTCCCATTTACGGCTCGCGCGAGAACATGCCGCCAGACCAAATACTATTTCTGAACTTTCACACCGAACCGTGCCTATAATTGTAAATCGCGCCCTATTTCTGATATCGTCAAGTAGGGCGGACTTGAAGAGGTGGTCGGAATGTGGTGACTCTGTTCAAATCGTTAGGAAACTCCTTGCTGTGAATAGCTTTTGGAAAACAGCAAATTTGGGCGAATTCAGGGAGAAATTTAAGATGAAGATCTGCTCGATTTGCTTTGGGTCTACAGAAGGCCTGACTCGAGCCTCTATCCTCCATATAGTGGATTTTTGCATTATCGATGATTCTTGGCGCAGGATCGAGATTCTGCTGTTCGATAAGCTCAGGATAAGCCAAAATCTTGGGAGACAGTACAGTAGTGTAGTATAGTCAAACAAAGCATTTTTAAAGCAATTTCTGCTAAATAATGCGAACAGCATAAGTGCAGGAGGAAAATTACTTTTATTTTAAATTGTAGGTACAGATCATATGGATAAAACGAGAACTGAATAATCACTAAGCAACATGTATCCTAAATAAGAGTTTAGAATTTATAAAAGGCTATGACATTGGATTAGTAAAATGAAGATGTTTGAATAATAGCCTGGTCTTACAATCGGGAAACATGGTCCTGTTTTCATGCTGCCTTCTTTATAATATCTTTCTATAAGGTATATTTTATGGATTCAGTTCCTATCTTGCAGCGTGACAAATGTCCAGGAAGGCGCACAGATGAATAGATACAGGTGATCCGTCGAGAGGAATCGCCATACTCTCGTAAACCGAATGAAATCACAGGGAGGAACGGGGCGGATGAGTCGGCGAGCGAGGGCTAACGGTGTGGGAGGCGGGGGAGTGGGGAAGACCTTGAAAGGCGAGGAATCCACGAAAACGAGGGCAACTATTGTGCTGTCAAGCGACGCGTCTTGGACAACCATTCCAGGTCGATAGCGGATCACTAAGCATGGCAAGCGAGCTGCCTGATCCGTGAACATGTGAGTGTTCGGAAAAGCTCAAGTGGATGGATCATTGCAACGAAAGGGAAAGGTGACACAGGTTCGAGGGATCACTGGTGCGAGACGTAGGCGGAAGGACATCCCGTTGTCTGCCTCGCACAAAGGAGCACACAATTCTGAGCGAGTTCTCAGACCATTAGCGGCTTGCGAGTGGGTGTTCATACAAGGGGAACAGGAAGACATGAAGCGAACAATAATGCTAATACACATACATAGATCAGTAAGAACCAATAAGAACTACTTCATTTGATGATTCGCTGTTACCTTCACTACAAAGATCACATACATTACATCTTTAAATATACTGTTTGACAACGGATTTTCGTAGATATCGCAAAAAGCGCAGAATCTATTTCAAAAGTTATTGTTACACCATTCTATGTACTAGACATTTGGCTCGATTGGTGCGACCTTCTAATGTTCACTGTTTAAATTGAATCGAATTCCGAGTCAGTGTTAGTATAGAATATCAAGATAACTCGACAAGATCTATGCTTTCATGACATCGATTACTCCAGAAAGAGCGGAAGTTTGAATTAGTTGATTGACTTGATGTCGACATTTCAATATCGAGTCAAACGTGTGCTATATATGTACGTATACTCCCGCCTCTATCTCTAGCTTTACATGTACCTCTAGTTCTGGATGTTGCGCAACCAATGAGGTACTCAGCGTTTAATGTTTCTATTTATCAAGTTGAGCTTGAACCAAAGCTCTAGTAACTAGACTAGCCCCCGCTTGATAATCGCGTCCAATATGCAGGATTCCTAGGTTTGACAGTCCTTAGGAATGAATCATTTCTTCATAGGGTCAAGGTTGAAACATCTGCTCGTTGTGTGCGAGCAGATGTTCACGTGGATCGCAAATGAAACTTTCCTGCTCATTTTCTTTGAACGAAAACTGGCGGAAACAGGAATGTCGAAAACTTCGATATGATTGGAAACTGGAGCAGCACGCATTTTATGAGATCTGACCAGTGGTGCTTCGAGGAGGCGCCAACCCTCGGGAGTTCGTGCTGATGCTTTCTTCATGCACACAGATATAAACAGACAAAGTTGTGCATCGTTTTTGTCAAAACGTTGGAAGTCGGCTGTCCCGTCTACACCCAAACAAAATTTTTAAAAAAATCAGCGTACGAGCTCGCCTACTAGCAAGGGCAAAGGATACCAGATATGCATGGCATTTCGAGATGGGATATTCCCGTGAGACATCTACGATACCTTTCGTATCTTCTCAAACCCATTATCCTTTTCTGCTAGAAGCAAATTTGGAAAAAATTATAAATTTTCGTCCGTACATACAATATAAAGGTACACATTCTAGAATTCGCGTACATGTCTCTTCTTAGTTATACGTCTAGTTATGCATTTTTGCTGAGGTTTTGCATACGGAGGCTATTTGCGATGGTTTTCACGAGTTCCATGTATATTTTGAAGAGCAACGCAATTATTGTAGCACTAAGGTGGACGGATACTGTACCCGCGTACTGTACGGAATAATATTCATGTTTTTTCTGTAATGGGTTCCGGAGAAAAGGAGAACGGATTTGAAATCAGCGTCGCCAACTCCATGTTATTAGACATATCCGATCTCGAATAGCCACGACGTCTGTTATCCTACCCTTGTGAAAACTGGAGCAAAGGAAGGTTGTAAAAAGGCTTAGACAATACGATTAAGAGTAAGGAGGACCTACCATATTACGGCGCGGAGACATCGTCTTTATCGAGTAATGTGAAGTAACTTCGAAACAAAACTAGGAATCAGCGCCGGTTCCATAACGTTACCAATGGCAAAAAGTGGTTATCTAGTTGCAACGATCAATCTAAAGACAGCTACGTATGAGAACAGTAACTAGCCAGTACTGGTTCTCTCGATGACGACTAGTGGAGAGAGGCAGATGAGAACTGGGTGAGAAGGTCGACGTCACGAGGTACACTCGGGTAATCGCAGCGATCGGCGATGCCAAACGAAGCGCGAAATCGCCGCCTTGTCGGCTGGCTGTGAGATCAGGCTGCCGCTAAACAACTCCAGGTGCGTGTGCCCTTGGAAGTTGAGGAGTAACACGATAGGGGACACCTATCTCTTCCGGCTGAGGCAAATGAGCGAGTGGAAGGAGTCGGCACATTAGCAACTACATCGTCGACAGTATATCTCGTAATTGAGCGCGGCAATCCGGTTGCGCGTGTGAGTTGTCGTCAAAGCAGGAATTCTGCTAGCCGCCCTCTATGCAAGCTACAGCAGTTCATGCAATTCACCCTCCGTTATGCCAATCAATAAGTTCAAGAGAGTAAAAAATCTCCTAATTCCTCCAAATGCAAGACATTTCAACAGTGCTGCACGCTGTAAAAAAAGCGTACTTTTATTCAGTATTAAAGGTTAAGATCCTAGAAACTGTGGGAATCTACATATTCCTACGTTCAAGCCCCATTTCTTACATTATCCCCATTCAAAGGATTCCTAGAAAGGGATTCATAGATCAAAAATCTTTAGTGTGATACAAAGCATTCTTTTTCTCGTAACACAGCACATACTTCCCTGTCCTTTTAAGTCGGAACCTCTCTCAATTGAAGTTCTTTCCTCGAACAGCTGTACATAGGCGCCGTACAAGTTTTTTGAGTTTTCGATGGAGGATAACGGTGTGTTATCTCACGCGCCAAATCTCTAAGTCTTTCCGAACAACAATGGATGGAAACCCCGCCCCTCACTCATTATTTGTGAAAATTCGATGGAAAAATATTGAGTACCAGCTACTGATGAGTATTGGAGGAGTGCAACAACAGTCACTGCCTAGGCATCCTCAGCAGAGAGAATAATTGGAGAACTTTATGGATATGCATCATCAAGGGTTAATAATCAATCTGAACTCAAGGGATAAAACTTCAGTGGCGGACGCAGAAAGCGGGCAGGAGGGAAAAAGGTGGATCTCCGCTACTTTAGGGACTCGGATGGAAAATGAAAATAATAAAAACATTAATAATTATAGAAATAATTAATGAAGATTATTTAAAAAAATAATAACGACAAACAATTAAAAATACGTAGATGCATTATTTATTTTGCAAAGTATTTTTGAACCTGAACCATTCTCAGTGGGGGGGCTCTCCCGCTGCCTGCGTTCACCCTGTAAAAGTTGTATAGAAATGGAAAGAATTAAATCTAAAAAAGAATAATCGCCGATACATTAGAAAGATGGTGGAGGAGCAAGAAGAGATGAGAGTCACTGAGCCGTAGTTTCAAGATTATGATGAAGAAATAAGCCTGCAACCATGGTGAGGAACAGGGTTGCATAAGACCGGCAGTTCTGAAGTCGGTTGTTGACAGAGATCCAAAATCTGGTGAGGGGGAGAAATAATGTATCTAAAGCATGAGTTGGTGTTCTTCAGTGTCTACAAAATTCTCGAAAATATAGGAGTCAGAAGCCAACATGACGCCAAGGTTCAGGAATTCCCGAATCGGAATTCTACACGTTTCTGATGCGTGCGGTCCTCCATATGTAAGTACCATAAAATGAGAAAGAATATGGCAAAAACTAAGGGCATCAATATGAAGTAAAGTTTTGCCAGGAGCTGAAAACAGGAAACAACTCTGGTTTTGTATACAAGCTGTCATCCTAGCTACATATAAGCATGCCCTCAATGAGGCACCTTGGCAAATCTGCAGCAAGATCGCAGCCCGAACAGCCTACCGCAGTAGAAATCCTAGCAGCATCTCCTGTCATTTGCTGCTATGCGCTACTGAACTGCTGCTTAAGCGTTCGTCCTGTTAGCAGCAATCGAGGTAGTAGTTCAGCAATTCCGACGAGATGTCGCCCGATTATGTATGTAATCGAGGTATTACGCTGGTCGGGTTGTGTTCTTGCTGCACACAGAGCACACATCAGAGCAGGGGTAAGAAATCTCTGAGCCAGAGCAGACAGTTCGGAACTAGGTAAGGCGCTAATGACAAAAAGGAAGAACACGTGTCTTGTGAAAGATTGCGGCGTGCATTAGGAGGAGATGGAGGAAGACAGCACAAGAAAAATAACAGACGATATGTTTTTAACACTCGTCGAAGTTGTCTCGGCGAAGTTCATGAGTGCCGTCGATCATTAGGCGCACATTCGAACACAAGGGCGTCCTTGAAGGGAACAATCGACAGCACCAGAACACGAGATTCGGTGGTACCTCGTGCTCCGAGGACTTCTGCTGCCAACTGGTTTTCTTCGAGGACAATACGATCGCGCCGCTATAAACACCACCAGACAATGATCCAACGCCTCCCGTCTTTTTTTTATTCAAAAAATATTGTGAAGCAAATTGTAGATCCGAAAAGGCAGTGCTTTAAACATAATGATACAGATATCGGGCATGTGAACATTCAGCGAACCAAATTTTAGAAACTTTCTATGTACCCAAAACTACACTATTTTGAGAAGTTGTTACACTGGATAATCACACATTGTCTACGACCTTCAGCAACGCTCAGCAAATCCTTCTCTGAACCCTTTCCCGCTGCGAAGAAAGACTCCCCTAATACAAAAGATATGGATATGAGTTCCTGGAATCCCACTGGAAGCGAAAGTCTTCATTTTCTTTTTCCTTAGCTCCAGTGTTGTGCATAGTTACAGAAAACCTCATCATAAACACTATTGGACACCTACCACTTGCGCGCTCAAGCCCACAGTAGGACGCATCAATTAGACCTACAGTCTCCAGCCGAAAAATACAGCTCGTTACTGATCTGGGGTAATTGATACAACTCTAGAATCACCGAAGGTTCCAAATTGCGCTTGGTTGTTGATCTCCGATTTCAAAAGAGAACAAAGGTAAGCGCGTCCGCACAGTGAAATGAGCAATGGACCAACTCGAGGATGAAAGAGCCATCCAGCTGTAGATAGTCATCAGTACATTAGTTGGATGCATATGCGCCTATGGTCCTACTCTACTTTCAATGGTGCTACTTGCCAGATAGCAACTCACGAACTTGGATATAACACGTATGGCTGACACAGTGAACACACCTGGGCTAAGATTCATGGATGCATAACCAAGCGAAACCAGGCTAGTAAACCAAGGCCCATAGTCAAGTGTCATGGCGGTGAGATGAACTCCAAAATTCACCACAACGCTTTAGGAGATGATTGCGTGCTAGCACACATCTGTAGGATAGCAGATCATTGCCATCCACGTCACTGCTAGAGCACGCATGTGCAAACAGAGGAGATCATCGCCTTCTCTCATTGTGGAAATAGTGCGAGAGGTGAGTCGACGCAGAATTAGCTACCCCTAGCGTCTCATTCTGCGTCTACTCACCTCTCACACTATTTCCACATCATGAAATGGCGATCAGCTCCCAGAAGGGCGACGATCTCCTCTGTTCGCACATGCGTGCTCTAGTAGTGACGTGGGTGGCAATGATCTGCTATCCTATACTTTGTGGATGTGAGCTGGCATGCAATTATCGCCTAAGTCGTGGTGGTGAGTTTTGGAATTCATTTCACTGCCATGACACTTTACTGCAGGCCCAACTTTCACGTTCTGCTTCTCTTAACATTACGCAGTCTATAGAATAACCCAATCACGCTAATCATCTGTGTTTTGTGTGGGCAACGTTTCAGAATCCCAGTTCTGGGGTTATTCTAGTTGTGCCTACCTCCTGTGCACGGATGATCCCTCCAAGGATCACGCACTTCATCTAACGTTAGTGAATACATCAGGAACCATAATAGTGGACTCATGGTAGACACATGGAAGAATTCGGAGTGCTAGCAAAGTCACCCTTAGACGTTAGTGAGCACAATCAGTATACCATAGGATATGTTTATTTCCTCTCTCATCGCGACTACCGGATGTGTCCAGTTCTATTTCTCAAGGCAGGGGCTACGCAGATGTATGGATACTTCAAGCGATTCTACCCAACAATATCGCAGTGTCACCGCTCGCGGACTATGGAATTGCAGGCGACGCTCACAATGAGTCCACGCCTTTTTCAAATTAAAAAAAAATTTCACGAGGTGAGGGGGCAGCGGTTGATGTGAGCAAAGTATAGGAATGAATTGTTCATTGCAGGTGTGCACCAATCATTGCAGACAAACCCAGTCCATTCAGTTTTGATAGAGTTATATGGCTTAACCTGAGCCAGTTTTCAGCTTACTAGTTAGCCTGCTCTTCGAACGTTCGTTGCCAAACTTGCCGAACCCTTGCTAGTTCGTGATCTCTACGAATGGCTTATTGAAGGAAAAGCCGAGACTGGGGTTTTCTGCCGCTCTATTATCCATTCCAAAGCCTGAAATTCAAGCGAAATTAATTTTCTACGAAAATGATACCTTTGTAAAGCAAGGGACACTTTCTGGATAACTGTTGAATTTAGGCAAACGATAAGAAAAGGAGCGAACGCAAGCAAATTATGGGATTCGATGGAATTTATTTGACAACTGAACACTTAATTCCATCAGCCTTGTCAGTATCTTAAAGGCAGCACCCACGGAAATTTTCGATCTCGTGATTTCGGTACAGTTCGGGGTAATCGGGTGTGCTTAACACTGCTATAATGCTGAAAACAGTGAAAACCGCCAAAATCCCTGTTCTCTGGAACCCTCAGTTCATCGATTTCGAGCGGATTGGGCCGAGTTGCGCGATCTGCTCGCTGTGGACCGATCCAAAAAAGTCGATACGCTGCCTTTCTTGTCAGCTGTTTCGCGGGCGAAAGAGGTTTTTGGCCATGTTTTACGGCATTCCTAAAGTTTATGTCAGAAAAAAAACTTTGGAAAAGATAGTATGACCAGTCAAGATGTAGGAGAACCACCAATGAATTCTAGAACAAATTCTGAGCAGTGAAAAAAATCAAAACGCGACACTGGCGAAGATCAACCATACAAGTAACTAAACCAGCACATTTCTTGTGAAGTAACAGGTAAAAAAATCATCATGCTAAGTAGTGCAAAAAGGTGAGTTAAGGAGCAAGGAATAGCTCTACAATAACAAGCAAAGAAATGGCTAACCACCAAATCAGCTGGCAGCAACGATGCGTGGCCGCCAGAACTCGATCGAACGACCCCACGCTGATCCTGCTGATCCAGGATCTTGGACATTTCACTAATTATATCTCAGAAACGGTTGTTTTCCGCGCTTTTACTTCGTCAAATTGTTAGAACTATTGCTAAGGCTCATAAACGATCAAAAACTCAGATATGAAAATTTCCGTGGGTGCTGCCTTTAAGTGAGAGTTTTTGGTGATTAATGCTGAAGGAAACAGCAGTGTTTAATTACATCCAACTATATAGCTATACACTCCACAGGACTCCCGCCATAATGGAAAACTGAACAGCAGAAACCGCTTCCACACACAAATCGCACGTGTCACTTCTTCGCCGTCATTTACACCTTCTGTTCCGAATATGTTCCCAAAGAGGTGAGTTTACACTCACTGCTACATTACAATCCATATGACAGGTTTTTATGCGAAGTCACTTCTTGATTCTTGGAAAGTGAATGAAAAGATATAGTGTTCTGCTTAGGCATATATGTAGATCCATCTGGGAAATTACCATCGTTTCTGCTGCGCTCCGTAGATGACCACGCATTAATCAAACTAATCCTGAGAAATCTACCTTAAGTTAAATAAAGAGCCGAAAATGTTGATGAGACCAATGCTTTTGTTGAGAGCGATTACCACCAGAGTCTCAGAAAAATATGATCGAAAATTCAGAGAAAAGAAATGCTACAAAGAGGGTTTAAAAAATTAACCAACGGATTTCGTAATTTTACTGTGGCTTTCACCGGTTCACACCACAATGGAGCGCCGTTTTATCTTGAGGTTTATGTCGACATTTTTAGAAATCGTCATAGTAAATCATAGAAAAATTTTGAAAATTTCAACTCAGACAATACATATGCAACAGAATTCACAGAAGTAACGAATGAAAGCGCTTCCTTTGCAGGTATAGCTGGTTTTTGTTCCTTCAAATCGGTACATAGATTTTCCATTATTTCATTGCATACCAGTGCAGGACGCAAAAATTGCTAGCGAGGGGGAGGGGAGTATGAAAAAGGGTAGCAACTCCGCAACTCCGTGGATACAGATAAAATAATAAAGTTGGAAAACATTAATTTTAATATTAAATAATCAATGTTGAATACTTAAGAATAATAATAAACAACAAAAAATATATACACCTAATTGTTTATGTCCATTAGAAATATGAAAGAAATAAGTATGGATAGTACCCTTCACATTCAGTCATCACCGTGAAGTAGAAATTATTTACCTACTGTATTACATCCTGAAGGAGATTACTGCGTTTTGAATAAAATTTCTATCGATGTTTGTTGTAAGTAGTATTTCTAGTTTTTATATGGAATCACAGAGCCTTCTTTTATCAAGGTACCTAAAGTCAAATTTGTGGGCACCTTGGTCAATAATTCATAGGAAAAAAAGTTCCCAATAAACAGCTGGAATCTGATTCATTTCCGAAGGTAAAGAAATGGTCGACGAAAAAAGTAGATGACTGTATGACTCGAGCGTATACCCATGGGACCCACCATCCTTCCATTTCTCAGCCATACGTTGCCAGAAAACTAGTATTTATGTGATAAAACATACCTTATCTGACAATGTTTCATCCGACATTGTGAGTGATGAATTACTGCCTCACACCTGATTAATCACTTTGCTCAACGACCGAGAAATAAAAACTCTTTGTACTTTGTACCTGCTTTGCCTAGCTCTCTGTTCTCATCAACTTCTTTAATTAACTGTCTGCCTACAGTAAACATATTGAAGCATTACCTTATGCAGCCGACTCAGAAGTGGCAATCTCTGTGATTCAGCGTTCCTATCTTCCATTTCATGACAGCAACTGAACAGCCTATAACTGAACTTCTTTAGCAGAACGAGTAGAGGATTCTCTTACTTGGTATGAGAATGTAAGTATGTTATGGAATGGGAAGAGCGGATGAAGATGGAAGAAGAAGTTAGAGCTTGCCGTTTTGTGTCTTGCTTGCAAAACTATAATCAAGAACAACATAAGACACGCGCATTGAAAATATATCAAAACCTCGCGCACTCAAAATGAGCGTTGCATGGAAGGGCGCTAGAATATTTCAGAGGTCAAAAGCCGTCCGGTATATTGCCAAATAGGAAGATAGAAACACAAGTTAATAATCTGGCTAAGAGTCGCACCAGATCATCAGAAAGTTTTGTGACATTTCCAGAGCTGCTCTCGCCCTCTGGTTAGGTACAAAAAACTGCTACCGAATTCACCACAAACTAGTGCTCGGCCTCTTTGTTGGTTATGCTGACAAATAACAGTGAAAAAGAAGAAAAAAAAAGCAGCCTCGGTCAGGGCAGCTGTACAACTTGTATTCATTACAGAAGATGAACTGATCGATTAGGGAAACTAGATTGAAGAATGTGATAGAAACGGTCGTAGTTGATGTTATGCGGGAACTTGAAAAACAAGAGGTCGGAATAGGGAGAGCTGCTCTCTTCCGGGTGCAAGCCAAAACAGTAAAGAGAAGGTATCGCGAAGTTTGTTGGCTCTGTATTTAATTCTTATCATAGATCTCTCCTTCGTCAAGAGCGCACTTCTGCAAACACCCAGTGTAAAATAAGCCAATTAAAATGACTTGAAAGGAACGCCGAGATAATGTCGGTTGCAGAATGAAAAGAAATTGCAAATCGCAGGAGTAGACTTCACGACAGGGTAAGTCCTGGAAATTGCGCGGAGATCGGCGCAAATGTGGAAAGGGATATCTATTTAGGCATGTTGTGTAAGATATCATCGCAGATAACCTTGCACAACGCAGGCCCGCGCCGGTCAAATTTAGAACGCTTGACTTCTTGTGGCGTTGCCTGGAAGAGCCAGCGCTGTGGGCATTACATCGCACATAATCGGAAAAAGAGTAGGAATTTTTTTGCAGTTGTCCCGCAGATGTTCTCAGTGGATCCCCGAGATTACTTAAATTCCGCAGGAGTGCTCATCTTACATATAACATTGAATAACATACTAGATTTATTCTCTTTCGAATACTGGAAAAGGGAAAGCACCACTGGCCTGAAAAAAGGACAAGAAGAGTTGTCAGATTTCTTTCCTTTCAGATTATCTGACTACTTCAAATTTGATACCTAATTTACTATTTAACTTATTGTCATTCTAACGAAACTTGTAGTGTTTAATGTATTGGGTTGAGGAATAAGTTCGTGCGGTTAATTTCAACTTGTTTTATTGCTGTGAATTTGAACATTGCTTCACTTACCGTCATAGTCTTTTGTAGCTCTTGATTTGCTCTTTGAAACCATTGCAACTTCTTTTCAATTCTCGCTTCACCTTGTTTTCTACTGCACGGATTGTAACCACCCAAGTCGACAAAGTCGAACCGCCCCGTTACCCCGACAATCGTTCGACTTCAATCGTGGATCAAATGTGGCTCAATTGGCAAGGGATATCAACGACGTTTGGAGAGGAACCTGCTGAAAGGACAGCATAGAAGTGGTAAACCCACTTTAGACAGGCCAAATTTAGCTTTGAGGTTGCTTCTCGTTCTGAACGCCCTGTTTGTGGGACATAAAGGCGATTATTCGCTAAGGTTGCTTTGGATGTAAGGAATAATCGCTACTGACGCTAACTCTCGACAATGTGTAAGTTTAGCTAACGCATTCCGTGGAAAACCCCAAAATGCTCGATAAGAGGTGATCGTCCACGTTGGGTGTGCTCGACTTCTCTGCACATATTTCACCAAAATGACTAGAAAGAAACTCGAATGTAGGGGTCTTTCATTGCTTTCGACTCTACAGGTTTAGTGCAGTCATTGTCACGCAGCTTGTTTTGTTCATTTTCCTATTGATTCTACAAACTTTATCTAAGAGTTGCGGCTGCGGGATACAAATTGAGTCATCTCAAACAACGCAATTTTTCGTAGACATGAAGCTTACAAGCTGCCCTGTCTCTGGCAGCGTTGATAGAAGAAGGAAGGAGATATGCAACCCACCCAGTGTGTTTTACAACGTTCATGAAGAGCGGTTGTTTCTATGCTCATGAAAAACCTCACAAACTTATTCCCCAACCCAATAAACGGTATTATCTCTGATAATTGCGCAGCATTGATGCATCACAAATAGTGCAACACGTCGATTCTTAAGTCTATCTGTGATAACTGGGTAGAGAAAAAGCAGCAGAGCATCGAAAAATTAAAAGGCAGGCATCGCTGCATAATAAAGAAGTGCGGCATTCCGACTGCAGCGAGTAGCACACCGCGTGTTTCAGCTGCGTTGAGAGGGCTAGCTGCTGACCCTGTGATGTAGTTGAATCTACGTTCTGCACCTCATGTCCTGTGTGCTAACCGCTCCTTGACACGTGACGAAACGTCCCCGGGAAGTGTATTTGAGCCGGTGGTTGAGCGTCAGTGCTCAGTTGTGTCTCCGCTTCAGCGCAAAATTGGGCGAGCCCTGCGAGACTCGTTAGCTTGGCTGAGGCTCGGGTAAAGCGCTGGCGCTGCAACAATCCGTTGGGCGAGGTGCGTGCGGTGCGGGCACGTGCGGGTGCAGCGCGGATCCAGAAGTCCGCCGCGGGACCGCTGGTTTAGCAAGCGTTTTGCTTACCGGGTCCGTTGAAAAGGCACTTTCATTGACGCTCACCGTACATTAACACCAGCTTAAACAATGCTTTCAAAAGTGAATGTTTCGTTTCGATCCTCAGGGTTGGCCTCTTGTAAGGATACTGGATTTGGTTTGAGACTGTTGTAAACCAGGAGCCCTCCGACCAAACGACCAAACATACTGGCGTTGTCAGAGTACCAGTGCCGGACTAAAAGCTCGTATGACCGAGCGACATCTGGCTGATAGATAGAAGCTCTATCACGGCTACACTGCCCATCCACAGCTCAGCAGGAGCTCCAGAGACTTTCAAATAAATTGTCTTCGTGAGAGTTTTGCCACTGTGAAAAATGTGTGACGACATACCATCGCCCTTTCAGAGGCATGGATCTCTGGAGTGCAAGAATACTCGTTTTCTCTGAGATTGCGTCTCCCTTCGCAGCGTCGTTCAAGTCGGTCTTTGGCAAACGAAGAACTTAATAATTTTAGCGAGCATTCTGCTGGCGCAAAGGCCTTTACAATCGTCGCCATCCTAGTCCATGTTTGGCTTTTTGACTACGTTCATTCTACCGAACTGTGCAAGTTTTTCAAGTTTATCACCAATCCGAAGCTTCAAAAACTGACGAGAATGGCACAATTTAGTGATCTCTTGGGTTTCGCTTTTTTCTTAATTCGCTATGAATTGGTACAAAAGTGGTTCACTGGTCTGATTGTGCTGTGAATTTTCTTTTTTTTTTTTGTAGGAAGTCTCGCAATATGATTAGCGATTCGCAATATCTAACTCGCTAGTCGCTACACTGGTGCTGACAGTGTCATGTGTATTTCCAACATACTATCGCACTGGATTCAGGTTTTGTTGCTTTTTTTTCGAGTGCCGGACTCTCAGCAGGGCACAACACTATGTGGTCGCCAGAGATCGGGGACTACTAAGTCCAGTCAGACTCAGGTTGCTGGGTACCTACACATTAGTTCTCTCTCAGGAAAAAATTAGAAACTAGAGGAGTGACATCAATAGCTCCTACCAAAGTCTAAGGATGAAAATTCAGCTTGGAATGCGTACAGTTCGTGAACCATTTATCCCAATTGCAATTGGTTTGGTGCAATTTATCTCAAATCCAAGCTGAAATTCTCGAAAAACCAATCGTAACACAAAACTGTTGAGAACCCGCTAAAACTTGTTCGAACTTGTTAGTGAACCTGTGAGAACCAGAGAACTGTCATTGGAGCACGTCTTTATCCCAAAACCGGAAATTTTCCATGAAATTTCTCTGGTTCGAAGGAGCATGTTGATGTTCTGTCAACTCCAAATTGTGCGCCTAAGGGGTGAGAATACTCCCCCAAAGTGGCATCCTTCGTTTTTGAGAAATCGTCCTCGATTTTGAAAAAACGTCGAAAGTGGTAAAAATGGTCGAAAACCACTTTTTGACCATTAATGACAGTTTTTCCCAAGAACGAAGACAGTTTTCCGAAAACGAAGGATGCCGTCTTGGAGGAACAATTGTTCGTATAGTGCGCATTCATAGCAAACATTTCAACATGATCCTCCACCTACAGGAAGAGCAACACCTGATTATCACTGGAGCGCGCCAGAGTACAAGAAAAGAATGAAGTGATTTACTGTCCATATTCACAATGATTTGCAGTAGATTTACAGTGATGGTTCACATTAGATGAGTGTGTTCGGCAAGCCTCAATCTGTTTCATGAAGGATAGAACTACTCATAGCTCTTATGCTGGAAGTAAGTCCCCCTGAATATGCTCAATGCCTACTAAGTCCTGCTGGTCAATGACAATCACGTGCTGTGCCCTGACTCTCAGTCTTCTTTTGAGGTAGCTTCGATCGCCTAGCATTCTTCTTCACGTTCCCCGCTACTGAACCCCGACGCACCACTCTCGCAGGTACGGGCCTGTTCAATGACATCTTCCCATTCCTGAGCGAAGGCGCGCCATTCTTGCTGGTGTTCTCCAGCGACATTTGGCCCATTACTAAGAGGCAGTGCACAGATCTCGCAAGTGTGGAGCCATCCAGCATCATCTTCCCCATTACTCAGTGCAGACATACCGCTCTCGCAGCTTTGAATCCGTTCGTACATCCTTCCCGCTATTAAGTTCCAGCGCAACACTCTCGCATCCTTGGCAGCGCACCTATCATCCGTGCCCCTCTCCATCCGTCTGCGTCTTTATGTACATTCTGAAGTCATTCTACTCAGAACCCCCGCAATAACTATTCAACCAACTTTCGAAAAACTAGCTTCAAATCAGAAGCTAGTTTTTTACAAGCTGGTAAAATACAATTTTTTGGCACTTCCTTGCTAAACAGTTGCAAATGGGAAGCTAGTAAAATAGTTGTTTTTAGCAGATCCTTGCTTAATAGTTGCAAAATGGAAGGAAAGCTGGAAAAATAGTTGTGTCGAGATGCAGCTTCAGCTATGGGATTGAAGGCGGCGCGGCTGAGACGTATACTGTTGGCTGCCAAGTGGCCCACGCCACAGCCAGATCATTGGTCGACGCAGATCAGCGATGATGACGTGGAGTGCTGGCAAACGTGGCTGCCTCTGGACTCTCGCGTGCGTGGGCGAAGTCGTCGTTTTGGATAGACTGTACATCTCGACAGTTGTTTCCCAAAGCCAGCCACTTAAAACAGGAACGTTTTGTGGATTCCATTCATTCAAATTACAACACCTTTATTAGCGACATTGATAAACCTCTCCACACCATATGACACAGCCTAACCACAAAATAAGGGCATCTGGAACAATGAAATGTGATGCGCTCCTCTGATTCTGATTCTCTTCATTGTGATTGGACGCACTTCGGCTACCGCTCATAACAATTCATTACTTTCTGCAGTCGTACCTCAGTCAGCCAAACTCCAAACAGGCTGCAAATTTAAAAGGAGGTCGTTTCTACATTATATGCCCGAACAGAAAATTCTAATTTTATGTAGAGTCCATTGATTCAAATAGTTTTTCATTGGAACACTTACCTTCAATGCTTCGGAATGAATACTGAGAAGGTAAATTAAGCTTTTTGAAAGTATTAGGCTGTTGCGAAATTAATTGCCAAAATGGACACACCAGTTCAAAGTGTTGTATCTCGATCCAAACACAATTTTCTTCATCGCTTTAGCAACCGTTCAATTCAGTACAACCTCTCCGACAATTCTATGAGGATTACATGCCTCCACTACTAAAACCGAGATCTCAAGGGCCCGCAAACTTTTGGAAGACGATTTTAGCATGCTCCTGATCAGCAATCTGCTGCTGTCGCAAGATTGCATCTGGAGCTCGGGAAAAAGACATACAGTGGGGTAATGGTCTCTGGAATAAGGTCAATGAGTGGGAGCCTTGATGCCTCACTGTATCAGTTTTGCCGTGTGAATTTTGGAATGTAAGGCTTAACATTATTTTGAAGGAGGGGGAAATCAGTTCTTGTTCGCCATTGCCAACCACATCTATAGCAGATTTGTTGGCATCAACTCGAAATTACAATACCAGGACTCTGTTGTTAGTGCTTGACTACGTAGCTTGGAGAAGGCTATAGTGGATCACACTCTTACAGCATCACCACACCCCTGACACAACCTCCCTACATAGTGCGAAGACTTGATTTAGAAAACGTTGGAGATGGGAGGAAGTGTCTACCAAAACGAATTCACGTTTGCTTTTATCGTACAGGAACCGAACTCCATTGATAGCTGTTATGAGGTGTAGAAATGGGTAGTTTTTGAGGCGAGAAATTAAGTTAGAAAAGATGACACAGCGGGTGACACGCTGGTCATCTGTCAGATAGTGGGGTGTTCACTTCAGCACCTTTCTTGTCATGTCGAATGAAGTCAAATGTTTTGAAATTGTAGCATAGTGAGCCCCCATTCCTGCCCTCCAAGTCCAAATGGTTGGATCCAGATTAGGTTCCATGAGTCTTCTCAACGCTTGATAGTCAGAGAACAACCTGTGGTCACGACCGTGGTTGCTTTGGGGACCAAACTCGACGGAAGAAAAATTTGCGACCGAATAGCTCACTGCCCATTTGGAAGGCGATTCGAAGCCAAAACAAATGCAAGATTACCGCTAGCATCCGACAAAGAATGGTCGAGTTTGAAGTCATGAACCATATTCACCCGAAAATCACGTCGGCTCATGATTTGTTCACGACTTCACAAAAATCCTCAGGAAAGAGCTAGCCAGAATATTCAAGCAGCATTCGAATAAGGAGGAAAAGCCCTACCAGAAGGTCACATAACTCGGGCTGCAGTTGCTCAAACTGGGCACAAGAGAAAAGTTCAAATGAGCATTCCGCAAAACGGCAATTAATTTCGCAACAACCTGATAAATGTCTTCTTCAACAGAGCTGTGGTCGTTAGCAGTCGACTTGGAATGCTCCTTTAAGTGGTCTGGAACAGAATAATAATGTCAATAACTTGGAACTCGTGCATAAGTAGCAGCAAATAAATTGTGGAAACTTAACTTTAGACGTTATCTTGTAAGAGTTCTACTACATATGCGAATTTTCTGAGTTTGTGTTTACACTGTAACACAGTAGCGGTCAGAAGTATTGCAACAACTGGTTTTTCGAGTATTACTTCTTGTGTGATTCTTCAATTCGCGCAACTCCAAATTTATATTATATTATGACGTTAATGATTGAAAATTGTTGGCCGTGTTTCTCTCCTAAATAAGAAGAACTATCGTATTTTTACAAGCACAAACCTAACTTTCTCACGTACACTCAATTTCATGGGAGATTCAAAACCATAGTTTATTAAGCTTCTATGCGAAGGAACTATGAAGAAACAACAGCAGGAGATCAGTACTTTGTCGGAAATCCATGAGACTTGATAACGGTAGCACAACAAGACGGCATGGAATCGATGAGCTTCTCGAAAACTGACGGTGGGATGCTTTCTTCAATTGTGCAAACTTCTCATCCCGATTGCTGCACCTAGTCTTTGCATATCGCTTCTTCAGTTCCTGCCAGATGTGCTCAATTGGGTTTAGGTCCGGACTATGGCTGTACCACTCGAGAACAGTGACCGAAAGGTGCTGCAACGATTGCTTCACCAACCGTGAAGTGTGTTTTGGGTCATTGTTCTACTGCAGGATCCATCCTTGGGGCATGTTTCCAATAGCCTAAGGAACAACGACATTCACAAGAATGTCCTTGTATAATTCTGCGTCCATAGTCGCGTCGGTTTTGACGAGAGGGCCCATACCCTTGCGTGAGAAGACGCCGCAGACAAACACTGATCCTCCACCGTGTTTGACAGTGGGCTTAAAGTCCCGATGATTGTATCTTTCGTTTTCTGGACGACGAGCCTAGTATATACCATTGCTTCCAAACAAATTGAACTTGCTTTCATCGGCAAATAAGACCTTGCCGCAATCTTGAGGTGTTCACTTTAAATGGCGGCGAGCAAATTGGACTCTTGTTCTTCTACTTAGTATGTATGAGGGGTTTCTTGGCTGGACGCCGACCATTGAGATGTGCAGCACGCAAACGACAACCTACAGTGTTTACTGCGGCTGATGTTGAGTCCGTCGCTGACATTGAATTGGGCCGCAATATCAACAGACGTGAGACTGAGATCGGATTTGGAAAATCGGATAATGTGCACATATTGAATATTAGAAGTCGGTTGAGGTCTGCCTGGTCTCACAGCAGACTTCGGAATCTTCAGATTTCTTGAAATGGCTGTTACCGTCATTCCAGAGTTTTTCATGTCAACCACAGCTGTTCTGACAAGAATGGGAACCTCAGATTTTTTCGCCATCGTAGAGAATTGACACCTTAACCAAAACCACTGTGGGAAAGTGGAGGATAGGCATAGGGAAAATTTACGAACTGGAATACGCAAAGTGCCACTATCTCGCAAGGACGAACCTCCAAGAAAATTCTCCCTTGCAGGGCTGCGGCTGACCGGTACACACCCTAGGTCACAGTCTGTTCATCTGGAGCGCGCACTGCAATCCTCATCCCAATTGAACAATGTCGCACGTGTGCGTTCAGTTGGGGCGCGTGGTGTTCAATAGGAGCGTGGAGTGAGGTTGATAGGACGAACGAAGTCGCATGCACTGCCCGGTGAGTGAAAATATGATTTGTCATTGATTATATGTATGTGATACCGAGCCAGAGCGCCGCTTCGCGGCGCTCTGACTCGGACCCATGTGCCACGTTACCTCCGGGCTAGGTAAACTCAAGAACACGAAGCGGCTTCGCCGCGCTTCGCGGATGACAGTGATTTTCTGCGAAGCTGCGTAGCTCCTAAACGGTTTGGAGGTTAACTCTTATTATGTTCAATATAAAGAGCTTCTACATGGTCCTTTGTATGAGTAGCAACACAGGTCCTCACGTAGTCAAGTCGTTTTCATTTGGGATAGCGCTGAAAGTCGAAATTGTTATGGTTCGGGCACAATTAGCTTTTTACAGGAATAAACTGCGTAAACGTTCTATTCCTATTTTGTAAGCACAATATCAAGCTCATGGAGCGCACCATTTGTTCCCCTGACCGTTAATTTCTAGTTGCCATTACTATTTAATGCTTTAGAAGTGTAAGGGTTTCTGTTAGAGCTTCTAGAGTTAGATCCTATTCTCCTAGGATGTCAAGATGAAACCCTCTGATTGCAGGAGGCGTGGCCAGCTGTACCATATAAGCGCGCACCGAGCGGCTCCACATTCAACTCCGACCGAGGCCTTCGAGAGCCATCCTGCAGCCCCTCACCGCGCCCTCTGGGCTCCGTCCGCTTCCAGGCCTGATGGCCATACACGATGCACCGACGCTGCCGATGACCTCTGATCCTCCCGACAGTAGGTATCCAACTGTGTGTATTCGTGATGCCATTAGGATAAACTGTATTCGTACTTGGTGTTCTGTCGCATTCTACAATGGGCACGGAGCTCCAATCTTACTGAAGGAGTGCAGTGGAAATTTCCGTACAACTCTGCTGCATTTGGATGATTCACGGCTCTAATTGCGAAATCACACTCGATTAATCAGTGGTTCTCCCATCCTGCTTTAAAGATCGAACATGTTCCGTTTTCGTTGCAAATTAGATGTCCTAATTGATTTCCATGTTGTACACATACATATACCATGGGCGTGTCATTGGGCGTGTCAACTTTCGCAATTGAGCCCATGGGGCGAGGCGAGTGGATCAATGACAGCGTGACTTGTCATCCCTCGCGCGGCGATTGGCGGTCTGCGCTTTATATAGAGTAAGATTTTTTCTGTGCCACTCAGATTGTTAAAAGGACACGTTTATTACGGCCTAACGTTTCGACTCAACGTCGTCTTCAGAGGCCTGAAAGTGATACAAGTTCATCTATTCACGCCCTGAACCACCAAAGGCCTCCTCACACTTCACCTCAATTGATGGCGAATGGATACTGTATCGTGCAGCACTGGTCTTATAAAGCATGCACCATTATTGTGACGATCTCAGAACTCGCATAGTGATAAGAAAGGCATCAGATCACTAGTTATAGACATCTGCTCATTTCTGCTGTTCAACCCAGGATCACGTGCAAGAATCCACAACACCTCAAGAGCTTTCCTAGCCGAAATATCAGTTTCGAGCGTCAAAATGGTGCACTTCACATTGAAGTCATCCCTGCCGTGATCTTCTTTTCTGTGTTTCCCAAGTGGACTAATCAGGCTCTTCCGTCTTTTGCTCGCCAAATGTTCCTTTATGCGGACACTCAGAGAACGACCGGTCTCACCGATGTAACAAACAGTTTTGCTCTACAAGAGCTCTCTGAAATGCCTGATCTGCATGGTAGAGAAATGCTCATGTATGGGCTCAGTTAGGCAGCGTAATGACTCTTGTCAAGGAATGCCTCAGTTGTAACATCTTTAAGCAGGCGGGTAGGTACTTTTCACAGATAAGAGGGCTGGCTATGGGTCAAAGACTAGCACCTGTGCTCTCTATATGCTTTATGAGAAAGATAGAAGAGCCTCTGCTGTCAAGGCGTCCGCTAGTGTACTGCCGTTACATCGATGACTGTTGTACCGTGATTTCAACAATTCGAAAAGAGGATGCTCAATCAACAGTCGCAGTATATTAGTTTTACCAGATAAAAACCATACAAGGTTGGTTGCCTTACCTGAACACACAGCTGATGCTTGCAAATGGTACGCTACATGTAAAATGGTACCGCAGAGAGAGTTCCAAAAATATCATCTTACATGCGCGCTCAGCCCACCCAACGGCCGTAATGAGGGCCATTATTCGCAGTGCGTTCAAAACGGCTTTAAAAGTTTTGAGTGACGAAACTGAGCGACAGGCATCACTAAGGCTGGCAAATGAAGTAATCAGCAGCAATGGTTACTCGCCGCGTCGTAGACGAGCGAGAAAACTCGAAGCTGCCATTGAAAGCGACGGAGCGTAGACTTCCCCTTTGCTTACCATTTGTTTCCGACAGGGTAAGCGCTGCAATAAAACAATGTTTGATCCAAGCCCATCTTCACGACGCAAAAATCAGACGGCAGGTAGTCCGTAACAGTCTGTACGACAAGGCTTGCGTCTCACGAAACTGTGTCGTTTACCCTTACGGAAGAATTGGTGATTGGGCCAAGTCAGGGATTGTTAACCAAACACTGCACAACTTGCCACTCCACATACATGTGATGAGACCCGTCACTCTCTGAGTGTCTCTGAAAGACTCTCTGAAAGACGGTAGAGCCTGATTAGTCTACTTGGGAAACAGAAAAGAAGATCACGGCGGGGATGACTTCAATGTGAAGTGCACCATTTTGGCGCTCGAAACTGATATTTCGCTAGGAAAGCTCTTGAGGTGGATTCTTGCACGTGATCCTGGGTTGAACAGCGGAAATGAGCAGATGTCTATAACTAGGCGCTGAACACGAATATCGTATCCATTTCGTACCTTAACTCCGTTTGTGTGGGATTACGGTAGGTATACAGTGGATATGGTATCTCACAGAATTCTCTCAAATTTCGCATAGAGGTGTTGTTTTAAGGGCTGATCACGAGTATCAACTTGATCTTGCATGCCATTTTTTTTTCTCCTCGAAATCGGCATTTTCTCCGAATTTTCTACCATATACCGTATCTACAGGATACCTATCGCAATCCTATAAAAAAGGAGTCATTGTGCAGAACAGATACGATATTCCTGTTCAGCACTTCAAATAATCCTCCTAGGCGAAGTTTGGGCGAAAATTTTCACGTCGAAATTTTTAGGCATAACTAGCCGAATGGTGCCGGTTAATTTTATTATCCTATTTCACTTGGAATTTGCAGAGGGCGACTGTGACTGTTCTTTTTTATGTGTGGTGGTTCTTGAACCACCTTTTTTTCATGTTCACCTTCCACCCACTTCGGTCGTACCGAGGATGTTCACGGCAAGTTCATTGTAGAACTGTTCCATAGTCGTATCTGTAATAAGTCTGGTGTAGTTTTCAACCTACGTGTTACATTTTCCGGTTTTCTCTTTGGGTTTCAGAAGCTTTTTGACTGTGGCGTCCTTGAATCGTCCTTTTTTGATTTTTCAGGCTCACCTTCTATCCAGTTGGATCTTACAGATGATGTTCACGGTAAGTTCATGGTAGAACTATTCTATAGTCGTATTTTTATTAGGGTGGTAAGAAAGTCTTGAGCCGTTTTAGACTTTTTTTGTGCTTTATTTCATTACTCAGCACACGGTAGAATTTGCTCAACAATATAATAGCCATAGTTAGTCACTGCAGTGTCCCACCTAATGGGCAGGTCAGCGGTCCCCTTTCCCCAGGAATGGGAAGACTGGGAGCCAAAGAAATCGCTGACCTCCCTTCCAACATGGTCAACTTTGGCGGATTTTTTCTTGACTTGAAATGCCTTGAAAGAGCAAAATAAGTGGTGGTCGGAACGGGCAACGTCAGAAGAATAGGGTGAGTGAGAAACCGTAACCCAACCCAGCTCCGCCAATTTTTCGCCGGTCTCTTTAGCTATTTGGGGCCTACCGTAATCATGGCGTAGGTGTACAAAAAACTCGTTTCGACCGTTTTTCTCAAACAGCATCCGCGGCTCTCTGAAGCTGATTGGCGTATGTGTTACCGGTGACTGTGTGTGTTTGCGGGAGCCGCTCATAATACAATATTTCTAGCGAATTCCAGAAGTAGCAAAGGAGACAGATGTTTGGGTGGAGGTGCGATTTGGCAGATCTTCTCCTTGACGGAACCACATGGCACGGTGCGTTTTAAAATCGTAGAGGACCCCACTCTCATCTCCAATGATAAGGTATTCTAGAAATTCCTTTCGATGTGGACAGAGCAGGAAAAACTGGTTTTGGCTAAGGCTCGTGGAACTGACGTCGTAATTGAAGTTGAGGAAGGCAATTTGGCTATATATGCCTATTATGGAGAAGCCCCAAGTTTGTCTACAAAAAGCACGTGGTAGGTCATGGATACCGATCAATAAGCAAAAGTTCTGGAACTTTTGTAAAAATCGGCTCAAGACTTTCTTACCACCCTAATAATAAGTCCAGTGTTGGTTTCAATCTACGTGTAGCTTTTTCCGGTTCCCTCCCCTGGTGTCAGGGGCTCCCTCTTCTTTCCAAGAGGGAGGACACCTTGACATAGTAGCCAGGTAATAGGAATTATAGGAAATGTCTAGGAACGTGCCTCTCAATGTTCAGTGTTACTTCTTAATTCCCCCCCCCCCTTCTCATTCCCGCGTTTCACAACTACTTGTTCCGGATTTCCTCTTCTTTGTATTAAAGAGGAACATGCAGCACTGTGGCTAAATACAGGGGATTTGTTTTGTCCAGGTCTAGGTGGCCCGCATGCCAACATGCAACTCCTGTTCGTTCTGTTTCAGTGCGAGCATCCTGCAGCTCGCGAGGTGATTTCGTTTATGTTACCTTGTCAAACATGATACTATGTGCAGTTCTGGGATACATACTTCCTGTATAATCATGGAATGTAATCCTAATATGGATTATTATGCGTCAGTGAAGGAAAATAACTGATGGCGGTAAAATGTTGTACCTATTAGCATGGGTACTCGTCTTCGGACCTGGGGTGTTAACCAGCAACAAGTGAGAGTGAAAGGAAAAATAGGCATGGACAAAGTGGCTTTAAAATAATGAACGAACATTTCTATCAAAACAAAACTGCTAATATTTACAGAAGAACGGGGCATGAAAAATAATTATCTCTGACTAGTAACAAGGGAACGTTTGAGAATCAGCAATAAGATCTTTAACAATAGTATAGACTGTACAAACAAAAGTATTGGCGCAGTTTTTAAAATAGAACTCTGAATTATTTTCGAATTAAGTTCAAGAAAATATGATTAAGTAATTATATCAGTAAAATCATAATCTGTGTCGCTCTCCAAGGATGATACCTCGCCCATGGACGTCGAGAATCATCCAAGGAGCCGTCCTCTTCTAGACCTACAGCGTCGTTGTTGTTGAGGTCGGCAATGGTTTCCAACCTCGCTGCCTGCTTCTCACTAACAACGTGCCGGAACTAACTGCTACGTAGCTTCGATGGCACTGCCTCCATACATGCAAGTGTCCTCATGTTCACCTAAATACAGTTCTTTTGGTGTGTATTATCAAACAAATACATCTAGCGAGAGCTCATAACCGTATCCAGGTCGCCATCCGGTTAGCCGTGCTTATTGAGGTAGGCCTTCATATGGTTCCATACTCCAACACATCTCTATGGAATTGAAGAAACAGTAATAAGGTGGTGACCTTATCACTGTCACTCCAAATTCTGCGCAGATGTTCTCGACTGCGTAGCTGCGTATTGCAGCTACGCCGGCTCGGCCAGCAACGTTTGCGTGGAGCTACAATTTGACATTTTTCAATAAATTAAAAAAGTTCCATGAGTGATGTAACCTCCACTAGAAGGTCGGTCTTTGTGCCATTTACTGCCACCTCTAAGCCCTTCGACCACAGGTGGCCTTTCGTGGAGGTAGGAATCTGAAAACCAAACTTATCGCAGAGCTTAGGCTATGATTTACCTTCTCCACTTGAGATTGGTGATAGGCGTTGCCCATTTCCAGCGATACAGGACGTCCAGCCACGACATGTTGCATTCAAGGAATGGACTCTCGCAACCACTCTTGAAATGTTGAGTGGTTCATGTCGCGGTGGTAGCTCTGATCCATCCAGGCCGCTGATGAGCGTCTTCGTGCAACCTGGTACAATGCCATGTTCGGTGGTCGCACTGATGACGATCGCTCTCCGTCCTTTTTTCTTCGGGGAGGCAAATCTGGGGATGGTGTTGACGGTCCTCTGGTCTCGGCTGTCCTGCAAGGAATAGGTATAGGATTAATCGAGAGGAGCTCTCACCGTTTCGAAGTCGAAGTTTTGCACGCGGTTTCCGTGGTAGTTTCATGTTGGCACCCACAACGAGAAACTATTGGAAAGAAACTATAGTAATAAGATTTGTGCAAATTGTTTTCATTTGCTGTGGTTTAATTGTTCAAGGGAATAAATCAGAAAAAAAGATGATGGTCTTCTTCTAACAAAGGCCCACCTTTACCTTTGAAGACTAATAACAGAATAAATCCAAGAAATTAACTAAAAAGCCCCTAATGATAAGCAGAATATTATTCTTCACAAACCATGGACTATATTCATCGCTGCAAAGCAACATGGGTTATGCTTTATTTGATTTAGAGATCTAACTACCGGTATTTGCTTGTTTGCTGTTCAAAATAAACCCAGAGTGCAATATTGAACACTAAGGTGTCTTCTTGTTGTCTCTTCAGTTCACATATTCGTTGGGTTTTGTCACAATTTCACAAAGGGATTCTCCTCAGCCAGGAAGACAAACCCGGCTATGATTTCTGATACATCTCTGAGATCCTCTAATGCAACTCTGCTCCTCATGCTGCCATTTGAAAAGCTCCAGCGAGCCTTGACAACCAAAGGGACCACCTGAGTGGGACAGACTTGGAAACTGTCGAATTTGTTAACGATTAACTCAAGGGATGGAATATTGCACTGCCAATACATATAATTGTCCACACAAATTGCACTAGATACGAAGGGATAGTATGAGCATGAGGAGCTGGATTGGGAAACGCCTGGAGTCGGGTGGAAAGGTGTGGTAAGGGTGCGCCGGCGTCCAAAAGCGGGGAAACACCTGGAGTCGGGTCCAACGGTTGGATAAGTCCAAAAGTGGGGAAACGCCTGGAGTCGGGTCCAACGGTGTGATAAGGGTGCGCCGGCGTAAGGGTGCGTCCCGGCGTCCAAAAGTGGGGAAACGCCTGGAGTCGGGTCCAACGGTGTGATAAGGGTGCGCCGGCGTCCAAAAGTGGGGAAACGCCTGGAGTCGGGTCCAACGGTGTGATAAGGGTGCGCCGGCGTCCAAAAGTGGGGAAACGCCTGGAGTCGGGTCCAACGGTGTGATAAGGGTGCGCCGGCGTCCAAAAGATGGGCGTCCAAAAGCGGGGAAACACCTGGAGTCGGGTCCAACGGTTGGATAAGGGTGGGCCGTCCAAAAGTGGGGAAACGCCTGGAGTCGGGTGGAACTATGTGATAAGGGTGGGCCCGCGTCCAAAAGCGGAGAAACGCTTGGAGTCGGGTGGAACGGTGTGGTAAGGGTGCGCCGGCGTGCAAAACTGGGAAAACGCCTGGAGTCGGGTCCAACGATTGGATAAGGGTGGGCCGGCGTCGAAATTGTGGAAGATGTCACGCACTGGTCCACACCTGCGAGAGTAGTATGCCAGCGCTCAATAGAGGGGAAGGTACACGTATGCGAGGCGAGCGTAGCGACGGCGTCAGCCGGACGTTCAGGCTGGTGTAATAAATAAATAAAAATGAGTAGTTGTTCATGTATCCAGCTGCTCTTGCCGCTTCTACACAGGTGTCCCATGAGATATTGTTGACCGTTCCCAGATTAACAAATGAGGTAGCACCTTTTCGGCTGAGAAAAAGTAGTCGCACGGCGAAACGCTCGATGTCTTTCGGATTCACATAATACATCTTACCGACAACGCGAATTCTCTTTCTCCGCGCTTGCCACTTCTTCTGCTTGTCATTCCACGTGTAGTTTTCGGGAACTTGATGGTAGCATAGCTGTCTCTCATCATCTAAAGACGAAGCAGGCTTCTGGAATCTTAAAGAGCGGGATTATGACCAAACCTACCTGTTAACTTGTTCAGTTCTAACCACGCAGTTAGTTTGGTACTCCTTTCATTTGGTACTCCTTTCAACAGCTACTGCTTGCAGTTCCTGTCCAGCTATGAAGGGAACAGTTTGCTGTCCGCCGAGGTGAACGGGCAAGCGTTCACTTTGACCTTGCATCGAGAATTCCAATATTCTGTGCTCACCTTCCGGGAGGGGGGGGGGGGCAGACGTAGCTTATCCAAGTGCGCCCTAATCTTGTCACGAATAGCTTGTTCTTGCGGGGTCTGTATGCGAGCGCGATCATGACCCTTATAGACATATCTGTACAGCAGTGGCGGACGCAGGGGGGGGGCGGGGGGCGCGCCCCCCCCCGAGAATGGGTCGCCAAATTTTCGAAATTACTTTACAATACAAATAAAAATCTTGTGTTAGTTTATTTTTAATTGTTTATTTTTATTATTATTTTTAATATATTTTTTATTTATTGTTTATTATTATAATTAATATTATTATTAATTTTATTTTCCGTCTGGGTCCCCAAAACGGCGGAGACCCCACTTTTCTTCCCACGCCCCCCCTCCCGCCCACTTTCTGCGTCCGCCACTGCTGTACAGATATTTCACGGAAGTGATGCTTGAACGTACTTCGATATTGATGTGGCAGCGATACTTACATGATACGTAAGGATTGTAAGGCACCACTGAGGTGTTGTCCAGCCTTACACCTCTGCACATAACGAAACGGCCATCATCTCTTCGTCTATATCTAGCATAGCCATCTAAGTTCATTGAGATGTAGTTTTCAAACTGCTTGAGAAAATTCTTGTTGCATTTACTCCCAATCATGCATGGTAAAGTCGGGTCAAAAGCTCCGCAAGGGCGTTGTATTAGGTTGTCCATGAAAAATGGCCGTTTCTGACATCAATCTTCTGAAGTGCATAACTCAGTTTAAAGTGAAGATTTTTATTCAAAATAAAAACCATTATGATCTACACATCTCTGCCATCGATCAGCAAGAGCATATATCCCAGATGAGAAAAAGCTAGGATCGCAGGAGTGAATGAACTGGCGGAAGGCATTTTCTACATCATCCTGTTTGGAGTATTTTTTCTGACGCAGAAATGCGTTCAAACTCCGGAAAAGATGGTAATCCGTCGGAGACAGATCTGGCGAGTAAGCAGTATGAGGCAGAACTTCTATGCCCAAGTCAATCCATTTGTGCTTAGTTTGGCGTGAGACATGCGGTCTGGCGTTGTCCTGCAAGAGGACCGGACCTTTTTGGTTCGCCAAAACTGGACAAATTCTTCGCAGTTTTTAGTGCATCATATCCAAATCGTGACTGTACGACTCTGAAGTAATTGACTGACCAGGCTTCGCAAAGCGGTAGTGGATGACTCCAGCAGCACATCACCAAACTGATAACATTGTCTTTTTCACGTGCTATTCAGGTTTTGGGAAGTATACGGGAGCTTCTTTCTTGTCCATTCAAACTGCAGCCCGTTTTTTGTTGTCGTATAGGATCCGTTTTTCATCACAGGTTATCAATATCACAAGGAAAAGTTCGATGGCGTGCCTACTGAGAAGATTCAAACAGATGTTCAGTAGACTCATCTGCTGGTCAGCCGTTAGTTGGTTTTGAATCCACTTCGGCATCTTTTTAATCATTTCCATTTGCGTTAGGTGCCGTGTTGATTTGCTTGCGCCCAAATCAGTTGCAAGCGCCCTCACCGACGATTCCCGATTCCTCTCCACGGCGTTGCGCAGGACCTCGTCATCTAGCACTTTTTCCAGGCCCACGAGCTCCTTGACATTCGAGAGTTGTATCACCCTTCCGAAATCTTCCAAACCAACGTCTCACATTTTTTTCTGATACAGTCCCTAGGCCAAATGCGGAGTTGATGTTAGCTGTGGCTTGGGCTGCATTGTGGCGCAGTTTGAACTCGTAGAACATAATTGTTCGAAAATCGCGCTAGTTTATTTCTCCTTAAATTAACTCAGTTAATTGGAAGAATAAGAGCTACAGAACTTCTTCATATTGGCAGATAGCGCACACCTTAACCTTTAAAACAGCACCGAAACTCAGCTTCTTTGATTGCGCTAAAATGAACGTTAAAACAATGGTAGTTGAGACCGGCCATTTTTTGTGGGACAACCCAATATCATCTGTTTAGCGATGATTTCTTAGAGAACAGGATCCGAATCCCTATCAGGCAGCTCCGCACAAATTATTTCATCTACCTCGGCAGCACAGCGTGGTTTCCATGCACTTTCCATGATGATGAGAATGTGTACATGGGGGAGTCCCCTCTTCTGGAAGTCCACCACCCAATTTTGGGCTGCCACTTCTCCAAGAATATGTTTTTTGAACATGCCGCCGAGAAAGGCGTCTAGTTTTAGTTTGAACACTCGAGCGACAATGTCAGGACAGTGAGAAGGAAGGTTTGTACAGGAAATAGTGCCTCATGGATCTCACTCCATTGAGGATCCCATGTTGTTGTGATACTGAGAACAGTGAACTTATCTTTAGGAGTGTCTTGCTCAGGCTTGGATTTTATTGCATTCATGGTTTCGTGTATGTCTTCTCGAACGTTGTATTCGAAAACTTCATCGACACAATAATAGACATAAAACAGGCACAGAGACACAATAATACATATAAAACAGGCGCAGTTCATGCGGAAGGTTGTCAATAGAATATGCGACATATGTATGAACGGTATGACTTGAACACAGCATGAATCCTCTTCTTTCCCCTTTAATCCCTCACCCCTCTCCCACCCAATTTCTTTCCCAAGTTTCGTGAATACACAAGACTTAATCGCCCCTGAAATGGAAAGCCAACTTACGCAGCGCTCATTTTCAGTCGATTTGAAATTTCTGCAATGCTCATATTGTCTGAATTCCCCGATATTGTAAGATAAATGGGATCTGGCGTGACTTAGTTAGCATTGGCACAAGAGGCAAATTGTTAGAAACACAGTATTTGGGACAAAACAACATTAACTACAAATTTAATATTTTACCCACGTCTAGTTATGCGTTTTTCATAAGGAACACTGTGAAACAGTTAAAATTTGACATAAATTTGCGCATTCTGCACTACCACGAGCTCTTACGACTGGCTCGCAGATCGGTAAAGGACCGTAAAGCTGGTCATAATAGGCAATGATGCGAGCACGTACTATTTTGACAGAATTCGATCCACCTCCACCATCCATCCGCTGGAGGAATTCGCAATCGTTCGAAAGGTGAATATTTCTGAATCTCTTTGGGGCTATTCCTTCTTCGCCCCAGTAAATTGCGGAGTATCTGAATCTTGACTTATTTCCTGTGAATCCATCAGAAACTCATAAGAATCGAAGTTACAATCAATGCAGCTTTCTCTGGAGCTAACTGCATTGGTTCTTGGAATAATTCAAACCGACGGACTAGAGCACCGAATACTAATTCCATCATTCTCCTCTCTGAAAGCAATGGATAAAAGGGTTTTGTGATCGAGAGGACACATCGCACCCGCTACGTTTGGCATTGAATCGACTTTTACTACCTGTGCCTGCCATAAGCTCCGTGTTGGGTCGAACAAAATGACGAGCTTGGCCGAGTCCTTCATCGACAGAACATTGTTACATCGATATTGCCTAGCATTCGTGTTAGCGGAAATAGGTGACTGTTGGTGATCCTCTTATTATGAATAAAGGAATAGAATTCTACCCACTACTCTGAACTTTCTGCCCGCGGTGGACCCGCGGTACGAGGTCGATCCGCGGGTCGCGGTTGCCCGCGATAAATCCGCACCTGCCCGCGGTGGGCAACCGGGAGTGACGTCATCCCCGCGGCATGCGCACACATGCTCGCGGTGTATCCGCACATGCCCGTGGTGGACCCGCAGTAACATTGCTATCCGCGGTGGACCCGCACATGTCGCACGGTGGACCCGCACATGCCCGCGGTGGACCCGCAGTAGAGCTGATTGCGTCATCAATGCTCACAAAACCTCCACGCACGATGCACGCATGGCCGAGTGGATAAGAGAGCGGACTTGGAAACTTGAGTTGAAAAGGTACGTGGGTTCGAATGCAGTGGTGTAAAAACGCTTTCAAAATGAAATATCAGTGCCATCGTGGATTTGCCTCCTCCTCCTCACGACAGGGTCTTCGATACAGCACCGTTATTTGGAAGAAAATAACCACTCCTTTGAAAATGCATGTTCCCGCGGTGGACCCGCACATGCCCGCGGTGGATCCGCACATGCCGCGGTGGCGAACCGCGGACAGAAAGTTCAGAGTACATAAGAATAGCCATTCCCACCTTGCTCGACGAATTTCGAAACACATCCGCGTCACCAGCACCAGCACGGCCTGAACCTCCAATATCTACTCCTCTATAAGCGTAGACCACACCCATGTTCACGTGAGTGGGTGGAGAGAATGGCGTTGACTGGTTGCCCCACTCACTTTGCCCCCTCACCTGGACGATTCGGCGTTAACAAGGCGAATCAACGTAGTGCCTATGGTGAATGTATGTATGCCACACGAGTTCGAACAAAGTCATGCCAACGGAGATTGCTGCGCTTTCAAAGGCAGAAACTCGGAGACGTGATGGACGAGGATTTGATTTCGTAACTTGTCGCATGACTCATCCAGGAGATCAGTGATTGCAGTGGAGTCGCCGGTTTTGCCTAAATAGCAACATCTTTGTGCTAGCCTGGAGTAGTTTATACCAGTGTATAGCTTTACATGCGAAATACGGGTTACTTTATCACAGATTTATGAAGTTCGTGGCATACTGTAACTACTTTTAAGTCGAAATATACTTTTGTATTGCTTGGTAATGATTAGCGCCCCTATGGGACGCTCGAAAGTGCGGTGGGGCAGGCGGTGGGGAGTTTGAGCCCAGCTAGAAAGGGTTCCTGGAAATGATGCCTTGTAGATATACAAGTGTTACGATGCTTTTGCTGACAGCTACACCGTCTCACGTAGAAGAGTGTGACTGGTTCACCTTTTGACTACTCATCTGAAGGGTCCATTTCAATGAAAAAGGTTCGAAAAATTTTCATAAATCGAAGGAAAGTGATACGCTTCTGAATCGGGACCAAATATGGCGTCGTGGAATCTCCTGAAAAATTATGCAGTGAGGTTATTTCACGTGCTGAACACGAAGATTAGGTTTTCAAGTGGATAAAACTGACGTTATTTGACAAAATGGACACCGATTCCGCGATTAGCACAGCAAGTAGCCTTCTATGGGAAAATTTTGGAGAGTTTTGAGAATTACAGTTCAGCAGCAGAATTCAACGCAATGGCATGATCTCTATGGCCGCACTAAAACAACTCAATAGTAATTCATATAACCCAGCAGATCGGAAATATGTCGCCAACTGCTTTTGTATTAGCTCAAAGTCGAGTGGGAGGTAACCTATCGCGGCACCGAGGTCGATCGTACTGAATCCCTTTCGAAACCCTGCTTGGCATCAGTCTAATGACGTCGTACCTGATCTTCCTGGCCTGCATCATCGAATCCTCGATGGAAGCCTCCGATGCAAGCGTGCGTGCGTTGAAGGTACAGACCGTCATCGTAGTCCTTCTGGTTTTAGGCAGCCTAGATAACCCCTCGGACCTCCTCCTCACTGGCGCTGCCGTACCAGTGACTCTTCCGAGATCAGGGGAACACTCCCTATTATTGCTGTGTCGAGCTTGGAAAAAATTTTGAGCCCACAGGAGATAGCTTGATGGCCACTTTGATACGTACAACTATTAATTTGAGTTTTAGGTTCTATCATGCTTCCAGTAAACCGTTCGTTTCTTTTAGCTTTTAGACCGTTGTTCGTCGGATGTTTGTGCAGTACGACCCAAAAGATCCAACTCATTAAGTGAAACTAGCCGTCAATGGCGTTTTTCTATGAAGGGCGCAAACTCATTCACTGTGAATATTTGTCCTTACATGACTTTAGGCTAAAGGCATCAACTATCAGAACTTTCATGTCAAGGATTTTGATCTTTTTGGGTACATAGAAGTTGTCCTCATAACTCCACAAAGGTTATTTGCTTTACGTATTCTTATCTCGAAGAAAGGTAGGCATAGATAAATTACGCGGTTTAAACGTAACCCTACCATTTTAGGGCACCGAACTTAAAGGATGATATATTAAAGGCTCAACTCCGAGCCATTGAGATGAAAACAGAGAACTTGAAGAAGAAGGGCAAACTCCTTGACCTTCAGATAGAGTACTGGGAACGAAGACTTGATAGCTGAAATCGTTAACTGTTGCCAAAAAGATATTTTTGAGGTCTTTTGTTTTAATCATCGTTGATTGTTTTGATGAGTTTGTCCGAGTAAATACTTGGTCTTTTATTGAACTTGCATTTAAAAAAGGAGTCGATTATACGTCTCAAGTATAATTTCGCCCCCATGGCATCCGTTGGTGGTGGTCCACTGTCGAGGACCGGTTCTTCATAAAGGGAATTTGGATGGAGGAGGAGGGCGACCATAGTTATTCGTTTCTTTGGCATCTATTGCAATATTCCGTAAGACGCAGCATGCAACTGTGATGTTCCCTGCTTTCACAGGCTTATAGCTGAAAATATCTTGAATTTGCTTCAAGGCCAAAGCAGGTTCAAATAATATCTTACCGGCATTGCCCGTGCAATATGTGAAACCGTCTCTTTATTATGCCAAAATTACGTTCTATTATAGATCTCGCCTTGCACACCGCTTTATTATATTTTTCTTCTAAAAATACCTGTACTGCTTTTTGTTTCTGGTAGAATCAGAGACGAAAACCCACCTTTGGGAGTCCTAGGGCCATTTAGAGGTTTCAGCAGGAAAGATTCCAGGGCGTACGCGGAATCGCCCAGGAGGCAACCCTTAACGGCACCACGTTTCAGCTGGGCGTACAACAGGGATGATTTGAACACCCGGGAATCGTGGGCCGAACCGGGCCAATTCGTGGACACCCATCTTATCTTCCCGTCGAAGTCCACGATAACGCCCACATTCAAGCTATGATAGTTCTTCCTGTTAACATAGTCTTCTTCGTTCTCGCTGGGCCCGATTATCGGTATATGGGTACAATCAATAATCCCCACTATACCCGGGATTCCATATTTTCGGAAAAAGTCGCCCTTCAACTTCCTGCTTTCTTCTTCTTTGGGCCAGTAAATAAAACGGTGTGCTCGACAATTCAGGGCTCCAACAAAATTCACGAGGGTACGTGCAACAGTGGATTGGTTTCACCTTGCTATCCTAGCACAGTCGGCTTGCATGACGTTTCTTCCCAAGAGATGTATAGCAAGCGCGACTTGATCGGCGACCGGGAGGTCGCTGGCCCGACCGCTAGGATGAAGCAGGTCCTCGTAAAGCATCTCACAAATACGGAAGAAGACGGGGCGTGAAAAACGATAATCTTTGCGGAATTCCGCATCCGTAAGTGTTTCGTAAGGACGAGTGCGATCACGAAACACTCGTGGCACTGAGCGCCTCTCCTCTTCCTCGCCATTGAATTCAACGAACTCAAGCGCATTCATATTTAGCGAAAAACTTATCTGCAAATAAAAATGTGCTGCTTCTAGTAATGGTTTTTGGTGACGCTCAACGGCTTAACTTGAGGCGGCGATAAACCCCAAAAATCGGCTGCAGCATATGTCCACGATTCTATAACACTGCAATAAGAATAGTAATGGTGTCTTGCACACAATTTACTTATATGTTAATTATGCATGTTAACAGACCCAATAATGACACTAAGCAGTGTTCATAAGATTCCGAAACAAATATCACCACCCTCCAGCATGATTGGACTGTTAGAATTATATTACTTGGGCAGTACTACGGAGCAGATGTACTCGTTCGATAGTTCTGTGGTATAGAGCTAAAATACAGAGACTTCAATAGCCCGTCAGTAAGAGGTGTATTAAATATTGAAAAGTAATAGATGATTTTTTAATACGATGGAATTGTTTAGAGCTTTCATATCCGTCTCTAGTGAAGAAGCTTTAAAAAAATATGAATCAATGGAGCAAATTACAGTGTTATTTTTCTGTTGCTAGATTCAGTGCTAATCAGACCATTTGAAGCCTATAGGAGAAACAGTGAAATGTAGCTAGTTAGGGTATGTTCAAATAGCGAAACTATTCTAAACTGTTATATTAGATTGGCAGAGAAGTCTTGTTCGTCATTTTTCAAAATTGAATTTTAGTCGAAGTTCCTATGAAAACAGGTATGCGAACTATATGATAGTGGAGCATTTTCTTACGAGTTATACAAGGCAAGGTATAGCCCTGCCATACAACAATTTGGTGAAGAAGCATTTTTCTAAATTCTACTATTATGGGTTAACAGAAGTCCCTGCGCTTTTTTGATGCGGTTTTTTCCGTTCTTTTCGAATTTTTCTCAACAGGCGCTACATCTTCTAAAAGCGCTTTCCTTTCTCTACAATCACTTCATCAAGTGTTTTCACAGAACTATTGATTTACTTAATTTCTAGAAAAAATCACGAACCCGAACCCGAAAAATCAAAAAGTGAACCCGTCTCCCCACATTTTGGGCGCCGATGCACCCTTATCACAGCGGTGGGACCCGTTTCTAGCCATCACCACACTTTTTGACGCCGGCCCACCCTTATCACACGGTTGGACCCATCTGTAGACGTTACCCCAATTTTATACGCCCGGCGCACCCCTTCTCTATCGACGGACCGGTTCGACATCGCCGTACCTTCTGCTCGACCACCTCTCTATCCCACTCCACTACACCATACCCATTCTTAGCCTTTTATAGCATCTCACAATCACCCCCAATCACCATCACTGACCAATAATAGTGCTGGTGCACACGCACGCACAAAGTCACAAATTTTCTGCAATATATAGAGTAATGATGGGAAATAGATGGAGAAAAGTGCATCCGTGAAAAAGCGCAAAAACTTAGGTTAATAACTAATATTCTGAACTACTGTGGAGTGGTTTTGCAGGCGCCGATTGTCGCAGATTTTCCACAGGATCCCGTCTGTACGATCGTTCTGAATCCGGATACATGAGGTTTCCAGATAAACCGCTATTTAGTTGATCGAGAGAGACAGGTTGGAGGGAGGCTGCCATTTGAAAAGCTCCAGCGAGCCTTGACAACCTGCGATGAGTGGGCCAGACTTGGGAACTGTCGAATTTGTTAACGATTAACTCAAGGGATGGAATATTGCACTGCCAATACATATAATTGTCCACACAAATTGCACTAGATACGAAGGGATAGTATGAGCATGAGGAGCTGCAAAGAATAGCGATGAAGCTTCATCGCTATTCTTGGTGGGTGAGTTCGTGCTAAAAACTTCATGCGTTACCCAGCTTGCCGGTTCCACGAGGGCCGGTATACCCGTGTGTCGAAGTTTCGGCAAGCTCCCATGACCCTTGCGTGGCGCAAAGTGCATCACAGCCTGCTGATGTGGATACGGCTTTTGGTTTCGTGTCGATCTCGCTGTCAAGATAATTGACTTCTTCTAAGTTCTATACCTTGCTTGGCACTGACAGGGGTCATGAGACTTTTGGGGATGCAAATTGCATTTCTTCCAGCATTTGTTGAATTAGCTGGCTAGAAGGGTCCGGTGCTCAATGTTCAACTCGTTTGGTTGTTTGCTCTGTTCTAATCTTGGTTGGAGTTTATGGTGTTCCTTTTTTTCTTTTGTTTTAGCACGTTGTTAGACGTATCAAATGAAAATGGAATAAATACGAAGTCGTCTTTATAAGATGTGCATATTCCACCAATCTGTCTGCCCAGCTAATGATGAACTTCCTGTCTTCTACTGATGCCAGCTTCAAAGTTGGTAGGAGTTAGTGTCAGTTAGCGCCAACCGGTCTTTTAAATTGCAACGGATCTGACCTTTAAAAAGGTGAAAGGGCTTCGAGGATAGTTTATTTGGCGTTCTTGATTGTGCTCATCCGATTTAACAGCTTCAAAAGTTTTTTGTTATGAGTTCAGCATTGACGTTGCTTTCCATGTTCATGTCAAATTAGCTATCTTTAGTCCGTTCATTCTCGCGTGTGAGAGGATTCGTATCATCAATATACACACAATCTTCATCTCTGGAGTCTCGACGCAGAATATTTGATGTCTGCTTGGTCCATAAGATTTTGCATTCATCGGTCTCTGGGGGACCAAAAAATTTCTTCAGAATGGGAAGGTCCCGGACAAGAGGTAGTCCTTCCAAAATCCTGCTGACTCGGCCAAAAACGAGCATCAGAGCGAGATCATTTACCTATCCGGGCGGGTAGCGCCTATCTTCGGATCACAAAAAATTTTACTACGACCCTCACACAGAGTCAATTCAAACGCCGTGTGCGGCACATTTTGCTGAAATATGAAATTTCTTAGTTTTTTGAAACCACGATTTAAAAAATGTTTTTTTAGCTGTATTTACCATTTCGCTGCTATGTGTACTGGTTTTTTTTTGCTGGTCTTGATTGTGCTTCTATAACGTTTGCCTTCTGCAAACGTAATAAACCTATACTTATACTTATACAAGTCTCAGAAAGGATTTTAACAAAGTGCTTGAAGAACTGGAGAATAACTTAGGGTGAGTTGTACAGTTTTTTATTGTTAATCATATGTTGTTTGTTCACTTGCACTATTTAAAGGTTTGAGGAATAGAAACATAACTTAATTGTGAGTAACATGTGTTCATTATAGTTACGTAGAGTTGCCAATCATGATTGGTCTCCTGTTGGCTGGCCCCGACTGGGCGACAAAGGTTCCAAGACGATGGTATTATCTGTAAATTTGTATTCATCTATATTGCAGGTCTTTATTATTTTGCGTGGAGTATCTAGACAACTTATTGTTAAGAAGTAAAGTATTAGCCGTATTTTACTTAGGCAAAAACTACTTTTTCTCTTCGGAGCTAGTTTGGTTATGAAGGCAACAAGCTTTCGGAATACAATAAATGTTCCGATAGTGATTTTCATCCCAGATAGGACACTACGAATGACGGATTTCAATCATTTATTTTAGAATCCAGGATGTACAGAATAAAATTAACAAGAGAGATTACTTCTAGCTTCTACACGAGGAACATCATTAGAGCCAAATACCAAGAACAGAGAGTCAAGCTCATCGAGATAAGAATACGTAAAGCAAATAACCTTTGTGGAGTTATGAGGACAACTTCTATGTACCCAAAAAGATCAAAATCCTTGACATGAAAGTTCTGATAGTTGATGCCTTTAGCCTAAAGTCATGTAAGGACAAATATTCACAGTGAATGAGTTTGCGCCCTTCATAGAAAAACGCCATTGACGGCTAGTTTCACCTAATGAGTTGGATCTTTTGGGTCGTACTCCACAAACATCCGACGAACAACGGTCTAAAAGCTAAAAGAAACGAACGGTTTACTGGAAGCATGATAGAACCTAAAACTCAAATTAATAGTTGTACGTATCAAAGTCAATTTCAAACACCTCATGATATAGGACTGGTGCGCTCTACTTCATAAAATACGAAACTTCATATGACGTCTGTAGAACTTCTGATCTTGTGATGCTTGTATACGGAAGAGATATCATATGATGCGAAGCGATGCTTTGGTTCAAGCAGCAAGTTTGAACTGCACAGTGCATAGCGCATAAGTGAGAACTACTGTATGACAATATTACAGTTTTTACTTGGAGCTGGATATGATGATTGAGGCGTTGAAGAGTTGTTTCATCTCTGTATTGTTAGGCAGCAGTGGTGCGTGTGGCGCACTGGTAGGACGCTCCACAAATAGGATTGATCAACTCTAACCTCTTTATTCTTTATGTCTTTACACTGGTAAGCAGCCGCTCTACTACACGTGGAGTGTAGCACGCTGACTGGACCCCATTGAATATGCACTGTCATCATAGTCGGCATCGATGGCTATACAGGATGCAACACTCCACGTAGAGAAAAGCGGCAACCTTCATCTAAGCAGAGTACAAAAGGGTTCACTGGTTTGCGAATAAAAGCAAAAAATGATTGGAAGAAGCGTCTTGGCGCGTCATTCATACCGATTTCTTCAACGGCCACGTAACACGCACGAGATGTTGCGGAGGAAGAGGAGTGCACAGAAAAGAAAACCTACATGTAACATGTACGAACAGGCGAAACGTTACATGTAACTTGTTAAGACTCCCAAAAGATAGCGAACAAGATGTTTTTGGTGGAGCAAGATTGTTCCAATCTCTGGAAGATTGCGTGTGAGTTGAAATTAATGACAGAAGTTTCGTGTAAGTTGTTTTAGGCCTAAGAAGGCCTGTGTGGGATGAAAAGGCAGCAAAACCCTACTCGTAACACGTTTAGGCTTCTAAATGTTACAGGTTAGAATATTCGGTATACAATTGGGAGAATTGGTATAAAGAAAAGTGGTGATGCAACTTTGCGAATTACCTCTTGTAGACAAGTACCGGTTGATCATGTTCCTGAATGAACGAATACTTACTGGTATCCCTTTCTTTTTACTTAACTTAGCATACTCCGAACCTGCTCTGTTGGAAAAGAAATTAAATCTTAGATTACTTCTGGCTCTAGGAATGACTAGTCTGGCTCTAGGAATGACTAGTTTGTTGCTATTTCCTCTGATGATGGATTTCCGCATGACATAGAAGGAGTTTGGTTCCAGACCACATCTCCCGGAAATCACTTTTTCGAAAATGATGAGGTCAAACCTTTTTCTCCTTATAGCAAGAGTTTCCAATGAAAATTTAGCATTCCTGCACATAGAATTTGGAGTTTCGGGATATACGAAACCAAACGACATACGAAATATGACAATTATTTTGCAGGAACACATCGAATCAGTGTCATTGAAATGACTTTGCTGACTTTTCGCTTACGGATCGGTGGAAAAAGGTCACTTTAGATCCACTAATTTGCTGATCGCCAGAATTATATGCGTTTTCAATAAATTTATTGGTAATAGCAATTGTCCTCAGCAGTATGAAGTAGCCGGGTTAGTAAAACACCCGAGCAAAGCTGGGTATGCCGTCTAGTTTTCCCTATAAACGGCGACTGTCCTTCCAAAAGCCCTCCTGACTGAGCCAAATAAACCTGTCTCACCCAGTGCTAAAAGACCGAATAACTGCCTCAAAAACGGATAGGTTAAAGAAGCATGAGTACATGTAACAGCACGGCTAAGCGGATAACCTGGATAACCTGATACCAGCGGCGGACAGGGTCAAGCTTGATGATGACGAAAAGTCGACCCCTATACAATCCCTCCCCCCCCCCCCCCTTCTCCCAGCCGCCAGAAATACGACTCGCTTCCGCTCCTTTCGCACCCAAATTCTCAAATGAGGTGAGAAATGAGAACGAAAATGCAAACACAACAGGAACACTAAAAAGCAGCTAAGTCGCTGTGGGAAAGGAATTTGGATAAAAACAAGAAAAACAGACAGGGTAGGAACTCCCAAGGATAGGCAAGTGATTTTACGGACATGCATCGTGCGGTCGATTTCAAGCTGGATCACGGTGGAACCCAGATCTGATCTTCTATGAATGCCTAGGAACGTAGCGGTAGGGTAGAAATGTGGAGGAGCACTTCCACGAGTGTTTGGATTCCAAATCCAAACGTTATAGCAACAGTAGGAGTAGCCACCGCGTGCACCGTCAAGGGTCAAGGGTTCGATCCCCTCTCTATCCGGAATTTTTACAAAAAAATGAAATGTACGCTGCTGGCGAATATCGCTCTGAAACAGTGAGTTCAGACTTACTCAAGCAATTTGCTTCAAATTTGTCACGGAAAATATCGATATGCGTCGTCTACATACTCGAGGGTTCGATCCTCTCCGAAACTAAAATTTCTGCACGACGTAAAATTACGTGCGCTTGTAGTGGTCTCGGGAGAATCGAACGTAGTGCACAAAATGACTCTTTATCGGGTTGCCCGACTGAGTTGGACTAGCAGTTCGAACGTGCGAAAATGTCCACCTAAAATTTCGGCTCTCTCAGAGGCATGGTTGTGGATGAACACGAATAGCAGGAGATCTGGTCAGTAGAAATGCCGATATTTTTCTCGGCTTTAAATAGTCGCAGATTTGCGCGTTCACGCTATATAGCTCCTTTTCCGCAGTTGCCTCCGTCGTGATTCAACTCCGTCAAAAAAATAAAAACATGTAAAAAAGAGCATTTTTGTCGGCGAAACCTCATCTCCGTAATTCCCGTTCTGAATCTTTTCATTTGAGCCCAGTGACCCGAAACTCTGGGGTAAAGCACAGTTGTTTGGGCTTCACAGAATGGCTTTTTGCCTGCTCGCAAGACTGGATAGGACTGACAGCACGAGAGTGCAAAATTTTCTCCTAACATTTTGGCTTGCTCGGAGGCAAGGCTGTAGTTGGACATGAATAACACGAGATCTAGCTGGTTGAGGTGCCGATTGTTTTCTCAGTTTTGATCAGTCGGAGATTTGCGCTCTCGGGCAATGTTGTTCCCCTTTCCACAATTGTCATCCTTTCTGCTTCGGTCTAGTCGATAAAAACCAGGTCATTTTTATCGAAACATCACTTCCGCGATTCCTGTGCTGATTTTTTTTATTGATGCTGGGGAGCTGGAACTTGGCGGCAAAGCTCAGCTGGGTAGGATCCATAGTAAGACTTTTTTTTTGGCTTCCAGGTAGGCTGGCCCCACGCCCACTAGTGAAGCACGGGCGCCATCCCCTAGAATCCTCTGAGAGAGCAGTGGATTCCTAAACTCTCTGATCAGGGAAGGATGCTAGGGAGTCCGACAAGCGACAAAATACATGTTGTCGTATGCAGTTTGTGATCTCGAATGTGTTTTTCTTATTTGCTGCGAAGCACTCTGCGAAGATTTACGTGGCATAATTTCGACGTGTCTAGACCGATCAACTCTGACTTTCGCGTTACATTCATCTAAAATTATGTGTTCTTTACTATTTCAAACTTGTCAAATATCTTAAATCAATTAATGTTAGCAAAATTTTCTTAAATCCAGATAAATTTCCGTGATGTTTTAGCAGAAAGTCCAAGAAGTCAAATTTTGGCTGAATTGGGCAAGCTGGAATCATGCCGTGTAACTTTTCACAGAAAGCTAACAAAGAAAAGAAAACAGATTTGAGATAAGCATCACAAACTGCATATGACGGTTTGCACTACGTTACGAGTTGTCAGACTCCAAGTGTACTAGTACCCTTTCCTGGTGAGAGACCAGTGGAGATTATCTTTCTTTATCATACGGAATAAGAACAATCAACAAGAACAACAAGATAAAGGTGAGAAATCCTAGTATGCTTCATTGTTCATTATCGTTCGTAGCTGTGGTGTCGCTTCTCGAAGTCATCTTGTGAATGTCAAGGCCGGAATTCTTTCAAAAGCCCAGGAAACCTCCAAGGTTGGTCATACATGCACAATCTATAAATTGTTTGACAGAAACTGCACACTGTGTTTAGCCTAGAACTTGCGCACGTGTCTTAAACCCCAAATTATTCCAAACCAGCGTGATCGTCCGGCTAACGCCGGACTCTTAGGCTTCTTTTGAGCTCGCTTCGCTCGCATCGCATCCGTCCATATGTTCCCCTCTGCTAAACGCCGGCTTACCACTCTCGCAGGTGCCGAACCGTTCGAGACCACTTCCCCCATTTTCTAACGCCGGCGCACCCTCGTTGCACCATCGGACCCGTCTCCAGGCGTTTCTTCAATTATGGGCGCCAGTGCACCCTTATCAGACCGTTGGACCCGTGAACTTGTTTGAACAATCTTGAACATGTTTTAACATGTTTTTACGTAAACATTCGTGTTGTCCCTCTCTGCTCCTTCTTCGCTTTGAACGCTTCATGCGCATCTGGGTAAAATGGAGTTGGGGGGGGGGCACTTGGTATATGTCGATAATATACTGGGGCAAAATGGAGTTGAGGGGGGGCACTTCGTATAAGTCGGTAATATGACCTGTCCTACACGCTCTGACTTGTTAGCTAACACGTTCAAAACGCTCTGACTTGTTAGCTCTCTTAATGTGCAGTAGTTACCTAAAATGCAAACAGGTCAGAACGTGTAGGACAGGTCATATTACCGACTTATATCAAGTGACCCCCTAACTCCATTTTACCCATACACTGACTTGTTAGCTCTACTAACGTACAGTAGTTACCTAAAGTGCAAACAAGTCAGAACGTGTAGGACAGGTCATACTATTGATCAGTACAAAGTCGCTCACTCAACTGCATTTTAGCTCCAGAGGGGATTTCAGTTGAACTTCGGTGCAATTTTTGCAATATTGAACCGATTTAATGTGCGCGGCTTGCACAGATGGAATGAAACTTAGGAAACTTACCGTGATTGTTCTCCTGTGGCGAGCATACTAGTTTTATTTATTACCGCGTCTATAACTTATTACTTTTACTCTGTGTTGCTGTACCGATTTACTGTGGGCGAAATTTTTGAAGTAACAGCAGAGATCGTAGATGCGTGGGACATCCCATCCACAGCTCGAATAATGTGTTAGGGCGTGGACGCCGTTTTCCTCACGATGCTTTTCGAATAGGAGCCATCGGCCATTCTGCCGAAGTTAGTTCGTAGGTAGGATAGTATAGTGGTCGAAGGGCGAGGATCAGTCACAAAGAAAAACACAACGTACCCATCCCCTCCCCCCTTTTTTTCGCTTTGCTCCTCTAAATACGTAGAGGTGGTTCAGTGCATGCTGGTAGTGCCGTACGTGCTAGTTCCACCGTCCCCCCCCTCCCCCCAACTAATTTGAACTGCCGCATGTGCACTGTTCCAACCCCCGCGTATCAGTTTCTATGCACTCATTTATGAGTGCTCGACCCCAGCACGAAAAGTTTCGACCACACCGCTTTTGTTGGGCCCAGGACATACTTCACAGCGACACCGTCGTAGTGAAGAGAATGACTGGAAATGATAAGAACAAAACGTTACAATTTCTCATAATTACCACACAATTCGCGTGCGGTGATTCGCATAAAAAGTGAAAATTAAAGGCAGTGTCTCAGCTCAGGGACCGCATTCGAGATTTCTAGTCGAGCATATGCGAGGCGCTGAGCACAAAGATTACTTTAAGTTCCCTAGGAACGTCGAAAATCCAAAAACTTTCGTGTTTATTTGGCGAAGAATTTCGAAGTTCTCGGATAGTGGACGAGGAGAAATGCCGTTTGGACAACTTTGCCTGGCTGCCCTGTCATTGATTTATATGTTTTGCCAGGGTATAAACGAGCTGCAAATGATAACAGCTAGCATCTCAGGCAATGACACAGGGCGACCCGACGGCGATTACCCGGTGACCCGACGCGTTATCCTCGGGTCGCTCTGTAATCGCCGTCGGGTCACACTATAAATGCTGTCGGCTCACCCGCACTTCACTTGGCAAATAAAATCAAAATCAACCCCACCTGTGCTTACCTGCTCGTGGCAACTTAGACACAATCAGATTGCAACATAGAATGTCCGGAAAAGAAAATGCAAACTTTTCGACCCCCAACCAGTGCTTTATCGCAGCCCTTCCAACCTTTAGGATTCGAAGCTGTCCTTCACACCGAATTCTGTCTCGGGAATCCGCTTTCTTATCCACTCGGCCATTCGTGTCGACAAACCATACTGTTTTGATTTTAATGTTGTTCTTGTCATCTCTCATCTGGGACACGTCGAGGATGTGGAGGTCCACCTTGCGAGAAAAGCGGGTCCGTTTTAGGAATTAGGGTGCTACGGGTCCACCGCTATCCATTGTGAACACAGGGCCCTCCACAGTAAAAAATTCTAAAGCAATTGATCCATTTTGTGGGTATTCTGAATTTTTTGCTCATTGCTTCTTCTTCATAGCCAAATGTATGTTTATGAGATATCAGTGGCCCGGATTTGCTCACCATCTCACACTACAAGATCAATCAAAAATGAGGACGGCGACGACAATGAAATATACGAATGCGTAGACTATCCGAAGACCAAGAAGAACAGGTTGCTGTACAGAGAGCGGTTCCGGACCACTGAACACTCCTACGGGATTAATTCCATTCTTTCTTGATTTATGTTTCACAAGTTCGTATCATAATAAGTATAATCCGTGTTCAAATTCAATGAACAACCAGTGATTTTGTTGGTCGGGGACTCATTCAAAAAACTTGACTGGTCTCTCAGTAACCATTCTTTGGAAACATGTAGAAGAATAGCATCTAACTAGCATGAAAATCTCTTCTCTAATATACTTTGGAGATGCTTTCTTTACATGCCTTGAATTCCGCGAGCTCTGCCTTCGGGTCGCCCGATGATTTTTAGTATTCCCTCGGCTCACTGGGTGGGTTCCTATCATGCCCTCGGCTCGCCCGGTGTTTCATCCAATGCCCTCGGGCCGCCCGATGCTTCACTCAATCCCCTTGGGTCGCCCGGTAGCAGGCCACGCCCACAAATTTGGTAGCTCCGGCGGTCCGCTCGGGCCAATTTGGCCGTCGGGTCGCACGGTGTTGTTGATGAGATGGGTATATAAGCGAAGGAGAAGAGTAAGTATCATTCAGATGCAGGGAAGAGGAACCGACACGGCGGGGATGTAGTGTCAACAAGCCTACATAGCAGTTCAGCAGTCAGCAGGTTCCAGCGCCTGGAGGGTGCATTTTTAGGGCTAGTAGTCATAAGCATATAAGCAAGCGAGACCAGGTTAGCAACCTTACTTTTGCGTCATACATCTCCTAACATTACCTGGTCTATAGGGTGAGCAATCGCTTCAACCATCTTTGATTTCGTGATTAACGCCTTATGCATCCCAGCATAGGACGATTTTTCCGTCCGCGCCGTGTGGGCACGCTCTTGTCTGGCCCAACGGTACACTGGGCCACAGTTTCAACCGGGCTTCACTTGGACAGACAAGTCCCGCAAGGCTCGTCTAGTCTCGGCCACAGCGGAGGCTAGACTAAGCTTTCACAGCCGTACGCCGGCTTATCTACATTTCCCGTGCTACGTGGCAATGTCGAGAACAACAGGGTGCAAGTTAACCTGCATAACTACCTTATGCGCCCTCACAGCAGGTTTTCCTGCTCCATCCGCACCTTCAGCAAGTATACGCAACTACCTGTCCGAAGCCAGAAGAAGTCACACACGACTACCTGTCCGAAGCCTGCATCGGCCAAAAGTTGGCGGGTTCACCGGCGCTCCAAACGCTCTGTCTGAGTAGCTTCCTAGAAAGGAAACTCGTCTGCTCCAATATTGAATTCGCCTCTCGAAACAGGGGTTTTTAACCGTTTTTTTTTTCACATTTCAAGCACATTATTGGAATCAGCACGTCGGGTAGGATCAGATTCCGTTGATATCTCGATACCCATCATGAGGTGATACACTGCCTTTAACTGCTGGGTGTGAAAGCCTCAGTCTAGTCACCGCTTGAAGAGGTTTCTATAGTTTGTTATAGTTTTCTATAGTCTGCGCCGCGCCCCATGGTTAAGCATAGAACGCGCCAACGCAATGCGAGCTAGCAAAAGCTTGCTGCGGCAAATGGCGCAAGCGGGGCTCTTTTACACTTTTTACCGCGGCGCGTAACATTTCGCGAGCTCGCATTGCAGGCCTTTGTAAGGAATGCTTCGGGGCATTTTTGCCGCTGCGGCAATGCGGCAAACTGGACGTCCACTGCGATGCGAAAAGGCAGCTTGCAGCGCAAGGACAGTTTATACTATGGCGCGTGAGACGCACGCATCCATTTGCGAAAGATTTTTCGTGAAGACCGGTCAACGCGGCATGTGCATCCTCAGTGAAAAGAAAGTGCAGCTGCCGTGAGGCCGTAAATGCGTGCGTATAGGCTGCGTCAGCGATGCGACTCCCCTACTGCTGTAGTTATGCTTCATCGTCATCGGAGTCTGATCCGGATAAGAAAAAATACGTATCGATCCATATCCGTATTTATTCGACAAGAATCGATACGTATCTTCTCTTATCGCACCAGATCGGACACCGATGCACTATAAATGTAGCTTATCCTTCATCGTATACAGTCCTTCTCAAAAATACTTGCCTCCCGCTTCACCGCCCATCTGCTAAGCCGCGCCGCATCGCTTATGCATTATTATAACATATCAATACGAACACGACGCAGATGTGAATATCCTTCGCGTGATCGCGGGACTTACTGGGCGGTGCACGAAGCGCATATGCGTCCAGACGTTCCACGCGCATTTTTGCCTCCTGTTCACTGTTGAGGAGCGACAGGGTGCTATAAACGTGCCAGGACTTGTCTAGCATGAAGTGACACGTAACGAAACGGACAGAGCGTGTCTTGAAGACCCAGCACGTGAGGGAACGGACACAGCACGTGAGGAGACGAACAAGCCCCGTGAGTGGTTTAATCACGGACATCTGAGTCCGACACACTATAGAAACTAAGGCACTCGTGGGTTTGTGCTGAGATGAACCCACGAGTGCCTTAGTTTCTATAGTGTGTCGGATTGAGATGCGCATGCGAAGTTGGGCTGCAAAGTTCGGTAGTGGACTCAAAATATACCACGGCTTTGTTTATAGTCAGAAGATTGCATGATTTCTCATTGCATGCTTCGACCGATGAATTTGACTTCATTTTTTCTCTGCAGATCAGGCAATTTCAAGAGAAGGAGAAAAACTCCAGGAAAAAAATTAAGAAGTCGGTCCAATGTGTTTGAACTGAATGACTCGCAGGAGTCTAACTTCGCACCGCCGGCTCCGATGCGACGTTGGACTCCAATGCCGATAAGCAGTCAAATCCTTTTGAACAACTAAAAACATGCATCATTCACAGACTCCAACGCGTCAGATCCTCACGAGCATCTATACGTACCGTACCTTTTGTTTCCCGACTGTATGGGATCCGACTCCGACGTACTATAAATACAGATTTACGCCACCACTCTCCCACTCATGCACCACCTCGCGCTGGTGACATGTGTTGCCATGTGATGTAGCCGAAAAAGAACCTGCCTTGAATCAGAATGACTATGTATTAGGTTGACGAGAAAGTAATGGAAGAAATCTTTCAAAACTTTCGTATTCCTCACTGCTAGTGATCAGGCATTGCATGCTGACATAGCAGGAGATTCTCCAAAGTATTACCCTGTGTCTATTGGAGGACCAGAAAGTGCTTGTTGCTACAGTTACACCTTCAGTTGTGAAAGGATGCTTTTGACCCAACCTATCTTATGAGCTGCCCTGCAGCACCCTGGCAAGCACTGGGGTCAATAACAACAACAGTGCAATCATGGTGAGAGTGGCCAAATATGTCACAGTACGCGACCGCTCCACTCACTTCGAATCTCGAGATATGGGCCTTTATAAGGACTTGCGTCTCGGACGCTCTCACACAACGCGAAGTGGTTGCTGTGATTTGAATTGCTCCTACAAGGTAGGACAGACACGGTTACCATGAGGATAGGCTGAGTCTGGAAAGGAGGGGAACGGTTGGAGAAAAACGACAAAAACGAAGAACACTCCACGTCACTCATTTTTACATGCCAATTTTTCCACATTTCTACTGTCCCAAACTAATGGGATTGTCCTGCACTCCGGTACTTATTATTCGTACTCTCCTGCCTTGTCACACTCTGATCACTGACTTGTCTTACCCCACAGTCTCTTCTTGGGCGAAGAAGAACCCGTTGATTTTGACCATTTTCGAGCGGGTGTCCCTTTGTATGACCAGCAGCAGCCTGCGCAATTCTGACAAGAGAGAAATAGCGTTCTACCCATGCGTTGGAGTAATGTTACAGATTTGAAAGGTGTATACTTAATTCACTGGCAAAGACCCTCTCAAAAATTAGAGATGAAAATCTGACTTGGATGCCATTTCTTCCATTACTTTCTCCTCAACCTAACATAATGACTGCATACTCGCGGTCATTCTATTTCAGGTTTGGTTCCTTTGCAGCCACATTCCTATCACTTTGCCATCACGCATCACTTTAGTGAGCTGATGCAAGAGAAGCAGCTTAGCGTTGCAGGCCAGGAATGCTTTTATTCGTAAGTGAATGAATCTGTTTCCTGGTCGGTAATGGCACCATTCATTTGAAGAATAAAGCTGTTACCGCCCTGCACCACTACGCACCTCCTCATATTCTACCTCGCGCTAGCGACGTAGTATATGAGGTGATATGGCCGCAAAGGAGCCAGATTTGGATTGGGATGATTAGCAGTGCATAGGAGTAGATGCATGACAAAAGAAAGAAAAGCAGATTTCTGTTAATGGTTAGCATTGTGGGACTCGCAAGAGTAACGCAGTCTTTCAAAGAGCTGTGCTGTACAATACCGCCCATAATTTTTGCGAAAAAATCGGGTGGCGACAGATTAATCGTTAACAAACCGTCGCAGTAATGTAGCTCCTTTTAAAATGAAGCTTTTCTAAATCTGAGCACATTTTCGGATTGCTCATCGAAATTGGGACTGCACAATATATAAAATTACTTGAACTTTGACTTCAAAACATTTGTTTTCTTCAAAAATTTGAAAATTTTTCAAAATTTCAGCAGTCAGGTCAAAATCTGAAAAAGCGTCAAAAACCGAGAAAATAATTGAGGAATGAGGCTTCTGAACGCGATCATTGGATTTCGCTCAATTCTCCGTTTCTAACATTTTCTCAGATTTTGACCTGATTGCTGAAATTTTGAAAAAATTTCAAATTTTTGAAAAAACAAATGTTTTGAAGTCAAAATTCAAGTAATTTTATATACTGTTCAATTCCAATTTCGACGAGGAACCCGAAAATATGCTCAGATTTGGAAAAGCTCCACTTTGAAAGGAGTTACAGTACTGCGACGGTTTGTTAACGATTAATCCGTCGCCACCCGATTTTTTCGCAAAAATTATGGGCGGTATTGTATTCTTATTCGTGTCTTTTTGGAGAAGTTTAAACGGCCACACACACTATCCATAAATCAATGGAGCTAACCCATGCAAAGCACATTTTGCTTATGGTATCTATATTAGTGATGTGAATATTGTATGATGGTGTATCAGTGAAGTGAATGTTGTGAAATTTTCCACAGGACTTACATGCGCTCAAATTTCAGGCAGGAGGAGAAGTTTGATGAGACCCCACCAACAACACTCGAGCACCTATGCAGGCTCGACATCCGCGATCCACCACACGTAGCCAGAAAAACGGGCATCATTTGCACTATAGGTCTGTATTCTGATGTTTCTAAGGAAGTAGCTGAGAGCAATGTAATAGCGGTCGAATTACGCTGCTCTCTAGATTCTTTTCAACTAGATCTCTTACTTCAACCTAATGGAGTGCATTCGTTGAGGTCCTTCTTGTCGGACAGTGGACAAGCTCAAAGAGATGATTACATGTGGAATGGATATTGCTCGTCTCAACTTTTCTCATGGAAGTCATGAGGTCACAGTTTTGAAAGTTTCTTTGCTTAATACTCAACTTTAACCCGACCTCTTCAGTATCATGCTGGAACGATCGCCAATGTACGCAAAGCCGTAGAATCGTTCAGCGACAATAGACAAATTGGAATTGCCCTTGACACGAAGGGCCCAGAGATCCGAACAGGTCTTCTATCCGGTGGGGCGACTGCTGAGGTAGATCTGCTGCCTTTCGACCACACATTCCACAATTGACTTCTTTGGTATGTTTTTGAGGTGGAACTCGTGAAAGGGAAAAAGATTACCCTTACAACTGATGCCAAGTTCAAAGAAACATGTACAGCTGAGACATTGTACCTGGATTACAAGAACATTACCAAGGTAGGCATTCCAACCACTCATTTATTGATCTTTAATAGGCTGTCAAGTGTTGACAGTGAAAATTGGAAAATCATGTAGAAGAGTAATGTAACACCGTGCTAGAAGAAACAAATAGGCCATGAATTTATAGATAACCTACTTATCGTCCGCCTAATGTCGTACCTTGAGGCTTGTTTCCCACTACTGGACGTCGACGCATCTTTCGCATGTCAATGCATGCCTGGATAGAGCGGCTATTGAGGGGAGGATGGCAGAATAGGGGGAGACAGTCTTAGGCTTCAAAGTTGACGTTCTACGCTGTTTTGGCTGTTTACTAGAGAAGGAACAAAACGAATCGAAATCTCTGACAACTCCTAAAGGCAGTGCCTCTCCCCATGTTGGGCATCGACTCAACATAATAATATCGACATCCCTTTCATTATTGCTTACGTGTCATCAGGTAGTGAACAAAGGATCTCGTGTCTATGTTGATGATGGCCTCATATCGCTCGTAGTTGATGAAATCAAGGACGGTAATGTTAATTGTACTATCGAAAACGGTGGTATGCTTGGTACGTCATTTTCATGCAGTCCAGTTCAACTTCCTAAACCTTTATTTGCTCAAACCGTATATTTAAGGAAGCCGTAAAGGTGTGAACCTTCCCGGTGCTATTGTGGACCTTCCCGCTGTTTCAGAAAAGGATATTCAGGTTCTGCATGAGTTTAGATAAAACATCCTCCCAGTGGGAGAGTGGAGTACTCTAGTAATGCTGAATTTTAGGATCTGAAATTTGGAGTTGAGCAAGGTGTTGATATGATCTTCGCGTCTTTCATTAGAAATGCGGATGGAATTCGAACAATGAAGAAGGTCAGCAACTTTCTTCAATTTTTCGATGCCGGATTGAATGCATTGGACGCAGGATTTCAGTACAGAGTCTTTCAGGTGCTGGGTGAAAAAGGCAAAAATATCAAGATTATTGCAAAAATAGAAAATCAAGAAGGAATGGAGAAGTCGGACGAGATTATCGCCGAAGCCGATGGTGTCATGGTTGCAAGAGGTGATCTGGGAATCGAAATCCCTACTGAGAAGGTGTTTATCGCACAGAAGGTTGGTTTGCCTCATTCATATTGCTCTGATTACTGGAAGTGTACCAACAATGTTCAGATGTTGATAGCAAAGTGTAATCGAGCAGGCAAGCCTGTTGTCTGTGCCACGCAGATGCTCGAATCCATGACGAAGAAGCCTCGTCCGACTCGTGCCGAAGGAGGCGATGTTGCCAACGCTGTGGGTTTCCTATTACTCACATAAAAATTACTCTAACAAATTGCGACTGACTAAATGGTTGTGCTAATTCGTGACTGCTTCTGTGCTGGCTACTCCATATTTCTCCTGTTACAGTCACCATCCTAACCCTAATTAAAAACAAAGATGGGGCATGAACGGGGTCTCAGCATTCTTGTGAACATACATATGTCATTCTTTTAATATGAGAATTTGAGCATTTCCGGTTATATTAATTAAAGGTTCTGGACGGTGCAGACTGTGTGATGCTCTCTGGCGAAACGGCGAAGGGCGACTACCCCCTTGAGGCAGTGAAAACCATGGCTTTCATCTGCAAGGTGAGGGCTTTCTTATCTTATGAGCTCACAAATAGTACACGGTGCAACTTTCAGGATGCTGAAGCGGCGTTCCCTTACCGCAGATACTTCCACGATGCAGTCCGAAGCACAGTACGACCGACTGATATGACCCTGACTGTCGCACTTGCTGCAGTTATTGCAGCTGATAATTGTCATGCATCGGCCATTATTCTTCCAACGAACAGTGGACGGTATGCGAGTGACATTTCTTATGTTACAACATAGAAATTCATTACATTTCATTCAGTACTGCAATCAGCGTCTCGCGATACAGGAGTGCTGTTCCAATCATAGCAATTTGCAGCGATGCCGGTGTTTGCCGTCAGTTGAACATTTGCAGGTCGATACTATATTAGTTTTAGCAGCAAACTCAGGACCCCCCAAAAACAAGTTGCCAGCCCAGTTCTGCCCCAACACAAGTTGCAGACAATAATTTAACTAGCAAATCCTTGTCAACAGGTTTGACATCATCATGCTATCCAAAAACAAGCTTTCAACAACCTTTTCCCTGACAAATTGTCCACAAGTTAGAGTCAAAGCACGTTGCCGACAGGTTTTTACGGCCGACAACTTGCTTTGACTCTAAAGTTGCAATTTTCAATTTGCAAGCAAGTTGTTTTTGGGGTTCTAGGTATGCTGCCAGCAGGGCTATAGAGAGTAAGGCGGCAAGTGTAACAGGTGTGAAGCACAGGATATGACATCGCCGTCTTTCGACGACTTCATTTTCACTATGTAGACTCTGATCACGGAATGTTGACGATCTTAGTCTTCGTGCAAATGTTAGGTTGTAACATAAGTTTCCGCTGTTTTGAAATTTTCGATGAAAAAATTTTATAGAAAATTAAATAACAGTAGGTACCAATCGAAGTATGGACCACAACAGTCGCTTGACTTTTGCTTTACAGCAGCAGTTGGACTCCTCTGCTTCAGAATTCCGTGGACTGCGAAGCAAGGAACTGAGTCGGGCAGTTCCAGAGGTCACTGACTTTGGCATGTTGGTTCGCGCTCAGTAGACATTCTTGTGATCTGATAACTGGCGCTTGGTTAGAGCTAGATTTGCGCTACATAATGCGCAGTTAAACATTCCTCTACGAGCTCTTCGCCTTTCCGGAGAGACCAACAAAATTAGGGCACCCTCCGCGGTATGGCAAAATGGTGTGATTCCACAGAGCGCTTGGAACTTGTCCCAAAAATCCACAAATTAGTGTCCGCAAACGGATGATGTTTGTAGCCACTATGGGAGAAATTCCACTTCAGTTCGCTCCACCTCCACAGAGAAAAACGCATAATCCAAATTCTAGGCTACCAAGTTTGGTGCCTGCGCTTGAGACTGCACGACAATAAAATGGGGAGGGAAAGTACCAAGGAGAATAAGAATGGCCTTACTTCACCCAAATTTGGTAACTCTCATACAACGTTACGGCAAAATTACTATGCGTGCAAGTGCAGTCACCGAAATTGCATTTCTGAACAGTTCACTCCGAAGTTGATCATATTTTCAGAATAAAACGCAAAAATAGGTCCTACATTCCGGAACATTGGCGGGATTATACGCTTTGAAATAGTATCTAGATATGTGCGAAATCTTTTCGGTATTCATTCATTAGAAGCCTTTGAAAATGCCTATGCAAAAACAGCGGAAACTTATCTTACAACCTAATATATGCAGCGTGTCGGTACAACCCACTTGAAGTATAGCACCCTGCATCACCGTCGCCCGGCAACATGGATTTTGTTAGGCACCGATTACCGGTGGCTACGGCATCACAAGCGTCATGCCACAATTCAGTCAAACCTGCTCATGGCCTAAATTCTAGTGGATAGTTCAAAGAAATGTATATACATCTCTTTAGACTAATCGTTGAACAATAAGAAAATAACAATAACAATAAGTAAAACTAGAAGAAATTGAATAAACAATCGTGAGTAATCAGCAGACAAATAATTGAATTACTAGGACGCGAGAACATGTTTAAAAGAGGCTTTTGACCGGATCTTTTTGTCCTTTTAGGGCCGTCTTCCCAGTGCACCACACCAAACCTGGCAGTGATTTTGCCGCGGACCTCGATGCCAAGATCAATCTCGGCATTGAATTCGGCAAAGAGCGTGGGTTTATTAATAGAGGAGATTTCCTGGTGGTGGTAAATGGATGGAAGCAAGGTCAGTTTGCAATTGTCAAGAATGGCTTCACATATTAAATCTGCTATTTGCAGGAAGTGGATTTACCAACACTATGAGAGTTATCACCGCGTCTTGAATGTCATCTATGCTACAATATTCATCTTGCTACCCAATTTGGGTGTTTGCCAATGCGGGTTCAATAAAGGTTTAGCTAACAGATTTACTGTATAGAGTTGTTTATTGCGTTCAAAGCATGCTCTCAAAGAAATCCTTATGCGTTTGCTTTTTCTCTGAAGTTGGAGGGTTATATTACAATAATTTGTAACGCTAAGGGAACTACTTTCATGCTCACAGAAAAGTGGCTTTGACACCACACATATCAAATACTAGGCTGGCGTAAAAGTTTTGTTGAGAATGTGAGAAATATACGGCGAAATTTCTGAAGAATGTAATAGGCGATGAACCGTCTGCCAGCAAAGTTATGACACGCCATGTTTCGACCGCGCGGAAAATGAGTCCTTAGCCATCTCAAGCTTTCTTCTAGTGGGTCGTCTTGGACCTTCTGGACCAAGTTACAGTTATATATAGATGATGCTTGGTCTACAACTTCAAATTAGCAGTTCGGATTGGATCATCCAATAAGAATTCAAGAAAAAAAAACGAAGTACTTTCGAAAGTGCTTGCCTGCGATTCGCTAAAATAGTGACATCAAGGCAAAGCACGGCAGCATAATCGATAGTGACCACGAGGTTACATGCAAAGAACGTGTTCCGAACCAAATCGCTTGTCGATTTTTGCATGTGAAAAAGGGAAAATTGAAATGCTTGTAGATTCTTGGGAATTTCTTACCTCCTGCGAAACTGCAATGGATACCTACAATACCAAAAGAGATTTTTTTTTGCAAGTCCATTATCATATTCAGCTCTGTTACACGACAACTAGGGTGAATCATGGATTTTTTTGGAAAAAAAACCAACAAGACTTTTGCACCAATCCAATACTATATAGCTGTGGAATTACGAAAGGTGGATTTTTAATCGTGGTTACTAGCACCATCCTGAGAAAAAAAATTGGCATCAGTTCATCGATTGATTTATTAGGTATGTGAAAAAGTTTCCGCCCTCTAACAGTAAGTAGTTATATTAGTTAGTTATCCTCACAAATGCTTTGCAAAAGTTGTTGTTAGTTTTTTGCTTTCACATCTGTAACATCTTGCATCAACATGATAATCATGTCGAATTTGGGCCAAATAAGCATTTTTTGCCACAGTAACCCTACCGTGACCCTTCAAAATAGCGTTATGGTACAAAGTGAATATGATATTCGTGTTAAGCACCTTGAATACCCCCCCCCCTTGTACAAGGTTTCGATAGAAAAAAAATTTCGTTTGAAAAGTTATAGCCAACAATGGCCAACACTTTGATTGATGTATCTGCCTTAATTCTTTCTCAGTAAAGAAAGGAAACTTTTTCACATGGCTAATATATATTGCATTTTTTGTGACAACGTTTTATTGCAAGATACACATACACATCCTCAAAATTATCGTTGAAACGCGAAGGGTATTGCCGCATTGATCTATGCTGCTAATACCAATCCAGTGATGATGGTGTGTTTGAAATTCTTTTGCAGCTTGCGCTAGGGCATTGTTGCGTCGCAAAATTTCGCTGCCATGCCTCCAGCCCATTCTGCTCTTTCTTTAGATTGCGCATGGTTTGGGTGATTATCTAGTGTTCATAACGTCCTTCTTTTAACACATTCTCACGTTTTCAGCAGCTTGTGGTGAAGCACACATTTCTGATCCTGCCTATAATCAACGCATTGACATGATTTTTTTATCGTTTGTAAATTTTAGTCAACGCCGATGGTTGGCCTGGGTCATTCAGGCCAACCATCAACATCAGCCCGGCAGATTTCTATGATTGGTCGACCGCCAATTATAGGACTCTGCGGCACCGCCCTCAAAGGTACAACGTTCCACACCTGGTCTGACCACTTTTATACCTCATTGAAATCCGGTTAGGTGCTGAAAGGTTGTGTAGGAAACAGGAACGGCACGCCGTGACTCTGCCTCCGGTTTGCGATGTGCAGAATTCCATTCCATGCAAGAGAACAGCGCCAAGCACATTCACTTCATGAGAAAGCGATTACCAACTCATTGAATGATACTCAACCTATTCATTGGAGTTGGCGATCAAACGAGCGCTTAACGCATTCATTGAAATCGGCACCGACATATGCACTTTCCCTGCTCTCCTTGCTACTACTTTCTCCCTGCATTCTTCTGGAAGCGTGGCTGGTACCAAAAAAAAATCAACAGGGTTCATAGTCTGTCTGCAGAGCAGTAATCCTGTCTGGAACCAGCTCTTTCATGGGATTACGTGTGGGCTTCCCAGACATTCCATCTGTCATTCGCTATCCCACTTGAGTAACGTTGCATTCCAAATGCAAGAATTTGCTGTCCTCTCACTAGCTGTTGCCAGGTCCCCCCTCATAGATGCACTATTTCATTGGAAAACCACCAGCATTAACGTTTTTGTCCTCCTCTGTGCGTGCGACAATCTCCCCTGCAGCATTTATCTGCATACCAGGCGATATGCAACCGGCAGATTTTTATGGGATTGTTCATCCCTTGGTGTGTCCATGTACCATGTTGAAATGTAATATTTTTCCGTGCAGTCCGATGACCTGCTGCTCAAACAAAGACCACAAAACTATTGTTTTATGTACAGCTATCAAAAGTGAAGTTCTGACTCAATCAATGTATGCACTTCTGTGCGAGCGCAATACAATTTGAGCACCTGTGCGCAGCGATCATCCCCGACCATTCGTTGTGTACACATTAATACGTCTGCATCATTAATGACTGGTCTGGTTTTTTTCTCGCGAAATTATCCCAATTACCTACACTCCATTCAGAAGGTTATGATGACCGTGACGCTCGAACGCATGCGTTCTACGGACGTTCACTGCATTTTCGAAGCTGATTTGACATGATAGTGCCAGTAAAAGTCCACTCGACCACCAAGTCGGAACGTGTACGACTTGTCGAAAACCGCTCTGCGTTATTCACGTTGGAGTACACCAAACATCAACCTTTGACGAGCCGACTACACGTAGGAGATTTCGCTGACAGAGATCCGCAGCACGTGCTAAACCACAGACGGCACGACACTCTGATTGTCTGCTCCTCCACACATTTCATTCATCACCGCTCTCGCATTTGTCCGATCCTCTATCCTCCTGTTTTAACCTGTCCATGCAGCTGAGCTCTTCGCACGGAGCTAATATACTGGTGTTTCCTGCTCTCCGATAAGATGTAGTCCGTAGACGGACACTTACCACCAGCACTCGTAGCGTCAGGCCGTTTTGCCTTTTTCGAGTGGGAGAAACAGCAAAAATGGCCGAAAAGATGCCTTAAAACTTACTCTTACGCGCACGGGTGGTAAGTGTCCGATAATCGATGTAGTCATGCAAGTGGAACAGATAGAGTTGTGTAATTGAACATCACAGAGTTGAATACATGTGAGTTCTCTATACTCTATACATATTAGTTCTAAGGTTGAGAAAATGGAATTCAAACAGAATCCGACTGCTGCATACTAAAATTGCATCCGATTGATGCGTAGGGTCAAATAGGATTGAACAGAACCGCTCGAAACGAGGTCTTACTCACTTATCTATTTACTCACTCATTCAATTCTCGCCGTTTGCATACTAGCAAAAAGAATGCAATTCTGAGGAAGTAAAAATAGTTTTAATCTCATTTACACTCCCATATCTTTTCAAAATGACCATTTTTGATGACAGTACAGAATAACAGTGGTAATCAGATAATAAACTTCAGAAAAAAGAAGATATGCTTTCTTCGGGAATGCCTTTGTGGCATTCGCCTCCAGTCTTCCTGAGACTTCCATGCAGTCTTCACCTGGGTTGAGTAGGTAATTAGTTAAGACAATCTTTCTTCGGATTGCCCATGTACCTTTCACCCACGAAAGTTCATTCCGAGAGGAGTGATCTCACAAGTCATGTTTCAGATGTATTGAGAACCGATGGTATCTGATCCTTTGCTTATCCATCTCTTTTGCGAAAGCGAAAGTAAGTAATTGCTCTCACAGTTGTTTTCAAACGCGTAGACCTCTTTGTGTATTTCAAGGTGCTGAATTCGTGTTTATTTTTCTTGGGTCCTGTACATTAATGTTCAGAAGGAGTGAACATCAATTTGGGCAATCCTGTAAAAAAGTCAATTAGAAATAATATGCAGTGGGGGTGCCATGGTGAGTTGGGGAGGTTCGGGGAAGGGGGAAGTAGAATGACAGAAGAGTTGTTTGATAATTATGTAGATTGGAATTTTTATCCTTGTTTCATCTCCGGCTCTTTATTTTTATTCCACTTTTCTCATGTTCCCTTTTATTTATAATTTATAATTAGTCTTTGGTATTTTTTTTTCTCTTCATTCCGCTTGCTCCTCACCCTTATTTCGGCAGCGGCCCCACTTTTTGCCCGCCTGTCTCGTGGGAAGTTATTCCTACCGAGATCCTGTTCCCAATTCCTGAAAGTTTACCTGGGCACGCTGTCGTTTTATCCACTTCGTGGGGATGACTAACAATCTAATAGGTGTGTTGTGAGAATGTCATGTCCAACCAGTTGCAGCGGCGTCAAACGATGTCGGCAAAAAGCTGGTTGGGTGCTAGATACGCAGTTATGTAGCGTGGTATTACGTATTATGTGTAATCCCCGCACAGTTTGAGTGAAGTAGGCATAGTAAACCATCCGCTGGTCTTTTTTTCCAATTCTTAGTTCAACACTTTATTTCTGCTTCCATTGTCCTTCCTCTAACATGCTATTTGATCATTGGTTTAGTTATCTATGAGATGCGGTAATTTCTCGTTAATTTTCTAAAATGGTGGCAAACAAGTTTTTTAGTGCAGAACCGCACAGCACATCCCTAGTCCTGAGTCCCTGTATACGGCTGCGACCGTTATGTCCTACAATAAAAAAGCATAGCCAGCAGATTGGTACCCGAGTGGTGGTACATATATCGGAAACTACTGTCACGTACAGTTAGCAGTGGCAGATTCAAAGGGGACACCTTTCACTCCCTTCCCCCCTCGCGAGATCATAATTTGAGAATTAATTTAAAAATTTCTTCACGAGCTGAAGAACGTGTTCCATTGGCTCATTTTCGATTCCTATTTCAATTAAATTCTTCTGAATGTTTGCTCTTAGTAATCTTAATTTGAAGTCAGTTTTTTGTATCTGGAATGAACTCGTCGGATTTTTCCTAAAAACAGTTTTTGCTGACCCCTATCGTCCGGCCACCTTCACGGATGAATTCGACCCCTTTTCCAAGAGCTATTGAAACCCATGCCGTGGTCAGGAAGATGTTTTTCCTTCCTAGCCATACGTGTGCTACCGAAACTGGCATGGTCCTTGTTCATACATACACCTTCACTTTATAAATGTTATTATATAGTATTCAGCATCATCACCACATCAGTGTCCGGGCATTCTGGTCGGTCGTTGTGCAAGTGCAAAAAGTCTATCGTGGATATAGCGCATAAATAATGAAGTTTCTGCCACCATTTCACCAAAACATGCATATTTATAACCTCTTCTCAACAAATAGACGATTAGAATAGTGCTCAATTCATTTCAGAGCGAACACAGTGGGATCCAGGAAGGAAGGATTTTTTTTTGAGAGAGAGAGAGAGAGAGAGAGATAGAGAGAGAACTGATCACTCCGGGTGGAGGGTATCAAGGAAAGATGAGGGCACTGATTTTGAGAATGTGCAAGTCGTACTCACTGTTCAACCCATTGACGAACGCGCGGCCAGCCGGTGAGCCGCACCTTTCTCGCATAGTTCAGTATAAGAGATCATTAGGCTTTAGTGCTCTCAGGGTTTTTGTTAGATGAAACTTCTGAGCCAATATGATTACAAAAAGTCTAATTTGAAATTTCAGTAAGAATTTCGGAGCAGAGAAAGAATCCAGAACGTGGAAAAATATGATAACGTACGAAAGAGGACGTGGTCATCAATGACTTAGGGATGATGCTTCTAGCACTACGAATCTGACTGTTCCGTCTCTGTTAGTGGTTGTTTCCTTTCCGTTTTACAGTGGAGGACGCAGTAGGTGAAGGGAGAGGGCGCCCCCCGCGAGAATGGGTCGCCAAATTTTTGAAATACTTTACAATACAAATAGAAACTCTGTATTAAATTATTTTTAATTGTTTGTTTTTATTATTGTTCTTGAAATAATTTCAATCAATTATTCATTAATAATTAACACCTTTACCGATTCTATTTTCCATTTGGGTCCCCAAAGAATTGACTAATAATTAGAGGATGAAATTCTACTAATGCAGCATTCTGCACGATTGTGTAACTGTCGGTCCAATTCTAGAGTTGTTTGTCTAATGCCGTAGCGACATGTTTGTCTAATTGAAACCTAATCGGACAAGCCTTCTCCCAGCTTACTATGGAACCCAAACTGATACCCGTTGGGCATTATCAAATCAACCTCTGGGTTAACACCGTTCACAACGGCTTAACGAGACACGTGGAGCTGCCGCAGATGCAGGTGTGCGCAATCATGAGCCGCATGCATAATTGAAACCCGAACAAAAGTGTTATATCGCACAATTTTACCCATCGTTAGCACAGGCGTCAACAAATTTACCCAGGGTGACCTCAGTTATGCACCACGGCACAGGGCACGGATGCATCATCCGATTAAAGGTAGTTTCATACACATATATAGGTACATAGAGACTACCCATGACTAGAAGCTGGATAAAGGCACGGTGACGTATGGATAGACATGTTGACGGATACCAGGTAAAGGGTAAATCTGAGTACGTTGACGCGTTGGCTTCATTTTTCATTCAATTAGATGAAACACTTTAAAGACTAACTGGTTTTTTGCTTTAGTAGAAACCCCATATTTTTGTGCCAGTCTGCAGGACGCACTTATTCAGTTTAAAGACATTGGAAGTTGTACATAGTCCCCATGCCGCCCGAATGTTCCGCGAGCGCCGACGTCATTTCGGGTTGCCTCAACGTGGCATTTCAACTGATAAACCACGGAACCAACAATTTGGAACGAGTTCGACTCGTCAATCGACGCTGGAGGCTCTCAAAATTCAAAAGCACGGTACACTTGATAATGCCTAACGGGTATCAGTTTGGGTTCCATAGTAAGCTGGGAGAAGTTTTCCGAGTGTAACTTCCGGGGAAAGTCGACCGTTAGTGCACACCTCCCATTGGCGTAGCTCCTTGTAACTCGTTAACCCACCTTGATAAAGTTAACGCAAAGGTTCATCCTATTAACGCGCTAGTCAATGTGGGTTAACGAGTGGTGTTGGGCTGCTCCTTTCGAGGTCTGCAAAAGTGATTGACGTTCCCTGAACATGTCCAGGTTGTTCCCCACTTTGTACTGAAAGATAGAATGCTTACTGTTTTCCCCCAGAGTCATAGATTGATAACGTTGTGGCTCTCCAATAGGTTGTGTTGCACTTGACCATGCCTGGCTAGAAAACTGTCATGGTTAAAGGCAGCACTTGACCATATTTCCGTTTAAGTGCTTGAAATTTTTCCTGATTCCGAGGCTTTGTAGGACCTAGAACTTATTTCGGTTGAAGTAACGCGAAACGTACGTGAAATCCACGAAATCGGGATGCTTTTTCCTCGCGTCTAATCGCACCCCCTCAACAATAGCGGTATCCATAACGCGGAAGAAGCGCTCGTACAAATGACCACGCAAACGTAAGCTGGTGCGTCGTCACTATGCGAATACGTGCACCACGGCTGGGTTCATGGTTGTGATTCGAATTTCTCCTCTGGTATACCATAACTTTTTGTATTCGTTTGACATTTGTGATGCATTGAGAGTGCTTGTTTCAATGGGTGTTGTCCTCACTATGGAAAACTTTCTGCGGGGGAGGGGGGGGGGGGGGGTTCCGGAGTGTTGGATTGCTCAGTCTTGCGTAGAGACTACACCCTCCTTGGCAGTCAGCGATTCAGAGAACGTACAGTTCACAACATCGAAACTGCTACTTTCCACTAGCGCGAGGATCTTATCGAGAAGCACAGGAAAACTTCAGACTGCACGTATCACACGGACTTTTTTGCGTTGGAGAAGAAGCCTTCTCAAACATGTAGTTTGTATCGATCTAGCTGCAGAAAATGCGGAAAATGGCGCTGCAAGTTTTTGCCGTCGTCGGCGCCCAATTGAGTACATAGTACATTGTACTAGGTTTGGTGCTCTCATCTCAGGATACATGATATACCTCTGGGCTTGTCGCAGTGGTTGGGTTCAGAAAGACTGCAATGTCCAGGAAAAGTCGCCTTGTCGTTTTGTTGGATTTTCTAGGACTTGAAACACTATTTCACCTGTGTATGGTTTAGCTGATGTTTTCCTCTCTCTCTCTCTGTGCTATGTTCCGCTTTCCGGTTTCGTTGTCAACATAATCATTATTATTCTCAAAAGGTCGCCGGCGAGTTGCAGCAGCATCGGGGTATCGATTCCCGACTGCCGGACAATTCATTGCATTAGGAGGTCCTTCCGTTTGCTCTTCTACTCTTTCCTGCTATTGTTGAATATTAAAAACCACACGAAACATATTAATGAATTAAGATATATATATATATATTTACTAGATTGAAAATGATAAAACTACCCTATTATAATGATACAATGCAATGGTGGGCTTTCCGCCCTTAGTTTGACCTAGTCGCTGTAGTGTTGAAATGAGAAGGCCATGACTTTCATGACTTTAGATGGACTTATTACTTTGACCTGGACAATCCCGCTGAACTAGCCTGTACCACTTCCATATGAGTTACTTGTCTAGGCCCAGTCGATCCAGCAGTCATGTTCATAAGTAGAAAAAAAGCAAATTTGATCTCGAGTGAGGTAAGATCTATCCTTATACAGAAATTTTGCTTCACTGCACTAATCAGTCATATGAAAATCACATAATCAGCGCTGTACCTAGCGCAGAATAATGTATTAGATGTATTCGATTTCGAACATTTTAGGAAACATAAAAACCGTGTTTTATGTATGTATATGAGATTGAAAGGTGCAAATCCCACGATTACAACATGCGTGCTCATGTAAAACACGGCTTTACTCAGTATGTAGTTCTATACCAGCAAGGGTAATTCCATGCAAAATCCATGCATTGAACGGAAAAAATCTTGTTTTTCATGGGTTCTGCATCGAATTTGCAACGGATTTCGGAGGTGCATGGGATCTGCATGGATTTCACCATTGCTTGTATAGAACTATTGATTTTAAAAAAAACCGTGTTTTGCACGAGCACGCACGCATGCCTACAGTGAACTCCAAAGGTACGCGGACAAGGGCGGGACCGCGGTGCGCCTCTGCTGGGCAGAGACACGAGCGCTGTGCATGTGGCTCTGGTTTCTCTGCTCTCTGCCGCAGAAGTAGAGAAACCAGGGTCACATGCAGAGCGCTCGTGTCTCTGCCCAGCAGAGGCGCACCGCGGTCCCGCCCCTGTCCGCGTACCTTTGGAGTTCCCTGTAAGTCTGGGATTTGTTCCGTTCAGACTCATGAAAGACACGGTTCCTACGTTTCCTGAGCATAAGCCGAAAATTTGAGTGTTCGAGAGAGAGAGAGAGAGAGAGAGAGAGAGAGAGAGAGCAACGCAGCCCTAAAAAAAGATTGGATTGGCTATGAGATTTTGCGTTCTCGGAAATCCTTTTGAATCGACCCCTAACTTTTAATCAAATCAACGGAATTATTCGGTTTTTGTTCGATCCTGTTATATATGAACCTGTTCCGACTTTCCGTTGCTCATTCCCAGTCCAGCAGCTCTTTCTTCTTTAGCACCAATCGAATGCTTCGAAATTGTTTTGGATTTGATTCAGCGTGATGGCCCTGACTGTTTTGCAATTTTTCGCTGCGCAAACATGCTCCAGCTCCTGCGCACTACCTCGCTCATCGTCCCGTCACAGTTTTTCACCATTTCCACTTCATTTCCTGTTTCCATTTCTGTTCAAATGCACTTTGATCCCCAATTTTTGTGCTATTTTACCTCATTAATACTTTCAGAATCTAATTTGGTCATACGCATAAACATTCAGTGTCGTGTGCCATATGGAGCAATGCTTCCAACCAGAGGATTACCTTGTCCGTATTTTTTCACCATTATGTATTGGCTAAATTCTCTTCAGCTTTGCTTAAGCCGATGTCTTTTATGGAAACTTTTATTCATTCTTTTTCTTCTTCGCGGAATATCATGTGTTTATGTGTGACGGTGGTGTTCGTATCTGTCAGTCTTACCTCAAACCCACTGCTCCTTATTGCAGATGTCGGGGAGCGAAAGCGCTCCCCTTCAGGTGGATGAGTCCGACACCATGCAGTTAATAAGACAGGTAAAGATACTTTATTTCCTTTTGCTTTTTTGTTGATGTCGATGGAATCTCGTTTTTTCTTCTTTTTGGGGACTCGACCAGCTAACTAACGCGATCACCTTTGTATGACCTTGCAATCACGATACTATTGTTTTAGCTTCTCTTCCAGTCTTATTAAATCCTATAATAAACTTGAGATATGTCTTCTATAAGGAACGAGACTCAGCTGCGTGCGTCAGTCGCGCATCAGTCGCACGCATCCATTTATAAGGGATTTTAGATGAAGACCGGTCAACACGGCATGTACATCCTCAATGAAAAGAACGCGCGGCCGTCGCGAGGCCGTAAACGCGTGCGTCTGGGCTGCAACTGCGATGCGACTGCTATGCGACTGGGCCCTATTCCTCATCATATAGACGCACGCGCGTCAGTCGCACGCATCCAGTATAAATTGCCCTATAAATGAAGTTATCCGGTGGGGTGAGGGGTGTTTGGAGTTCAGGAGAGGCCTTTTTAATTCCTTCATTCATTCACTGGGTACTATTGTACTTCAGCGGCCCCACTATCGACCCCAAACTCAAAATCATGGATTTCTCTGAAAACTTGCATACAGGGGTAATTCGATGTGCTGATCACGAATATCATATTCACTTCCCATGATATTATCGATTTTATTGATTTTATCGAATTTCCCCAGGTATGGACCTCCTCTCGGATCCCTCTGAAAATTTGCCTACTGGGGTTTCTGAAGGTGCGGGTTGCAAATATGATGAACATTTCGCAAGGAAAGGTCGGCTTTGTGGGGAAAACTTCAGTAGAATCGGCAACTACACCGCCCTACAGATAAAAATCTGGAGAAAATCAATGAAATCGAGAATGTGATGCAAAACAGGTACTATATTCGTGATCAGCAACTTCAAAAACCTCTAAATGCACTTTTTTAGAGAGATTTGATATATGGGTAGAACTTGGAAAAAAATCGATAAAATCAATAAAATTGATATTGTCATGCGAAATCAATATGATATTTGTGATCAGCACCTCGAATTACCCCTGTGTACAAGTTTTCAGAGGAATCCATGGTTTTGAGTTTGGGGTCGATAGTGGGGCCGCTGAAGTACAATAGTACCGCTTATTCATTGATTAACAGTTAAATGAAGCGAGCACCACAAAAGTTGAGACCTTGCAATTAGTATGCGAAATTTCACTAGATGTGTTCCTGTTTTGTCGACGTTGCAGAGTTTTAATTAAAGGTTCCTCTGCATCAAGGTTGAAAAACTGCAGTTATTTGTTTGTGTATATGTCATTTAACCAGCTTTTCTGTGGTGAGTTCACATTAGCTCTTCCCTTGCAGGCAGTTTTGTTCGAGAATTTGGAATTGGTGACGGATCTCGTTCGTGAGAACCCATGGAGTCTGTCCAGGGTGGATCGCCATGGGCGTACACCTCTCATGCTAGCTGCTCATAATGGCAGAATTGATAGTTTAAGGACGTTGTTGGCTTTAAGTCAAGGTAATAATTCGTTTCGTTCTTGTTTTCGTTCTTTAATCTCTACTTCAGAGGAGCTTGTTGAAGCCAGTTTTCTTTTTTTATATTCCGAGAGAACTGGAAGTTTTAAAGTGCATTAGTGTATTTATTGGTGCTAATGATCCTCGTGGAGCTTTTTTTGCTGTATTGGGAATTGCATAGTCTTCTCTTCCTTGGGAGAATATAGCAGAAGTAATTTCTTAGGTAGCTCTTATCTTTGAGACGTTAATTTCTCAGATACGCTCAACGCAAGCAACGGTGCTGGGAAAACAGCTTTACATTTGGCTGCTGAAGCTGGAGAAGTGTCTGCTGTACGTCAACTCCTCGACGCCGGAGCCGATGCAGAGCGTCGGGATGCAGCAGGTCACTGTGCACTCGAGTCAGCGCATATAGCTGGACACGACAGTGTGGCTGCAGCTATAATTGAGAGCATCCGTGAGTCCTCTGGTTTCTGTCTAATACCTTGTCGTTTAACCTTTTGCCTTATAGATGTTCAATTGGTTTTTTCAAAGCTCTATTGTTTTGTCTCACAAAAACGTTCCGATTACGTGCCAAAACTACGGAAAATCAAAATAATTTTTTTTCACGCCGAAATGTGTTTTTGTTCAAAAAGGATTCCAGTTTTATGCGATACATTCCCGCGCTGAGCGCGATCGAGTGTAGACGTAGTGGAGTCACTGTATTGTTTTTAACCACCGCACAGCTCTACTGAACTGGGCGGTGAAAACAATCCAAGAACCCGATAGTGCTAGAGGATGCAGATAATGAAACGACTGGTCTTCTGTGGCGGGCGCCATCCTTCTTGGGGAACATATCTCGTACAATCCAACACATTTGCAATTAAATATTGAGTTTAGTACATTCCCTGAATACAGTTGACATCCTGAGACTAGCGGTACACAAGACACACGGCAGCTCAACTCGTACAGAGAACACGCGCAATAATCGCTCGGATGTGAGCATGTGACCAGGCATTCGCCCTTCTTAGTTGGAAATGCCGCAACACATCAGATCGTCAGTCAGCGGCAAGAACCTTCAAATATATGAATAACAGGATTGTACAGTTGACTATGATAATAGTGTTTCATCATACAGCTGATTTTTTGCCCCTGACATCCAGTATTTGCAGAACTCGAAAATGACAAACTAAACGAAGCCCATTCCCAGTTGATGATTGCTTGTGCGGAGGGCGACGTAGCTGCTGTGGACAAGATTCTCGCGGATTTCTCCATGAAGGATCGTTACGTCCTCCTTAATGGACGAACCCCTGAAGATGACACTGCAATGTTCATGTAAGTTTGAGCATTCTCTGATTTGTGAACCTTTTATCTTCTTTATCTTCTCATATTTCATTTCTTACGGAGATAAGTGATGAGTTGCGTTTTTTCTCAACGTTTAGTGCCTGCACAAATGGTCAAGCTGAAGTGGTGAGACAACTATTACATCCTGATAACGATCACGTCTTAGTGAACCAGATCAATAAGGATACGGTGTTGCATGCGGCGGTTTCTTCACAAAACGTAGAAGTGCTGCGTACTGTACTTGAGGTATTCGATTCAGTTATCCAGTTGTTTTATTCCTTGAACACAAAATTTAGGCATTTCCTGCTCTGGTAGCGAATTCAAATTGTGATGGGTGTTCTTGTCTTCACTGGGCGGCGGAGAGCGGTTCAACTGAGATTGTGAAATGGTGTGTTGCCAGAAGGGTTGTTTAGTGGCTCCTTCTTTCCCTCTTCCTTAGGGATCGACTCTTTTCTCGCATATGTGTTAGAATGCATGCTACCAATTTCATTTCGATTTATCTCGCGTTAGGGTCCCCAAAGATTTCAGAAAAAGAATTTGCTGAATCATTAAGCATGGGATTTACTTTATCTTTTACTTCCACAGTACTCGTGAGCTCTCCAGTTAAATTTTTTTTTCAGCTTACTTGAATTCGATTACCCTGAGAAGTACATCAAAGAAATCGACTTGCTATCATATCCGCCATATCGTTTAGCTATAGATGTAAACTGCGGTGATAATGAATGTCGAACAGCACTGTATCGCGCTGCTGCCAAAGGTCATACAGAAGTGTTGCAGTGCATGCTGGCGGTAGGTACATAGTGAGCTCTACCTTCCTTTTTCGTGCAAAAATCTGCAGATTTTCGTGATTTTTTTTTTTGAGTGATGCCTTGCAGTTTCGATGTCTTTTCACGGATGGCGAAATGCGCTGCCCTTTCCAAGTAGATGTATACTGTAGTCGAGGAAGGACTCCATTGATGGTGGCTGCATACAACCAATCTCTGCCAGTGCTCACGTAGGTCCCACGCTTCCCGAATTCGATATGGTGTTCTTTTAACAGTGCAAATGCACTCAAAACATAAAAATCTTAGTGGTTAGCGATATTCATGTTATTCTGATTCTACTAGGTGAACATCGTTGAGTGTTTTTCCTGATTTTTCATGAATGTTGATTTTTTCTAGGAAGAGACTTGCAACAATTTTCCCTTGTGCATGCTTATTAACGTACCAAGATCTGGAACAGGGTAGAGCCTAGTTCAAAAACACCCTTTCTTTCTGTTCAAAAACACCCTTTCTTTCTGTCTTCCTTTTTTTTTCATGTCTTTGTCTACCTGAACTTTTTTTCTTTCACGTTAAGGTTGCTGCTAGATGCAGGGGCAGATGTGAATCTACCACTGGCAGTGCTCGACTCCGAGACATGCGATGAAGCTCGATGTGTGGGTAAGAGGTAGTTCATTCTGTTGCTGACGCACTGTGACTGTAATTCCGTCCGTTCGCCAACCAAAGCCAGTACCCGTTGAAATTCTTGACTCCAAGTTAAAGCGCCAATACTGACACATTGTCGGCGCATCATACATGTTAGAGTGGAAGAATCATGACATACCTCCGAAGACACTCGAATCGCAATTACGAACGCAGCTGCCTTGTGCGCTCTTGCTTGGTGAAAACGCGCCAAGTGAGGGGGGCCCTGTCACATTCACAAGCTCGCCTGCATTCTGCGTGTTGGGACTCAAGAGTGCCAAGGGAGCGCAGCAAGGCGCACAGCATCTCGATTTTACCGGTTTCTTGTGTGGTTTGCTCTGTTACATTTTTAGATATGAGATTGGGAAATCCAGCAAAATCTCATTTAGGAAGATTTGCTACATTTGATAACATTTCCTCAATAATGGTGCGGTCTTTCGTTCATTCCATTCTGCGTTCCCCATTTTTTTCTGATTGATGTGCTTTTCATACCTATGAGTAGATTCGTCAAAAATTTACCGTTTGAGATATATGTTTCATCAATTCAGTCGAAAAAAAAAAGCTAGAAAGATTCATCGTGATCTTGAAAGAAGTGTTCAATTCGATTACGTTTTCTAAACGTTAATATCAGCTTTGATAGTGGGAGCGCAGAGTTTTATTCCACCAGTTCTATGATGAAATCTCCATTACCAAACGACATATTTGCTCTGAAAGTTTTTTTTAAATCTTAATTCCCATGCACTTCGATGTGGACAACCTAAGCTGTTGAAGATGCATCATTTGCAAATTTGTATGACCAGCGTAATTTTGTCTCCGTTAAGGTTCCGGTGCATTAGTGGAAGCAACGCGATCTGATGCTGTACATGTTGTTCATTTCCTGTACGATCGAGGGGCTCTCGATACCGATAACCGAGCACTTCGTCTTGCTGCGAAGGTAAATTTAAATAAAATACCATCGTTCTTTTTTTTTTTGCTCGCGACATCCCATCCTAGTGCTTCTGTTCCGCAGAATTTCTGTAGAAAGCTCAAAAATTTCATTGAATTTCTTTTCAGAACAATAACCTGAAACTAATACGGGTATTTTTAACGCGGCTTGTTTTTCCTGATCCGGAGTACAAGGTCAATAAGAAGAATGTCGATGTTGGCCAGGTACGTGTTTTGTCTGAAGTATTCTTTGTTGATGGGTGGGTTGTGCTTGTGGGTGCTTTTGCTCTAGCTATGAAAATGAATTGGCGAATATTACGTAAGTTATGAATTTGATATCATAGGTGCGATAGGGGGGAGCCGGGGGTCTGCGAAGTGAAGGGAGTTTGAGGGGTCTGAGGCCTGTCAGAGGTGCCAAAAGTGAAGGGGTCATGGACACCGAGGTGGGGGAGGGGGTAGAGGCAGCTTTCTTAGCGCTGGCTGTCACAAAAAGGCGACGACCTGGGGGGGGGGGTCGTCACATTACAGATGTAGGTATTTATGCAAGCTCAGATATCAGGTACCGCTTCCATCTGCAGCGAAGTGACGGCGATGAGTCATCTCCTCGTTGAGGAAAATCTGGCACTAATTTCAACATAAAAAACACTCAAATTGCTATTATTTCCAAAATGGGAGGTCCGAAGGATATCAGCACTTCATATCCTACCTCCCGGTGCCCAATACCCTATAATTCACCCACGGCAACCCTTTCCCTTTTGATCATACTGAAAAGTGCCAAAAAACGGCTATTTTTCCCCTATAACTTCCTTATTTGAAACGTGGACATATTAATGAAGGGTACATAGTGACCACTTTTTGTGAAATTACACCTATATCACTCGTCACTTCTTCTGGAAAGTCGTTGTAAGTCGTTTCCGCTAAAGGGGAAGGGTACCGGAGTCGGCCTCTTGAGGATGGCTCCGGTTCTCGCTCTGCGCCCTCCTCCCTCATTGCACTGTCTCGCTTTTGACCGGAGCCAATGTACTGGTTTTGGCTCCATGCCCTCCTGCACAGGGCAGGACAGACTTTTACCCATCATGTCATATACGGATCGATAGAGAATTTCTTCTACTTCACTATCGTGTCCTGATCGTCTCATTGGTTTTGTGGTTGAAGAGAAATTTGCGAAAAACCTACTGTTTCTTGCTATTTTCGTCAGTCTCAAAAACCTCATCTTGGTTCCCGTAAGATATTCACTAGAGGATTTGCAATTGGTTTCATATTATACAGTTTTTCCTCCTCTTCTTCCCAGGACTGTTCCATTTTTGATTCACTTCCTATTAATACTTTTATTAGCCATAGAACTGAAAGTGCCACGAAAAGTATTGCTTTCGAAAAATGCAAACGGTTCCGCAAGTTTTGACTTGTTCTATGCAAACATTGTGCCTTCTTCATCTACTAGGTTTCAGCTATCCAAGGATACCCTTCACCCTAGGGGAATTTTCACTCACAGCCGTGTTATTCCTAGTTCCTTCAACCCCTTGCAATCCGTTCAAATCAGTACTCTAACTCGAATTACGTAACCTATGAGACATTCGTTCCGGCCGACTCACACCGCACACACATTTATTATAATCCTTCAATAAGTGTTTATTAGCATTCCCCAATAATATGTTTCCATCTAACTTCCTGATATTGCCTTCTGTTACTTCGTCTTCCCCTCATTTGCGTCCTTCTTCATCTCATTTCCTTCATCGTTTCCATCACCCAAAAAAATAATTTTATTAATTTTTTTTCACCGGGATTTTGTCCTCCCCTTCGTCTAAGTGAAGGGGGTCTGCCGGACCCCTGCCTGAAGTGAAGGGGGCGAGAGCCTTGGCTCCGACTATCGCACCTATGTTTGATATGCGTTGCTGCTGTTTACTAAAGTAAGACTATGGACCCAATTAAGAATGCTTGGAGAATTATTTGTATTTTTCCGTTTTATAATTCGGCGTATTTCTTCCCACCGCTCAGATTTTATGTTCCGAAAGTGGGTCACATTTTTGATTACTTTTCCATATAAATCACAAATGTTTGAGAGAATCACGAACTCTTTACCGTTTTAAGTTCGCAGGGTGTGCCAGTAACATGATATCGCTTTTACCCACTTCAGTGCATTTTTCCTCCTTTTGTGTTCACGGCTTTCAAATCCATTATTCAGATACAAGTTGGTCAGAGTTTACTCCCTTCGTCTTTGTGTCCGTCACGTGCAGCCACTCTCAACTGGGGTTCGGCTTCACTGGAAACGTTGCAGTCCGATTGGTTCATCGCTGCTGCGCTACAGGTTAACCCTAGGCTGCGAACAACCAGGTGAATTTTTGAGGTCATCAGAGAGTTCCTGCCTTATATCATTTTATCGATTCCTTGCGCCTTTATGTGCTTAATTCTTTCATCACTGTTACGTTTAGGTTATCTCTCGCTGCTATTACTCGGGTAGATCTTTCATGTAACCGACTTACTGTATTCCCGTCCATTCTATTCCAGATGCCTTCATTAAGGTCAGTTCTTGCGCAGTTGCTTATATTCCATGTCCGTTCAAGTAGAGATTCTTTATTTTCAGATCTCTAAATCTCGCTGAGAATCTCATTACCGCCATAGACATGCTGGGTTTTTATGTTACCTCAACATCACTTGAAATTCTAATCTTAAAACAAAACCGTCTGGAGTCAATCTCGCCACAGGTGGGAAGTGTAAATGTGTTTTACAAGTGTTTTGCAAGCCTGTAGGGAATGGGCAGTATCACACCAACAACCCTAGCTCGTGACCATTGCACCAGTAGATGTGTGGATGAGCGCTTTGATAAGAGTATTGCTACCTAAAAAGTTATTCATGCTTGCGGCGCGTCAAAGTTTACGCGCCTATACAAAAGTTCACAAATTTTTGGCGCCGACCCAAAGCGGCGAAAGTGGAAACGCGGTTTGTTCGCGCGGCAGTCAACAACGGCAAAACTAGGAACATTGCTGACCTGTCAGGATTTCTCTTCCACCTCCCTCCTTTGCACTGTGTATCGGCGCGTAAACTTTGACGCGCTGCAAGCATGAATAACTTTTAACTCCTCCAACATCTGATGTGATGCATTTCCAACACATATTATTTCAATATTTGTATTGCTCATATCTTCATTTTTCTTATTTCTTCTATTTCAGTTTCTATCCTCTTTACCACAACTAACCAATCTCGACATCTCTCGAAATTGTCTTACCCAACTACCGGAGTTCATATGGTTGTGTCCTTCGCTGAAAGAGTTGAACGTTGCTTCGAATCATCTCACAACATTGCCAATGGTTGGTGCAACACCTAGAATTGGACGCACATCTCGAGGTGCTCATCATCCTCCCACACCCACTAGTCCACCTGGATCGGATGCAAGTAAGGCATTTTTAGCACCCTTTCTCTCTCCATTCTTTCACGATTGCATTGTGTTGCAGTTACGATTAACGATGGTATCGAGGAGCCAACTAATGTGCTCACGAAACCTCTTCTTCGACAAAACATCTGGCAGTCTGGAATTAATCTATCCAAGGTAATGATTCAAATGCTCGGATTTAAAACAGGGAGTTTGACGATACTTGAACAAGTAGTGAGGAGGGAGGTAGTTCTCCGTGTAACATGTATTTCTGCTATCATATTTCTTCGCTATCTCTTCTCTCTCGTAGGTATAATTATTGTGTTCTCGGGCAACTTTTTTGACTTTTCAGGTGGATGACGAAAATTTCTTCCCCGATTTTCCGGTTACTTCCTCCAGTACACTTACAACATTGAATCTTTCAGCTAATAGGGTAAGTATTTTATTTGTGTTTGTTGATTTGTTGATTTGTAACGATTGCACCCGACTTCTCCTCAACTCAATTGTGGGAAGTAAGCGACAGAGCGACAGTTTCTCTGGCACTATTATGGCTAATTGGCTTCTGTTCACTCGCTGCTGAGCCTCAGATTGGGTTCTGCTATAGAAAAATCTTATGTTACTGGGTTCTGACCTAGTGGTTCACTTGATGTTGCATCTGTGAATGAGGTTTGGTCTGATTTGCAATACAGGTCACTGAGAAACCTATAACATCCATCTTGCTTTACTTTGGCAGTTCATTATCAGCCCCAAATGCTTGAGTTTGTTCTTAGTTTCATTTATCAACTCTTCGGTTACATTAACTCGAATTACATATCTACTAAATTTGCGAATGAGCTCACATCTTTCAGTGCTGCGGCATTCATATCCTACTCCATCTCCTCCACCACAACAAAAAATACATAGTAGAATCTCAGCACCTTTGCGGTCTCTCTCTCTCTCTCTCTCTCTCTCTCTCTCTCTCTTTCTCTCTCTGTCTGTCTTTCATACGTTCAAATCCTCATTCTGTGTGGTTTCTGAATTTTCATTTTAATCATCAAATATTTTCAGTTTCAAGTGTTTCCATTCTGTCTTGCGTGTACATGTCCTCGCCTGCTCACTCTCAACATAAGTTTCAATCAACTGACAGCTCTACCACCTATTCAGTGTATCCCTGCGCACGTCAGAAATCTTGATTTTTCTGGGAATTTGATTAGAGTAAGTCATTTTCACGGCTCCTTCGTGAATATTCGGACTAGCTTTCAAAACGGAAGGATGAATTCTTCCAGGAGCCTTTCCAAACACCCTCTATTTTCCACACGGTATGCCATGCTGTGCCTCCGACCACCACGTCAACGGCAATAACGGTTCGCCGTCCAGCTAGCCCTGTTCGCCAGAATCGTATGTCTCGTTGTACTATTTCTGAAGACTTGTCGGAACAGTCATTTCCAGGTAGTAGATCGAAGTCGGCAGTGCGATCACAGCGGTCTCTGTCTGTGTCGAAGCACCAACAAATTGATGTTCAGTTAGAGGAGGCATGTCAGCACAAGCAGCACGACTCTCTTGAGTGGTTGAAAACGTTGAATATCAGTGGCAACCAACTGGAATCCATCCCTGTTTGCATAAAAAACAAGGTAATTTCTGAGGTGTAGATGTTTCTTCTGTTACTGTTCGTTTCTTCTTCAATATTAGTTAGCTAGATACAGCGCAGTTGTGGTGCACAACCGCTGCCACACTGAGTTTGCGCAAGGAAAAGAGGCTAGAGGAAGTAAGATATCCTGTTGTATTTAACTTTCCTGCTAGTTTACTTTGTTTTCAGGTATTGTTTCAATCGCTCAGCGTTTTGGATGTGAGTTCCAACGCATTGAAAACAGTGACAGCCGACGTATCGCGCCTTAATGGGTTGTCCGTCCTGAACTTAACTGGAAACAAAGGTATTCAAACTCTCCCACCCGAGTTGGGCACGCTATCAAGGTAGGTGCTTTGGTTTCTAGGTCTGAGTTTTTTTTTTCTTACTGAGATTTTCTAGGCTTTGGTCATTGTCACTGAAAGGATGCCAGCTCAAAGAGCCACTGGATTCTATGGTGAACACAGAAAATTGCAAAACCGTAGAAATTGTCGCTCATTTAAAAACCATTCTTGAGGAGTAAGTGGGAGCATTTTTTTCTTATGTCTTTTGCTGCACGAAAACTGATAACTTCGGCTTATTTTCTATGATACACTGTTTATTCTTGTTTAGGTCGAAGACCTATCACCATCTCCGCCTTTTAATATTGGGAGGTGATGGAGTCGGCAAAAGTCAGCTATGGGAAGGTTTGCGGTCGGAAGCGGTTCAGAAGAAATCACCTTTGCAGGTAATCTCGTGTTGTGAATTCGTAGATCCATGGTGCAGAAGTTGGGCCTTTGTTTTTGGAAATTATCGCGTGCATTGATTGTAAACGTTGGCGCTTGCTTCTACTCACATCTTTCATTTTAAAGGCAGAGAGCGTGCGAGTTGCTGAGTGGAAATTTGAAGCAAAGAAATCGAAAGGAGAGACTCCTCTTGGCCCAGTGGCATTCTCCTCATGGGACTTTACAGGACAGGTAATCTTCAATGCCTACGCAATCGCTCAGTCAATATTGTTCGCAGTCAATATTGTATTTAAACTTCTGATACCCATTTGTTTTCCAGAGAGAGTACCACGCAACTCATCATTATTTCCTCACTCGACGTTCACTCTACATCGTGGTGTGGCGAGTGACCGACGGGGAAGTGGCGCTTCATGATGTGCAGCGGTGGCTTATCAACATCCAGGTCAGAGATGTAGAATATATTTATCTCATGGCGAAAACGGTCGCTAATCCACTCTAAACAAACGCATCACTCTCAATGATCTAGTTTACGGGCATGTTCATAACTGCTTCTTTCCAGGCTCGAGCACCCAACTCCTGTGTTCTGCTAGTGGGGACTCATGTTGATCAAATTTCTTCGAACCCTTCCAAGTTTCCGAAAGGTTTTCTGGATGAAGTTGATTCTAAGGTTAGACTCACTGTGGTCAGGCTTTTTTTTTTCTTTTCTTGCCGCACCTACTCGACTCAAGTGGGGCTTGAAGGGCCGCTTTCAAGAGATCATAACTTTCCTTGCATGTTATTTCTCTTATTATGTCACTGTTTTAGATTTTTAGGATAATGGTTTTACTACCAGTATACTTACTGAAAATTTAGTGCAATTTTCTCCTACTCCCCTCCTCCCCTTCTCCAATATACTAGTTGTGTCGATTTTCCAATTGGTTAGATGGCTAACAGGGCCTAGATACATCACTGAGATTACCCAGGGAAAATGTGTTGACGCCCATGTTAACGATGCCGTTAACACGTTTTCCTTGGGTAATCTTCATGACCCATTCGGGGCCAGAATTTGAAATGGGGATGAGTTGCACGGTTACGTGCGATTGTCACGATTGGCTGTTGTACAACGGTCATTGTTACGGAAATTCATTTAAAGACGACAGTGCTGTTGCGATTTTGTAGCCATTTCTTTCTGACACTCATCTCTCGTTTCGGTGCAAAGTGCAATGCTGCCCAGCTGCTTAGTATACATAGCTTATTCTGGATATGAAGTGAATGAAAAAGAGGCGATAAACAACGTTGTGAAATGTGAATGGCGTGCTCGACTGCAATGTAGAATAAATATATGCTGTGATAAAACGTCTTTCGAGAAATATCTACTGATTTCACGTCTCTAGTCAGTACGAGTAGTTTAAGGGGGATGTCTTAGTTCAAAAGGATTTAGAGCGGTGAATTGAATGTGACACTCAATATTTACTTCAGTAGCAAGAGTTCAATGCACTAAACGCCGAGTTCAGACACAACGCACGAGTTATTAACTGTGAAGTACCTTAAAGGTGGTGTCCCACCTCGTTTCTGAGACTCCGACATAAGGAGAAACTGCAGGCAACACTGATCACAGTGGTATACATATTACTTTGTAACAGTACTGGAAAACCACTTTTGAGCTGTTTATTTCGGGGGAATTTTTGAGCTGTTTATTTCGGGGGAATTTCAGGTCCCCATGCTAAGACAGCTACCACAAGAAATTGCGCTCCCGTTAGGTGTCAGAATCAGCACCTCTACATCTGCATGCCGTAAATCCTGATGGTAGATGTCATAGTGCGAATACCTCAACCTCTCCAAAAATGAGTTCAAAACGCAGCATTTTGAAAAGAAGTGTATACCATTGTGATCAGCGCAGCCGATTCTCCTGATGTTGTAATCTCAAAATCAATCTCGTAGTGAGACACTGCCGTTATCTTCATCTATGCGTTACAAATGGGCTGACACGATAAAGCCTACTCATTAGTGACAGTAGTGCAGTGACAGTTTTCGCGAATTCTAGATTCGATCACGATTCATGGTTAATGACGGCGACAAGCATGGGCTGCCTCGTATTCTTGACTTACTATTCATCAACGGAAAGACAAGGAACGATATTAAGGTGGAACGAATTGTAATTCTTCATAAATAGTTGAGAGGAATGCATTCGTTTTCAGAATCTTTTGAATGCGATTTATAACTCGGCTTGGGAGGTGAGAATTGGCAAAGAACGTGCACTTGATCAACAGATACCATCTTCTTATATTGCGATGCTGAAGGTTTGTTTGTTATGGCGATTCGGCGAATGGAAACGAAGTGTGCAACCTCGCCGTCGTTAATATGAAGGAACCTTTAGGTAGTTCGTGAGCTTCACACCGAATTACGTCGAGATGCAGTATCGGCAATTATGACCTTGGAGCAGTTTCGAGAACGGACCAAGCAGAGAATGAGTCAAAAGTTTGGGAGACCGTTCAGGTTCATAGAAGTTTTTTCCAATCTAAAATTTTAGCGTTTTTACGTTCTTTGCAAAGAATTTTTTCCAGAGACGACATTGAATTTCGAGGTGCTTGCTCGTTCCTTCATGACAGTGGCGAAATCGTCCATTTTGAGGATGCGTCCCTGAGACAGCTGATTTTCGTTGACCCATTGTGGCTGGCAGACTATCTTGCAGCTGTTGTGGCTCTGAGGTATTCAATACTTTTCTGGGCAGAATAATCCTATTGCATTTCTGTACATATAGAGTTGAAAGTGTGTTTGTATTTGGGTTTGTACGCTCTGAGTAGAAGTCGCAGAGGATGAACCGATCCGAACCAAATTTTGCACATAAACCCTGCAGGGACCAGTGGAGGTAACGGGGTATTTTTCGGCTGAAATTAACCTTCAGGTTATCGAATTTATGATTCTACTAGTTGCTTGATATGAAAACCATCTTGTCAAATGGGATGAAATGTAGGCTTGAAACTCAAAATATTAGATTTGAAAATTATCTTGGGTCACGCCACGATAATTCGCATACAAGAACTGCCTTCAAGGCTCAAGTAACTGGCGTAGCTAGAGAACATTTCGCGCGCAGGTTTTGATCCACTGATTTTTTGCAATGTATTTCCAAGGGTTTACTGATAGCCCCTATGGACATGTTTCCACCACGCCCGAAACAAAACGCACGAAAAATCACTAAAATCAATGCATCGATAACGGTCGTGCAAAGTGGCCGTCAAATTCGTGATCAGCGTGGTGAAAAAACTCCTGCGGATACGGTTCCCCCACGACTGCAGCACAAATTGCGAAGACTCAATAAATCAATAATCACACGGTGCAAAGTGGCTGTCAGATTCGTGGTCCCCAGTATGCCCATTTCGATCCGGATTGGGGCTAAAGTGTGCAAAATCGATAAAATCGATCGACAAATCGATATACGGATCGATACTATCCGATGAGCAGTGTCCTAGGCCCTCCGCCCTATTCGGATGGTGTCCCATGTTTCCGAGCCTCCTTCTTCACCACCTTGCTTACAGATGCATTCCTATCGTTTGAATTTGGCGCCCATGCGCGCCGTCCGGATTTTTGAAAAAAAAGTCGTAACCGTTTCTATGTTTTATATATAGATTGAATCTGTCGCGCCTTCCAGATTTTTGAAAAAAAAAGTGCCGTAAGCGTTTCTATGTTTTATATATAGATATCTATTTTTTCCCCTTATTACTTAAGGGTCAGTGAGGACACGTTTAGTTGGGTTATCCAGTAATAGAAGTCGCAGAGTATGATCAGAAATATGACAACCACTGTGAACAAATCAATCGATTTCTTGATTTTTTAAACTTTTCTGTTGCTACACTGGGACGGGTAGGAGCACATTTTCTATGATTCTCAAAGGCGCTGAACTCGACCATGGGAAGCTTTTTCGATGAAATTACCATCAAATTAAGCTCACATGCTTTTCCGCTTACGGATCAATTAAACAACGATCACCGAGGTTTTTTTGTTGATATGTTGATCGCGAAAATGATGAGCATATTAAGTGGACTTATTGATTTGATTTGGGGACATTGTTTGCCTTAGACATTGTTTGCATTAATGTGAAATAGCTCGGGGTAATAAGTCACTCGAGCGGAGGCCGGCATACCGGTTAGTTTTCACGAATAACTTTTCACGAATAATACTATTTTTTGCGTATTTGTTACACAATTTATGTGACAAACATGTTCCACACCTAAATTTAAAATGAATTTAACAACTTAGGAATTAGGAACTTATGATCTAGATGTCTAATATTTCTTTGTTTATAAGTGCTGCTTTAGAGCATCCACGTTTTTAGGTCTCCTCACAAGGCTGCTGGTATCCTATCTCAAGACGCCCTTAATCCACTCCTGAAACAATTCCGTCCACTCGATTCTACCACTCCACTACGAAGCGCTCTTCTAGACTTACTCCAAAAATGTGAACTTGCTTTACCATGTCTTGCTCGTCGACTAGTCGTTCCGGCTCTTCTTCCTGATGAGTACAGGCTTCGAGCTGATTATCATACTGCTTCCGTTAGGGTGAGATTTCATTCTGCAGTTGAAGTCTGCGTGATGTAATAATGTATCATGTATGATTGAAGATAGCTGCAAAAGTCGCGACATGGATCATCCGATCACCACCTGAGCCTGCCCCCACACATCAACCTCTGGCTCGAACAGTCGGAGTTTGGCAAAGGTAGACTAGTTTCTTTTTTTGTGTTAATTCGTTGTTTTCCATCACTCACATTTAGATCTCTGGATCACCCTTCACTGTCTCCAAAGAAGTCGGTGAACGGCGACACGGCAACCGAGGCTATTTTCACGTTCACATTTTGTCCCGAGGAACAGCTACGTCGAGTCTACGCAATGTCTTATATTCCATCTGGTTTTTGGAGTCGTCTTGTTACACGGTACCACTAGACAGTCTGATTTCTGTAAAGCCGTTCACATATTTATCTCCTTTTTTATTTCCCCAATATTTTCTAGCATTATTGGGGACGAGAATGTGATCCGAGCCATCGAGTGTCTATTCGCATCTAACACTCGTGCAGATACTACTCGTCTTCGACAGATATGTAACAATCAGTTGAAAGCCGAGTGGATTGTTTGGCAAACAGGGCTTGAGGTTGGTGTTGGACTTGTGCTACCGAAATTGCATGCGGCTTTCTCTGCCCTCAGTTTTAGTACGATAGCTATTATCTGAAAGTTCCGCCATCAATTCTCGCATAGAATCAATGTCCTAGATGTGAATATGATACCCACAGTATTCCCCGCACCTTCCTTTCACCAGTGGTGAACAAAGGAGGGAGGGCGCGGCCCTCACAGCGCGAATGGCTTGTTAAATTTTCTGAGTTACTCCTATCGAATTGCTGAAAATTTTGCATTAGCTTATTTTCAATTTCTTATTCGTTTTATCATTCTCTAGTACTTATTTTCATTCATCCAAGTTGAGATTAATTTTTCATCAACTTTTCCCTCCAAAATTCCGGACGCTCGTGCTACCAATGTCGGCAGAGACCCCACTTCTTCTCACGCTTCCCCATCTTCATCACCGCTGTTTCTCACTACTATGAGACAACCAAACGGCTGTATTTAAAACAAGCTGTAGAAGGAGAAATGACTGCTACTTATTTAAGACAAGCTGTTGAAGGAGAAATGTCTACTACTGTTTTTCTGGCTATAGAAGCGTATAGAGGCGATATAGAGTGGTAATGAAAATAGTAACGAAAAAGGAAACATTATACGTGTTAACATGGTTCTGTAAATCAGTTGCAGTATACGCAATCTTTATGAATTTCCATCATAGCCATCTTCTTTCAGCTAATCATCAAAGGACACTCGGTGTTTCTGTTGAAGCAATTCTTTGCACAGGTTTGTGTTTGAAGTTGTTTTTCTTTGTAGCTCACTTTTGACTTCAAGAATCCCTCAATGTTCATTTCGTTCGTTTAATCTGATTTTGCTCCGAGAACGAATTCAAGTTTTCAAATAAATCAAATGAATTTTCATTTGATTTATCGTCTCTGTTCACGCTAAGAGCAACGCGAGACTCGTTTGCCCTTGGCTGCTTTGCCCCTACTCGACTTGTAATATCAACCGGCGAAGTAGCATACCCACATACGTTAGCGAAGTTCTTGCTGGTTTCGATGACTCTCCCCTGAGAATGAAGGCATCTTGCTGCCTAAGGTGGGTGCTTGGACCAATGCTGTAGGGCATGAAGCAATCCAACATACAGGGACTTGAAAAAATGTGAAAGAAAAAAAAGCCTTGAGATGTTTCCTTCCATTGAAACTGAAACCTTTCATATAAGAAAAGTCCTGTTTCCTGGCTTCAAGAGTTCCCGCAGTCGCATTATGCTGGTCCGACCAATGCAACAATTTTTTTCTGCTTCCAAGATCGTTGTTAAAGTTTGCTGTTTTAGTTCTCCCCTACTTTGAAGGTTTTTTATTCAGATGTTTTTTTTTCTCTGAAGGAATCCTATATTTCTCTGCCAATACATTCCTGGGAGCGTATTGCCTTCCGGAATTATTCTTCACTTTCTAAACTCCCTCAAATTCTTCATACCATTGCCATGAAACTCTATATTCTTCGCCATTTCACAGCATCTCACCTCCTTCACGTTAGCCCAAGACTAACCTCAAACTGATTGTGAGCTGGGGGAGATCCGATATATAATAAAAGGAAAAAATGCAATAGGCTTGTTTCCGTTTCGTTCCTATGTCATACGATCCAACGGCCGCACGCGACCTCTGCGTGACGGCTGCTATAATTGGGTCAGCTCTGCTGCCACCGAACTTGATGGGATATAATTGAGAGAATTATAAACTCGAAAGCTGTCTACATATTCGTTAACATCTTATGTATGTTCAAGTTCCAGTGAAAGAGTGAAATGAATGCATTATCTCATTTGTTCTCATTTCTGCTGTTGGAGCCCTCTAGGACACAGCAATCTTTCGAATCATTGATCAGTGGTCGAAAATTGAAAGATTCAATGAGATGCATGTATTACATATTCAGTTAATAGCTTGCTTTTTATCCCACCGTGAAAATCTCTTGAGGTAAACAACGAAACAGAGCAAAGGAATCCCACTGTAAAGTGTAACGAGGGGTTTAGGAGCTACAGTCGGTTCAGAAAACAGTAACCGTTGGGTGAATTGTCATATGGAGAGCGCAGAGCGATTTCGATTACTCGCTTCCTTTCTGGCTTATTAGTTTCGGCTTGCTGACTTTTCCGACTAGTTTATGACCGGAGTGGATTGCGGAGTAAGTTCGTGAGGTTTTTCATGGGCATGGAAACCACGAATTCCCAAGAACGTAGTAAACCATACTGAATGGGTTGCATAGCTCCTTTCCTCTTCTATTAGTGCTGCCAGAGACAGGGCAGTTTGTCAGCTCCATCTCTACGAAAAATTGCTTTGTTTGAGGTGACTCAATTTGTAGCCCGCGACCGCAACTCTCAGACAGAGTTTAAGAAATGAATAGGGAATTGAACAAAATAAGCTGTGTATGACTGCACTAGACCTGTAGAGTCGAAAGCAATGAAAGACCCCTACATTCGAGTTTCTTTCTAGTCATTTTGGTGAAATATGTGCAGAGAAGTCGAGCACACCCAATGTGGACGATCACCTCTTATCGAGCATTTTGGGGTTTTCCACGGAATGCGTTAGCTAAACTTACACATTGTCGAAAGTTAGCGTCAGTAGTGATTATTCCTTACATCCAAAGCAACCTTAGAACCTTAACGAATAATCGCCTTTATGTCCCACAAGCTGGGCGTCCAGAACGAGAAGCAACTTCAAAGCCAAATTTGGCCTGTCTAAAGTTTTTTTAAAAGTTCCTCTCCAAGCATCATTGATATCCCTAGCCAATTGAGCCACATTTGATCCACGATTGAAGCGAACGATAGTCCTTCTCCCTCTTTCGCTGACTCAGTCATGTATGGCACAGGGAGTTATGCTCTCTTATGTTTATTCGGTTAGAGGTCTTGTCTTCCTGAGTGATAGTGGATTCGATTTCTTGTAAAACATCAAAAGTCGCAGTACAAAACGACCTTCTGACGGAAATTTCACATATTCAAAGGTTTTCATGTACATAAAGCGAACACCGGTCGCTAATAGAAGTCAGCGCAAAAGCCAAAGATTTTTGCGACAGTGATGAACTACACAGCGACGTGACTCGTAATTTATTCGTTAAGATAGTATTCTTGCACGCTGAAACTGCAGAAACAATAACTATTTAGGAGCGAACATCTGAACCTTCCACTCCATGAATTTAGGCGAAAAAATTCGGTGTATGTGCACACGTGAAGCCCATGGGCCATCGACCGAAACAAATAGTAGTCTGACGGAGCACAGTCTAGTGAATAAGCCGCATGTGGTAGCACATCCCAGCGAAGTGCTTCAAGCGTCTCGTTCACTGCTTTTGTAACATGTGGAAGAGCATTGTCAAGCAGCAAAATGACTTTGTGGTGCCTTGTCTCGTGTTCCGGCCGTTTCTGGTGCAATGCTCTGCTCAAACGAGTCATTTGCTCTTTATAGAGATCGCCCGTGATCGTCTGGCCTGGTTTAAGCAGCTCATGATAGATGACTCCCTTCTGGTCCCACCAGATACACAGCATTGCCTTCTTCCCATGGATATTGCGCTTTGGCGTCAATTGTGATGGTTGGCCACGGTCGCCAATGGCTTTCCTGCGCGTCGGATTATCGAAATAGATCCACTTTTCGTCTCCAGTAACGTTACGTTGCAGAAATCCCTTCCCTTTTTGTTTGTCATGCAACATTTCACAGATGGTTTTTCTTCCTTCCATGTCGCGTTCTGTCAAGTCGTATGGTACCCATCTGCCTTCCTTATAAACCTTTCCCATGGCTTTGAGACGCTTGGAAATGATGGATCTATCAACATTTAGAGAGTTGGCAATCTCTTCTTGTGTTTGGCGTGGATCTTCATCAATTAATAATTGAAGTTCTTTGTCTTCAAAAACTTTTGCGTGCCACTGCGTTGCTTGTCTCCAACATCGAAATCACCACCACTAAAGCGTCGGAACCATTCTTTGCATGTTGTTTCTGATGGAGCATGGTCCCCATAAGCTTCCATGAGCACTCGGCAAGATTCGGCAGCAGTTTTCTCCAAAATGAAGCAGAAAAGAAGTGCTTCGCGCAAATGACGCTCACTTGGCTCAAATATCGACATGATTATCGCCATAAAACACAATGATGTTGATATAAATCGAAACAAACATGTAATAAATATTATTGACAGATGTCAAAGCAACAAAATGAAGTAGGATTTACAGAGTATTTGCAAGGATAGCTAACGATATAACCACTCATCGCTAGAGGGCGGAAACATTTTTAACATACCTAATATTACGGGAGGTCAGATGTGGTGTCGAAGTAAGGTTTAAATTAAATTTCCAGAAATTTACGATAATGAAGGGGGTTGTAAAATCTGGAATAACTATTGACGTTCACAAAATAAAGTTGGTTTTTTGAACTGTTCATTCATTCGTGCAACCGAAGGTCCAATATTCAAATAATTTGTTCACACATACGTTTAATAAGGTGCGTTATCCGAGCAATTGAAAAAATGGAATATTTTAGAAGTTATTAATATTTGAAATAGTCGAAAGTCATTGGTTTTTGAATCGTTGACGAATTCAAATGTATTTTAAATAGTCGAATATTCCCACGTAAAATGCACAGTGCGTGTCTAATTCCAACAAAGAAGTTTCAATGACTATGTACTATTACTAAGTGTGTAGTATTTGGGTACTAATTATGAAAGTATGTAATAAAATGTGGAAAAAAAAAGCGTTTCTTCAGAAATATGGCGAGTAAACATGCGGTTATTGAGGGGCTGCTGGCTGGTCAACAACCTTAACCCGCGTGCACGGTAATGCATCGCAGGTTGCGTCTGCCGAACTCCGGTACCAGGACCCGGTTATGGGGCTCCCGATGGCTCTTAGCATGCTATTTGGTGGGTGCGATGCGAATAAAAAGTAAGCATAGTAACCATAAGCTGTGACATAACAAAACACATCTCATGGATTACAGCTAATCACCGAAACCCACTTCAAATGTGCTAAAAATCGGGCCTCTATGTTCAGTTATGGTCCATCAATTCTAAGGAGGGGATCAGCTTTCTGCCTGAGCGTATGAGCACTGCATTGGAATATGCAGGTTCTCACATAGTTAACTTAGAAGATTTTTTTCAGTGCGTATTACTGCTAGTGAACTTTTTGCACTAAATAGACGCTTAACAGTTTTAGGAGCCCCACTCAACCTTCCATAATTATTAAAGTTTCCACTAAACTGCCTTAAGGACTGTAATCACGTGCATATTACGTGCTCAACAAGTCAATGGAATCATTCTGCTACTACTAACTACACATTATCGATTTTGGGTTGAATGTTCGTAGAAATGAATGAATAATAGGAGGGAAGAGTTGCATCCCTGAAAGTGTGTTAAGACCCCTCAAGTACCTTTCCATACCCTATTGGCCTTTTCTTGAATGTGTCTTGTTACCGTTAAGGTTGTTTTAGTTAACTTTATTTGTTTTCCTTCCGTTCTCTACTAGCGAAATTTCGTGCTAAGAGCGTGCCGCGCGGATCAGGAGCCCCATAACCGGGTCCTGGTACCGGAGTTCGCGTCTGCCCTGTGGTTACGCTTGCCAGCTGGTTTACTAGCCAGCGGCTAGCGTGCTAACTTGGTCATCGTTAATGAATCGCACCCCTGTATTGCTGAAGATAATTAGATTACTTTTATTTGCATTATACATATGTAACATGTGGTATGCCTCAGCTCAGATTTTCAGGCTGAGGTGCGCGATTTAGATTATACTCATTTGGACTTTCGAACCCGTGATGAGCAAAAGCGGTGGCGAACATTTCCACTGAGTCAGTATGCTCTCGTTGAAATACTGCTCCCTTCATTAAGGTGAACAATTTTTGTGCTTTTGTTTTAACGAAATTGTGTTCATTCAACGGCTTTTCTTGCGCGTTGAAAATAGCTCTTTCAGTGTTACTGTTGTTGATGGTACCAGCAAAATGACAATATCAACCGAGGGTGAAGGTTCAACAAGACTTCTTGCTCTGGTAGTTGATCTTCTGGACACATTGCTGGAAGATTGGTAAGTACTTTATAACGTCGATTTCATTGCTGCACCACCACTGGCTTTGCGCTTTGTTTGAAGTATTGCTTCTTCAGGTATCCGGCGATAGGAACTCGTTTTGTGCACTCGTCTGAGGGAGACCTGCTCGTGAATCGGTTCGTGCCTTGTGCTAAATGTGCATCCGATATCGCCGCAGAAGCTCAGTGTGCACGCGACGATGCTGAGGTTACTCATCGACAGAATAGCAAAGGGTTCGTTCAGATGATTTCGTTGGACTTACGGCGTTCGAACATATCATGGATGCCATGTTTCATTTAAACCTCTTTTTCTGAGTTGATGTTGTACAAGACCAGTTTTTTCAGAGAGCATGTAGTTCGTGGATCGAAGACGACTGGCGACATTTCAACTTTATATGTCATTCACTGTTTTTCCATAGAGGAATGTATGCTAGCAGGTAGGTGGACACGACAGTCGTGATTGTCTTAATCACTCCCACCAGGTGTTTCAGGTCGTGAGCATGGCTGGTTGGAGTGCCCATCACATAGTGGTATTCACATGAAGGATGTCGCGCCAGACACTGTGATTGTTTGCAGCTATTCACAGCACTGCACCCGTTATTCAAGTCCTTTTTCAGGTTTTCGTTGATATCGAATCTTCTCTGGTCATAGCAGCAGATCAGATGAGACGTGGGCGTCTACTTGGAAGAGGCGCTTTTGGATTTGTTTTCAGAGCTACTGTTAAATTGCAGGTACGGTAAATATTTTCTGCACTTATTATGTCGTGCCCAGATGTTACAAATAAAATATGTTTCCAGAGTGGCGAATTGTGCGAGGTGGCTCAGAAGATGTTGGAGCCGGTCGATCCGGGACCAGGTGCGAGACCGTCGGCAGTTGCAGCATTCAAAGTAAAATCATTGTTCTTTTTCACATGTTCAGACTTGTTGCTGATGTCTGTCTTTCCATTTTGCCCATGATGGTATGTCCTTCCAGGCTGCCGCGGATAAGTGGCGACGAGATTCACTTGAGTTTGCATCGCGAGCGTACTGTACTTCTAGACAAGAACTAAATCTCCTCAGTCGGCTGAGGCATTCAAACATTGTCTGTCTTGTTGGGGTTTGTGAATTTAATAATTCATCACATTCCATGCTCTATTTTTTTGGTTATTTCTTACATTAAATTCTGTAGAATTATCTTCTTCAAGTATCTTGCAAAAGTGTCCTATTAGTTTAGCTTTGTTACCGCTCTTGACAAGCCCTCCGCGCTCAAATAATTTCTGCACTGATGTGTCTCGAACCCTCTCAATTTGTAGCAAGAGCATGAAGTTTGTCAACTTTTTCTTCGCCGAGACTAGAATGCTGCAACCGCCAACGGGTTAGTAATGGGTCGAGTTTCACACTCAAGCAAATAGCTGTCTTGAAACCTTGTCTACATTGGATCAAATCCTTTGCGTCTTTTGAAGAAATGCTGTTTGAAGGTTCACTGCATTGGAGGGAGATGAGCGTGGATTGTATGGAGTGATGGTATTTAACGGTCAGTGACGGGCGAAGGTGGGAGAGCCCCCCCCCCGAGAATGGGTCGCCAAATTTTTGAAATTAATTTACAATACAAATAAAAATCTTAGTCTATTTGTATTAGTATTATTGTATTAGTTTATTGTATTATCTGCATTAGTTTATTTTTGTTTATTTTTATTATCATCTTAGTATAATTTCTATCAATTATTTATTGTTGTAATTAGTGTTTTTATTAGTTTTATTCCCATCTGGGTCCCCAAACGGCGGAGACCCCACTTTTTTCCTACCCCCCCCCCTCCCGCCCACTTTCTGCGTCCGCCACTGTTAACGGTAGATGAGTTTTATAGAGTTTTGGAAACTATTGCATGGTAAACTACTAAATGACAGTCATGTTCGTATTATACAACTAAAAGTGCTATAATTTTTTTTTCTGTTTTAGTTATTAAATGACTACGAATAAGTATGTGAAACCTCAGTTTAGGTCTGCGTCTCACCTTTGTCGCTAATATTCGAGCTTGCACCCCTTGGAGCTCTAAACCAGCTCTTGGCCAGCCATAGAAAAAGTGGTGCTCGTTTAGGCCTTTCCGTTCTCCGGGATTCTGCTGTGCAGGTAACCAGATTGGTGAAATTGCTGCATACTAATTTGAATTCAGAATTGAGAAACGATTCATTTAGGTAGCGAAAGCCCTGGAGTATTTGCACTCAGCGCACATTATCTACCGGGACTTGAAGAGTGAAAATGTTTTAGTATGGCGATTTCCTCCTCCATTTGGACCCCAGACAGATGTTCTGCTCAAATTAGGGGACTACGGTGAATGTTTCCCTTAAACACTGTTCTAGACTTCACCAAAAACAACTGTAGTCTAGGTATTTCGCGAACTGTGATGCCATCTGGAGGTGCCAAAGGGTTTGGAGGCACTGAAGGCTTCATGGCTCCAGAGATTGTTAGGTTCAATGGAGAAGAGGAGTACACACAAAAGGTACCCGCTCAGCTTTGAATTTGCTCTTGCTGAGGCTTGAAAGGGATTCAGTCCCTTCTCGGATTCTTTTCATGACGCTCGTTCTACCAAATCGAAAATAAAAACCAAAGAACGGAGCAAATTACAAACGTTTGTAATTATCCACAGTTGTAAATGAAGCATGCAAAACTGTTTTATAGGTCGACTGCTTTTCATATGGGATGTTTTTATACGAGCTGATCACTCTCAAGCATCCGTTTGAAGGCGAAGAACATGTGAAGGAGCGCCTACTGGAAGGAGCACGTCCAGTATTCCTACCGCATGTGCGTTTGTTGTCATCTGGTGGTAGTTTAGCTATTCTGCAACAACCTCAGTCTTATTCGGTTTCAGGAGTTACTGGTTCCGTCTCCCATGCTGGATCTTGCTATTCATTGCTGGGCAGCTTCGCCGGACAACCGACCATCTTCTTCTCAGCTTGTGGGATACTGTTCTGCTCCAGAATTTACTCATATTCTGGATGTATGCGAACTCGAAGGTAATTTGGTGCTCATTAATGTTTTTTTTTATTCTGCAGTACAACACCATCCTCATTTGTTTCCAGTTCCAGAAAAAAAGGGTAGGAGCATATGTACGCGGAAGCAATCGAAACATGTATTTCCAGAAGCATTGCCACCATCATCCGTATTACCGTATCACACTGGAGATGAAATGGATGATCCGGACGATTTCGAAGCTCAGTTATGGCTTGGCGGAAAGAACATAACCGTCATGAGCTGCACGCAGTATGGATGGTTCGAGCAGAAGGTTTGTGTTATTATATAATCTATTTGTACTGCTACCATTTCATCAAAATAGTGTTCATGGTACTTCATCGTCCTTTCATTACTATTTTGCCTTTTCACAGGGTACTGTGATTCTGGATTTTTAGGTTATCGAGACTCCGTTCCGCGCAAGATTCACTAGCAGAGTGCGAGACACTGTCTGGTCATGTGACGAGAATGGTGAAGTGACCGTCTATGCGACATCACTCCACGAATTGACCAAACTAAAGCTTCCTTCACTCAGTGCTCCTATTGTGAGTTTTTTAATTATCTTATATCTTTGAAAGTGAAATGAAATTGATCGTCTCTATTCAGATCCGGGCACCAGAATTAATAGGATCTGACATATTATTGCTAGTCACGGGACGTCAATTAATCCTTCTTCGATTGAATGAATCCAACTCGGTAGTGCTGCTGGCTACACTGGACAGTCCGTTTGCGATTAAGACTGCAGCTACTGTTATCCAGACTACTAGCAGGTATCGGAGATGATCTTATTACTTCACTATTTTATATTTCAGATGTGAATGTTTATTTAGGCAAATCTGGACAGGTCATTCGGAAGGTCGGATATCAATCCACCACTTGAGTACCGATGACAAGTTTTCGTTTTCTTCTTCATTGTATCTGCCTGACGACAACGTCGTTGTAAAGGATATATTGGCTAGTAGAGACGGAAACAATGTTTGGGTAACTTACGAAGGAGGTGAGTTCAGTCAGTGTCATGGTCGTTAGAAAACCCTCATGTACTCATTTTACCTAGCTTCGTTGAAATTTTTTGTTGACTGTTGATCAGTAATGAGAACTAGAAGGAAGGGAGGTGAAAAGGAGGAGGTCGAAGGGAGGAGCTGGTAGAGAAAGTGATAAAGATGAACTCGCGTGGTTTCTCATGCGAATAAATTTGACCAATGAGGAGAAAGGTGTTAGGAAAAGGCGGTGACTATTGCGAACCGATTTCCGACATGTGTTCACCATTCTCTATCAGAATGCATCCTGGTTGTTGGTTGTTGTTGGTTGACGTAGAGACTTTTTTCAGGATCTCGAGTTTTCTGCTGGGATGTGGAAAGGCGTCAAATCTCATCGTCACTCGATATTCGAAAAGTTATGCCGGGTTCGTCATTTTTGCGAATTTCAACTATCTCACATAGAAAGCTTGTTTGAATGATACATGAATTCCCTGAGAGTTTAGATTAAAATTTCTGTATGTGATTATGAAAGAGAAAAACCCCATTTTCTTCTGTGAGGAGAGAGTACTTCATCCCAACTCAAGAAGAGCCTTTTATACTTTTAATTGTTATACTGACTCTACCATCTCTAGGCAGTGAAACGATACATACGTTAGACGTGGAAATGGCAGAGGAGAACGTTGTCACTTGTGCCGCGCTGCTTGAGAATGCAGATGGTGCTCAGTTGTATGTGGGAACCAGCAGAGGGCTTCTTGTCGTAGCTAATGCATTGTTGGTAAGTAAAGTGATGCCTTTATTGTTTCCATTGTTTACATTGTTGATTCCACCCTTGTTTTGAAGTAGACTTCATCTTTGCAGCAACTGCTTGCTAAGTTTTTTCATCGTAAATTCGAAGTCCCATTCTGTTGTTGGTAAGTCTATTTTTCTTTCCATTTTTCAGTTACAACCGCTGTCTGCGTGCAGGCCTTTTGGTGGTGAACTGACTTCGCTATGCGTTGTAGAGGGACCACGCGATGATGACCTTAACACGAAAGGTACTTTTCATTGTTTCAACTATCTCATTTCCAATGCTCATTTTTCAAGCTATTCATGTAGCCATTCATGGACTTTACTTTCTGCTAGTGAACTAAAATTTTTCCTCTATACTGTTCAGTACGAACCACGCTCAGTACAACGTCATCTGAGAGCGGTCTAGGCTGGGTTCGAGAAAGAGTTAGCGAAACACTGGAGCGGTTCCGCGGCAGCCCCGCTCCATCTCCTGGACAGGGCACATCTGTCGTCGTCACTATTGGGAGGGGATACAGGTACATGCGCAAGCCATCGCTGAGATTATGACATGAATCATCTGAATTTCAGAAGTCTTTCACACCGCTTTGTCTCACCCACGCCATTAAGCGACACCTATTCAATAGCAATTTGGCGAACAGAAGAATGGGTCTGATCTCGTTTGATGGATCGTTTTTGTTTGTTCAGCGTTCGCTTCAGTGCCATTGTTTTTGACTGTGCTTGTGCAACTATGTTTTGAGCAGCTGCTTGCAGCAGGTTTACTTACCCACATGTAGATATGCACATATGTATACATATGAGTAGTAAAAATTGTGATCGTAGCCTCTAAGTCAATTCATACTTTTGTTGTTGCATTTGATGCGTGACAATAGTGAATCTCAAAGTTTTCTTGTCATTTGTTAGTCATTTGTTATTCTCGGATGCTTTCAAAGTGCATTTTTGCTGCTTCAAAGTGTATGTAGCTTTTTGTACCGTGTGTAGATAGACTTAGTCAATTTGTTTAGATTTGTACCAATCGCCTAGTAAAAGGGTCGCGATTCACGCAAATAACGGTGTAATTTTGCTTGGTCTCCGTCTTTCCCTCTGTTTCATCTGTCGCATTCCCATCGTTGAGATAAATTTTGTGACAAAGTTAGCGTTTATAATCATTGTCAGAGACAAATCATACTAATGTGAAGGAGCGAGAAACTTGTAAATTACAGTGGACGACAATGGCGGTGGCCCATCTCCGGCCTCGATAAGGACGCAGCGCAACCGCGCCGCGCGTGCCGGGACCGGTGTCGTCTGCTGCCGGGATGCTATTTCTAGTCGCTTTCTTCCCGATTTGGTCAAAAATCCTTAAAATCGGGCAGAAAGACTCTAGATATAGGACAACAGCAGCACAAAACATCGTTCCCGACGCGGGTTCGCGGTTGCGCGGCGTGCTTCTTGAAGCCGCGGATGGTCCACCGCCATTGACGTCCACTGTACATTGTTTACCAAAGTGTTTATGTTACATGTCTCACAATGGCTACTGTGGAACAACGTTTCATGATGAACGGCATAGTAACTTTCGTCCAAGGCCTTGTGGGGATGAAAGTGTTCGCGGAACTTCGAGCTGGTACAACTGCATTTGGTATGAAATTAGGCTATTGTAATCTCCATTTTGCTGTTGGAATCATGTAGTCCATGAAGTGGTCTAAAGTATTGGTCCAGATATCTTTGGGGTCAATGCGTGAATAATGTGATTTTGTTTCTACTCGAAGTATGACTGGCAGCACTGAGATCCAATGTGTGCGTATACGGACCTCCCAAGCGCTTTCAGCAGCTTTCCCACCCCAATGTACTGTTTGTCTCGAATAAGATTAACAAATTCATTTCAGAGTATCTGTGGTTATCTACACCAGGCGGCGAGAATTGCATGTTCTTTTGAAAGGTCCCTCAAAAGTAGAGTTCCCAAATTTTCGCAGAACTGATATATAAAATTCCTCGAACGATGGGCTTGGAGGGAGATTAAAGAAGGAACGAAAAACCGTGGAAGCATACGGATTAAACAGAAATTACTGTAGATCGTCTAAGCTTGATCCTTGCCAACACGTCACCATGGTTGTAAATCCCGCCTCAATCTTTATTTTATGAACTCCTAGCGGTGTTACTAGCTGCTGAGTGTTCACAAGGAAGCGGAATTTGGTCAGAGTAGCCACTCGTGATGCGGTATATACTACCATATGAAGTTTTTAATGCTGATCTTGAATCTTTAACCCCACTTTCCTTCTGTTTAGTGAATTACACCTCTTTCCTCGCAGATGAATCGTATTCATGTTTGAGCCTGCCTTGCTATTGTGCTACCGATACAGTTTGAAGGCACTAGAGCTAGCAAGCATGTATAAGCCTGGGACTTATACATACGTGCTCTATGTTGAGTCTGCGCAGAAAGAAATAGGTGTAGCTCACTGTAAAGGACCCAACAGAAAATTTTGTCCAAGGATTCGAGATCAGACTATGTAAAAACTGCATGTGGTACCACATATTGCATCACTTCGACCAAGCATCTTTTCTTTGTCAAATTTAAAGTGCATCTAGTAGGTCACGCTGCAACCGTTTTCTGTGCTCTCCCAGATTGGAACAGAAAAAAAAGACCAATTGTTCTCCGAGGTCCATCAGGTCATACATTTTTCAGGCATACTACTTGAATGCGATCACTTCCTAAATCTGCGAATTCGTAACGCCATAATACTTCGAGCCCGAAAGGCAGAAAAAGTCGAAGAGTTCTTCGTTTCTGGACGACATTTAAGGTAGTGCTTGACCTTTTTTTTTCTGTTTCGGCATTTTTCGTCTTATTTCTCACATACACACATCACGAGCTCCAGCGATTTACATAGTGATCTGGATGAACTGCTTATTTACAGATACGTACATCTCGCACATGCTGTTGACGTCAATAAGGTGATCAACAGGGCTTCTGCACCTCGTCGGAAGAAAAACGTCCCACCAAAAAGAGTGACATTTCGATAGCGTAGGAACCTAATGCATCTTTTATCTTGATGTATTACAAGCATTCATAGAAAGAAAAAAGTTCAACAATCAGTGTTCAACAAAGAAAATATGACAAGGTAAAAAAATCAACAACAAAATATACAAGTGTAATGTCAGTAAAACTCAACAAAACAAAAACAACAACCTAGCTTCAAACAAGTGTCCAGAAAACTCATATGGAATTCGTCTGTACAGTCATCTCGAACCACTGTCTTATAGATTCCGTCAAAACTGAGGGAAGCTGCATCACGGTTTTTATAATAGTATAGAACGGAAACGGGAAGACTGTTAGGTACGGGGTTAGTATCTGAAACAAACAGATTTTTTCTAGCACGAACAAGTCACATGATATGGATCACATCGAAATTGCAATGTGAAAGAAACATGAGATTACTACTGCCTAATAGCGCTTAGCTATAAGGACGTAGAAAATAAGCACAAATGCAAAAAGAAAACATTGAAATGGAAGAACTACTTACCACATTTCCTCCTTGGAAGGCAGCTACTGATAGATCACATATTGATTTTGGACCAGAATCGAGAATCACGAATAGGACAGTCACACCCTGCAGAGCTGACAGTGCGGCTTTGACCTGTAAGTAGCGTTTGGCAGTCACATAGAAAATAAGCAGTTCAATGGGCGTATTCACAGTTAAGCTTTGAGAATTCTGTATTCAGCTACTGATAGATCACATCCAATGTTTCATATTAAATAGCGAGGGATAAACCACAAAGCTAATGCGTACAAAAAAGCATATTGGATAATTTACATTTATCACCGCTTCACTTTTTTCTAGTGCTCGAGAACTCACTTTGTCGGCTCCTTGCGCCAACGCTCCTCGCCCGTCAGAAATTATGATCAGCAGTTGCTCGCTTGTCGGCGTTCGAACATCATTAAGTATCTGCCTTGATCGATTCAAGAGCAGAATAAGGTCCGTGGACGATTGCGCAAACGATAGCTAAACAACGAAAAATGAGTGGATTTCAATGTGCTCACAGGGACTATCTAAATACCTTTTGAAGAAGCTCCGGACCGGGCATCATGTGATCACCGAAAGAATTTATGATTTTCACATCACTTCCGAACGAACAAACGGAAACACCGCCAGCATCACATCGTCGTAGCGCATCTTCAATCACACAAACAGACTCGCACGTCACCTAAACAAAGCTCCATGAAAACTGGAAATAATTATGCAGTGGCAAATAAGAAAAGTTGTAATTCCCTACAGTAACCTGATCATTCAAAATGGATATTTTGTGTTATTTTTGATTTATGACTGTCACAAATGTGATCTATCACGAATTTTTCATAATTACGTTTGTCTGCTTTTTCTGTTTTTTTCTCTTCCTTTTTTCGAGCATCACAAATTCGCTAGAATGTCTTTAGCCACGTTATAACTGGCGTCTCACACTAACTAGCGGAATTACTGAACTATTAGGGTGGTAAGAAAGTCTTGAGCTGATTTTTTTTGAATGCTCGACGACTTTTGATTATTGATCGGTGCCCAAGATGTATGTGGTAATTGTAGATCACACTCGGAACTACTCCATAGTAGGTAAATGTGGCCAGCTTGCCTTCCTTAACTTTAATTACGTCAATTCTACAACAGCACCTCCGAGCCATAATCAGTTTTCCCGCATCAAAAGGAGTTTCTGGAAGACCTGATTACCGGACGTGAGAGTTGGGTCCTCTACGATTCTAACACCCATTGTGCTATGCGGCTTCCTCGAGGAGAAGACACGCCAAATCGCACCGCAAAAAAGTGTTTCCTTTGCTACTTCTGGGATTCGCGAGGAATGATGTATTACGAACTGCTCCCGCGAGGACGCACTATCAGCGGTAACGCTTGCGCCAATCAGCTCCAGAAAGTCGGGATGCTGTTCGAGAAAAACGGGATTCTGTACACCTGCACGATGACGCTAGGCCCCCGCATAGCTAAAGAGATCTGTGAAAAATTGGAGGAGCTGGACTGGGAGACGATTTCTCACTCACACTTCGGATATTGCACCTCAGGACTACCACTTACTTCGCTCCCTTAAAGGCAGTGTCCAGGCAGAATCTTCACTATTAGTACCCAAAGCCGATCCAGTGCCCGCTCCGCCCCTTCGAAGATTTCGTGAGAACATGTTAAGTCGTGCCTAAGATTGTAAAGACATGTTTTACTGTCTAACAGTCTGGTCCCTCTCTATTCTCTTGTGTTGCGGATGGAACTCACACCAACATGTGCTATCTTGTTGAACACGCATCGTTAAATTTGACAGGTTTTTAATCAGCATCAATTCAGAACTTTGCTCGAAATTTCGGAAAAATGGTTACTAGTAGAAATACTAGTGGAAAAAACAAAAAGTGATCTAGAAAATGTTCTTTAGGATCTCCTGTAGCAATAATTAGCTGGTTTTTTCCAAAAGTTCGAGAGTTCGAGAAGCCTTATTGCCTCCTTTTCATTTTGCACCGGACAACTCTTCCACATCGTAACTTTCAACCTTCTAAAAGCCACATATTTCAAGGTTTCTACGGGTAAAACCTATACAGTTGCAATCAGCTCGTCGAGTAGATTAACAGGATGGAAGAATTGAAGTATCGAATTTTTTGCCTGGACACTGCCTTTAAGGCAATCCTAGCTGAAAGAAACACCAAATGTGAAGATATTGGAAGGGCGATCAGCGATTTCTTCGACTCTCAGCTTCTCCAGTTCTGGGAGAAGGGGACCGCTGTCCTGCCCATTAGGCGGGAACTGCATTAGCTGACTATGGTGATGATATTGTTGAGTAAATTCCATTTTAAGCTAAGTAATAATATAAGGCGGAGTAAAGTGTGAAACGGCTCAAGACTTTCTTACCACGCTAATATTTCTTCAAAACTTACAAAACGTCTACTATGTCTACTATTATAAGTGTTGATAGGTAACCCATACACACAGTACATACTAGATTAAGGGGTACAGTCACAGAAAGCAATGGCTAATGCTAACTCAACGATACCTCATGTATTCCATTTTCGTTCATGCTAGCCGAATCATCTACAGCTATCAAAACCTGAAAGTGGAAGAATATTAGCTTAAATCTGTTTATTAATGGACGCATATCTCTACACCGCAGCAAGCAGGGTCACCAATAGTTTCAAAATTACTTTATAAAAAAGAAGAGGATCTTGTGTTTTCTCATTTTTCACTCCTCAATATTAATTACTGTTTCTAACAGTATTTGTCTTAATCAATCTAAAATCAATTTCTAAAGAAACACCACTTTTGAAGTCCCACTTGTCCGGATCCCAAGAAGTAATGAAGGAGACTTCAATTTTTCTTCTCACGCCGCCTCATCCCAACCGTCCCCCCCCCAGTCTCTCTCTCTCTCTCTCTCTCTCTCTCTCTCTCTCTCTCTCTCTCTCGAAGAAATGGAACTTGAAAGGAGAACGCGTCTAAGCAGCTCCCGTATATCACATGCTTGTTTTTTTCAAGTACTGTACAGAGACAAGATGGTCCGATAGATTTCGGGATGCCGAGACAACTTTTCTCAACTTCATTGTTTTTTTTTATTTGCGCCTATACTTGTACCTACAAAGCTCATGAGCGCTTATAATAGGCAGAATGAACCTACTTGATAGTCGCGTTGTGCCTTCTTCGTCCTTCGCATCCATATCCTATCCTTCCTATATTCACTTGCGATATACGGTATTAATCTTCTCATGTTTAGCCGTTTTCCAGTACGATAATCGCCTCTGTTGTAGAAAGCAATAATCTCGAAGGAAACAAAAGACAAGTATAAGAACTGCTGCACAATTCCACTGACATAGAAAAAGAGACAAGAAACTGGGACATCAAAAAGAACTAACTGCATTTTGCTGGCTCGCTGAGGTTCAAGAATTAAACGCAGATTTTCGGCGAGCTCTGCAGCAAGGATGTCTACAGTCTGACTCATCAAAAGCCACTGCTGCTCAGCCTCAGCCGGGTCTTTGGTGGTTGCCTCAGCTTTCTTTGTTTCCTGTTCCACTTCTTTGTGCTCATGTGATCCAAGGGAGAGCTCTTTTGTCATCTCTTCCACCTAGGGCATCAACGAAATTGGAATTTATTTAATTTTTGATTTTGGAAGCAAGTGAATGTTTACCAAGTTGAACATCTGCTCTGGAGCGAGATGTATGCAAGCCTGTCGCTCTTCAGAAGCTGCCTCATCGTTCTCTATAGGCGAATCAGCAGCCTCCTCGGCACCTAGCTTAGGCTTCTTCCGCTCCTTCGGCTTCTGGTTTGTGTCGGTTTTCTTCGACTGTTTCGCCTCGTCTAGAGAACCAGCGCCAATCATCTGCAAACAGAAAGGCAATGATACACAAACCAAGTGAGTAATTGCTATAAAAGCCAAAAATATTATTCTCGGCCGTCATCAAACTATAAGAATGTCAATAATTGCTCTAAATGATGCGCACATCATCTCCTTTAATTGCTCATTACCTTCCGTCCACCTAATTAGTCTAAGCCCTCATTCTCTTTTATCATACTATATTACTTGCTCCCACGGATCTCCCTCATACGAGGGATCCCAGCCGGTTAGTCGCGAGGCTACGTGGCGCGTCCCCAGGTGGCGGATAGGGGGCTAATCGCGGACCAAACGCGACCTTGTGCCTGCCCTGAGACGCGGGTGGATTCAGGGGATGGACTCCCTGTTTCTGCAGTGTCGGAACGATCTATACCTTCTGTCAGCGCGTGGGCATGTTCATGCATGCGTGCATGGGTGTGACTGCGTGTCTGCAGATTGTATCCTGCACATCTATCCGACCAAAAGCCCTGCATTCAAGTGACTGGGAGGTACAAGGGAGGCGGTTCGGAGTCGCCTCCAACAAATAAGCTCCATCGTCCACTCCCGGGAAGCCCGGCTAACTTCCCGGTGAAATCACACTCCAGCCTCCCACGGGGGAATCGAGCCCAGCAAGCTATCTCCTGTGGGCTTAAAATTCTTCAAGCTCGACACAGCAATAATAGAGAGTGTTCCCCTGATCTCGGAAGAGTCACTGGTACGGCAGCGCCAGTGAGGACGAGGTCCGAGGGGTTATCTAGGCTGCCTAAAACCAGAAGGACTATGATGACGGTCTGTACCTTCAACGCACGCACGCTTGCATCGGAAGCTTCCATCGAGGATTTGATGATGCAAGCCAGGAAGATCAGGTACGACGTCATCGGACTGACCGAGACGAGGAGACACCGACCACTGAATGCCACCTTCGACACTGGAGAAGAGCTGTTCCTTGGAACCTGCGACAGTAGAGGAGTTGGTGGAGTCGGTGTCCTCGTCAACACGAACTTGGTCATGAACATCGACTCATTCGAACAGCTAACAACCCGAATCGGACGTTTGCGGTTGAGAAGATGTGGATCAATACCGGCCTTGACAATCTTCGTCGCCTACGCTCCAACATCCAGCTACGACGAAGAGGATATTGAGGCCTTCTATATGGACTTGGAGAAGTTCTACAGGGAAGACCACACATTCTACAAGATCATCGTTGGCGATTTCAACGCCAAGATTGGTCCTAGGAGAACGCCTGAGGAACTTCACATCGGTACCCACGGCCTGCAGTGGAACGAACAGGGAGAGAGGCTGTCTGAGTTCATCATGACGACGAAGACCATCCATGGTAACTCTCAATTTCAGAAGCCAACCTCCCTACGCTGGACGTGGGAGTCACCCGGTGGAGAGTACCATAATGAAATTGACCACATCATCGTCAATCGAAGGTTCTGCCTGACCGACGTCGGTGTTGTACCAAAGTTCTACACCGGATCCGACCATCGCCTCCTTCGTGCAAGATTCTTCTTTTCACGCAAAGGAGAGAAAGCCGTGAAGTTTAAGAGGAGTCCCAAACCCGTCATCAATTGGGATCTTTTCACTACGCTAGCCGGCTTTTGGGAAGATGCGGTTGTCGACAACATCGACGAAGAGTACGATCGGCTTGTACAGCATCTCCGCGACAGCGCGAAGAGTGCTGAGGGTTTGAGAGTCACCAAGAGACGATTGTCTTACGAGACCCTCGAGCTCATACGCCAGCGTGGAGCCGCGAGAGCCGCAGGCAACTACCAGCTAACGTCCGAGCTCGCAAAACGGTGCAGAGAAGCGATAAAAGAAGACCTCAAGGAGAGACGAGCAGCAGTGTTGGCTGAAGCTGCAGAGGCAGGGAAAAGCATTCGCTGCGCCCGCCGAGACTTCGCCAATCGCAAGACCAAGATGTCCGCCCTCCGGCGCCCGGACGGAACAATTTCTTCATCAAGACGGGCAATGGAGAAGGTCATCTACGACTTCTACTCGGATCTCTTCGATAGCCACGTCCACCTCCCTCAATGTCACCTTAGGGAGGACGGGTATGTTGTCCCATCGGTTCTCCCTTCCGAAATCCGACATGCCATCAAGTCGGTGAAGAATCGTACAGCACCGGGCCCCGACAGGATTCGACCGGAACATCTGAAGAACCTACCGCCAATTCTCATTACCACCTTGGCTAGGCTTTTCACGCGGTACCTGTCGGAGTGCAAGGTACCTAACCAGTGGAAGACCAGCAGGACCGTGTTGCTGTACAAGAAGGGAGACCCGCAGGATATTGGCAATTATCGCCCCATCTGCCTACTGTCCGTCGTCTACAAGCTTTTCACGCGAGTGATCCTCAATAGGATCGAAAGGACGCTAGACGAGGGACAGCCGTGCGAGCAAGCAGGGTTTCGAAAAGGATTCAGTACGATCGACCACATACACACCGTCACTAGACTCATCGAAGTATCGCGAGAGTATAAGATGCCCCTCTGTCTCACGTTCATCGATTTGAAGAAAGCCTTCGACTCTGTTGAGACGGAAGCGGTGTTGGAAGCCCTGGGCAACCAGGGCATACCTACTCAATACATCAAGGTATTTCGTGAGCTCTACAGCAACTTCACGACCAGGATTTCTCCATTCTACGACGACATCATCATCGACGTCAAGAGAGGGGTTCGGCAAGGCGATACCGTGTCGCCAAAACTATTCAGCGCCACTCTTGAAGACGTCATGCGGAAACTGGAATGGGATAGCATGGGAGTGCAAGTTGATGGCCGGCGACTTAGTCATCTTCGCTTCGCTGACGACATCGTTCTTATAACACCAACCATCAGCGAAGCGGAACAGATGCTGGCCGACTTCGAGGACGCGTGTGGAAAGGTTGGTCTCCAGCTGAATCTGACGAAGACGATGTTCATGAAGAACGGATGGGTCCCGGATGCCCCATTCTCGCTCAACGGAACGACCATATCCGAATGCTCCAGCTACGTATACCTAGGTCGGGAAGTCAATATGATGAACGACCTCGCTCCAGAGCTGGGCAGGAGGAAACGAGCGGCTTGGGGAGCTTACAAGAGCATCGAGGACGTAGTGAAGAAGACGAAGAACACCAGGCTCCGTGCCCACCTCTTCAACACAACCGTTCTCCCTGCTTTGACCTACGCCTCAGAAACCTGGGCGTTGCGCAAGCAGGATGAGAATGCGGTTAGCGTCGTCGAACGCTCCATCGAGAGGGTGATGCTAGGAATAACCCGCCTCACGCAAGTGAGGGCTGGAATACGGAGCTCCACCCTCCGTCAACAATCGAAGATCAGGGACGCTGCCGCTTACGCCAAGTTGAGTAAGGTTAGGTGGGCCGGGCACGTGATGCGTTTTAACGACAACCGTTGGACAAGAGCCGTCAGCGACTGGACTCCACGGGACGTTAAGCGCACGACAGGAAGACCACCGACCCGATGGTCAGACTTCTTCACGAAGTCCTTCAAGGATAGATACGATGCTCTCCGTGTCCCTCGAACGGGCAGAATCCACTGGACAACTCTGGCTCGCGAGAGGGACAAATGGAAGGATTGCTGGCGCCCGCTCGGTATACCCGAAGATCAACGGGAGTCAAGGTGATCAAGGTGATATTACTTGCTCATATCGAAATTGTCCCGGTAGGTACAAAGCTGACGAGCAGTGAGCAGATTTCTCAAATGAACGTAATTTCTGTTAGCAGGATAACTTTGAGTAAAAATTATCACGACACCAGTGCAATGACAAAACATTTTGTAACTGCCAGCTTTACAGGCTTAGTACATGGGAAAGTCCAAATACCACCTGGAATCAAAAATTGCCAGGAAAAAAATCAGGCATGTAGAAGAATCCTTCCATCCTCGACGACAGCTTATCAAATATGTCGACACAGGAGTATAAAAGAAAGGTCAAATTCGAAAGCCGGCAGAGGGATGGATGAATTGGAATCTTTGCTAGCAAAACTGATAAAAAACCAGGAAAATTCAATCAAGCAGCAGTACTTTATGCATTTTAATTTGTACAGCAAAGTCACCTGACGCTCGGCAGCAGGAGCATTTTGCACATCTTGTCCCTGCTCGTCTTGCTCACCGTCACCCAGCTCCTTGTCCTCAACTGCCTCATCATTTTGAGCAAGTTCCCGCTTGTTTTCCACAGCTTCATCATTCTCAGTCGATTCCTCGGCATTTTCTTCTTCTTCCTCTGTTCTTTCCTCTTTCTTTGTTGCTTCAGCCCCTTTGCCTGCCTCTCCACGATTATCACTTTTACTGAAACATCATTTGTTTGCCTCACACATCTCAGATCAAGTTATTGCCAACTAACCGTTGCCCTTTGCCATCTTCTTCCTGACTTTCTTCCTCCTTGTCTTCGTTCAGGCCCCCTGTTTCTTCCATATTGGAAGGTTCTCTTTGTTCTCCTCCCGTGCCTTGTTCTACCGCCTCTGTCTCATCCATTTTGTCCTCGTTTTCTCCGTTTGGTGGATTGTCCACTGTGCCATTGTCTTCAATATTTTCCTGTAAATGAAGTGTACGAAATTAGACTACAACCAATAAATAAGTTCTTTGTTGGTAGCCAGATCAAAACTGTACTTTATATCCTCAGTTATTCCTGAAGCGCCAGTTCAAGAACTTCATGAGCTATAGGATATGTTTTTGAGTTTCCTGGGAAGTGGGATGTGTTTCACCACAGGGCAAGACCCGCAAAATTTCACATTGATGCTACCGCCCCAGTAAACACCTCCAAAGCTGTTTCTACCTCATCATTATTCATTTCTTCATCGCCAGGGCCATTGTCGAGCGGTTCTTCATCAGTGAAGTCGCCATCCTCCGCTTCGTCGACATGCTCACCTTCTTCTTGGATGTCCTCTGGATTTTCTTCATCGCGCTTATTCCTCAAACGTAGCAGTATCAGTATTGTTGACATCACATCTAACAATGTTAAATTCGCGTACTGTACAAACAAATACACACATATTTACATATGTAAGTGCAACCAAATGAGAACTATGTCGCATGTCTGAGCATAAGGTTGCGAAATTTGCCAAAGTGGACTACAAAAGGCGATAAATACATAAATAAATAAATAAATAAATAAATAAATAAATAAATAAATAAATAAAAACGATGTAGAAAGGCCCGTTCTAGAAATATTCAAGTAGGGTGTCATGCTTTTCAAGCTCCGCTCAGGTTATGCTTACAAGTTAAAGGTTAAGAAAAGAACCAACGGGTCATGCTCTTGCTCGACGTCCATCTCTCCAACATCCTCCCTCTCTCTTTCGTCGACATTTTCCATGTCATCTTCAGGACCTTCCTTCTGTTCATTGCTGTTGTCTTCAGGAGCACTTTTCTCATCAGCAGCTACGGTATCATCCTCTTTTGCTGCCATTTCCTGCGTTTTACTATCAGCAGCTGGAAACATTTGCTCATCGAAACCAGAACAGAAAGATCGTAGAAACAACAGACCTGCGTTATCCTGGTCCACATCTTTGGAAGAATTTTCTTTCTCTTCTTCATCCCAAAGTTTTGGATCGAGTTGTTGATCATCAGCTTCGTCAACCTGAATACGGACACATCGATAAATTCTATGCGGGGTACTAGGCAATGGTAATAACACACATCTCCCATTTTATCCTCAGGCTCTGGTTCTTCGTCGCTTTCCTCACCAGAATTCTCGTCATCTTGTCCTCCTTCGTTACGATCGATATCTTGCAAGTCTTCGGCGAAATCCTTCATAAGTTTAGAAAAATTCACTCACAGTAGCATCATGTAGTGATTCTTAATTGGATTCAAAATTCACTTGTCTGGAATAAAGCTTCTGGCAAATTTTGGAAACATGTTTCACTAGAGAAAAGCCCTAAACTCCTTTCGTAATCCCATCTCGCGAAAAAAAATCTGCAAAACAACAAGAGCGCTGCAATTACCCCTGGTTATGAAGAATAACAGGTCCTTTACGAGTGAACGTCATCGAAGATTGCAAAAAAAATCCCTCAAAGACAATGAACATTGTCTTCCTCATTTCATAACGAGAAACAAATGAGGATACCTACATCATCAACATCAATTGGTTTGTCGTTCTGACCAGCCTCCCCCGTTGGAGGTTCAACCTCTTCATCCTGAAGACCTTCGATCTGGCCGCTTTCCTCCATTTCATCAGTCACGTCTTTAGCGTCACCCTTTGCTTCTCCTTCACCCATACCTCCTCCTGCGAAGGTTAGAACAGTGAGAATAAAGGAGACAAAGAATAAAGCGGAGGTTGCATACCTTCTCCAGTTTCGCCCGAATCTCCCTGCCCAGACTCTTGTTTCTCTGCTTTTGGGATCGGATTTACGTAACCCTCAAAAATGATAGGTCAGAACAACTTGGTGAAATGTAAAAATATGAATTCCAAAGAATACCCTGAAATCTGACAGAGCTAGCCCTTACTATTTTTATGAATATTATTACATCCCTAGATCTAGTAGACCAGTCAATCAATTTATTAAATGGAAAAATCGCATCGAATATTTTAAAATATTTTTTAAAAAATTCCCAAAGACGCTGATGCAAAGCAACGAACAATTGAATACACTAGAAAATTATACACTAGAAAATAAAGCGAATTAGATTATTATACACTAGAAAATAAAGCGAGATTAATTAGAGAAACAAATCCAAGCAAAGAACATACCCTAAAGTTTTGATCTGAATTTTGTGATGTTGCTAAAATATGATTGGCAGAATTAAAATTTTTTTCTGATGCTAGAATATTATGACTTGTAGAGTTACATAAACAGTAGTCTTCTCCTGGGAACATTGATTCGGTCTTTAATGCCTCCGAAGAGGCTTTCAATGTTCCAGAGGAGAAACCCATGAAAACAATCTTTAAAAAGTGAGGCAAAATGAACTACCTTTTCTAAAAGTTGCATGCTCATCGATAAAATTGCATAGTAGAGCACAGAGAATGCTTGCAAAGCTTTCGAGACATGATGAATCCAACCAGCCACTAGAGATGATAACATCTCCATCAAGTAAGCCATCTCATCCGGAGATTCCGGAATAATACCAACTTTGGCGTCAGAAACAATGTTGGAAGCCCATGCGACAACCTGAAATGAACACCATGATAATAGCAATGAGAGGTAGCAGAACAAACTCCTCCACCTTCTGTATGCCAGCTGATGACATTATGCTGAGAACTAGATCTAATCTATCCATAAGTTTCAGGTCAGCTGAAACATCATCCAAAGATTTGTAGATGTTTTGAATAAAAAGGAGAGCACTGTCAGTCGACTGCGAGACTGTCGTGCTTTCCACAACAGGAATCTGAAAAAGGACAGTTGAGCTCCGTAAAAAGCTGAGAACCACTGGTGTTAAAGAATTGCATCTAACATACATTTAACAACGAATCAATATTCGCTCGTAACTTCTTGATCTCTGCGCACTCGTACTCAAACGAATCCTGGAGATCGTAAAGGATTTTGTTGAGTTCGTCGCCATGAGATGTCAACTGTTCTACTGAGCGTACAACGGAGGTCCTGCAAGGAGATAGAACAGTGGATAAATGACCCGGCCTAGAATTCAGCCTGGTTGAGGATGCTAATGAGGAATAAATTAGGAGGGACCCTATGCGCACAGCAGTAGGCTCTTCGAAGCTCTTATATCAACAGAAACGCTCATGGACCTTTTTTAACGCTTTTCTCCCAACAAACCACTATTTCCCTTTCTATATGGTACCGCTTTCTGGTCTACCTCTTCAGTGAAGCGCTTGGACCGTGAAAATGCGAGTCCTTCGAAGACCACTCACAAATCTCGTTTTCTTTTAGTGTTTGTTGATTACTTCGCTTTCTTTTATTACACTACATGCGTGCTTGCGTCAGGTATACGTTACCAGTCATCCTTTACTTTGCGGAGAACTGCAGATCATTGGAGCACGCATGCCCATAGGCCTGATACCGCACGATCGGCCTAGGAATACAATTTTTTCTCGTATTATCAATTAACTTTACAGATGACATCCCAAACATCTTGTGAACATTAGCCACAAAAACAATCAAAGAATGCACGAATTATTTGGAAACATACATATCATACAGTTCCTTGCTGTTTTGCGAACACATTTCCACTGTAGTTCGATGCATCTTCTGGCAAACTGAATGCGCACTCTCAATTGCTTCTTTCAGTTTCGGCAGCTCAGGACTTTGAGAATGAAGACGCGATAGTGGGTGCCCCATCGTTGTTGTTTCTGAAAACCCGATTCAATCGCGGAGCTAGAGAGAACTGATGAGATCTTCAATAAAAGAAAAATGTAATGCACTGAAGTCAGCAACTAATCACCATCATCGGAACCCTCTGGTTCAGGAATCCGAGCGATTCGTGACTGCATAGCACCAGTAAGTCGCAGCAGCTCAGATGTTTGCACCTGTGTGTGCTCCCAGGCGGTTCCCAAACGCTCGTGATCAACGAACCATCCAACCTAATTTATATCAAAACTGTTTCAGCAGACTGTGTCATTCAGTCAAAAAAAATCCGATTTTATTGACCACATAAATGAAATCAATGAAATCCGCCCTTACAAATCATTAGAAGTTGATGACGCAATGAATGAAATAAGTACCTTTGCATTCGAGTTCAGTCGACTTAGGGCCCCCGCTAGACAACCTATTCTCGAGGAAGCCTCCTCCCACTGTGCGATATTTTGGTGACACTTCAGGATCCAGGCCATGCCGTAGTCTAGAACGCACATTTAAAATAACTAGTAAACACGAAAAAATTCTCAAACAAAGAACCTGAAAAAAAATCACGTAATGAGCAACTGACCAACAACTCCAACAAGGTGTTTTCTGGTAGCGACACCAAGCTGATCGTTAGGAGCAACCGCCTTTCGTATGCAAGCGTTTCGACCAGCCGCACAATTTCGAACGGGTTTCTGTATGAAGGAGTTCTTTGGTGGATGATATCCAATATTGACCTGATAGTGAATGGAAATTTACCTCTACACCTAAACCTTCCAACACTTCAGTCAAAGAGGTGCGAGTAAGTTCCTCTTGATTCAATGTCATAGCCTTACGCGCATTTAATCCAATAGTCTGAGATTCTTTAATGACCATGGCCACAGCTCGCTGTCGGGAGTTTCGAGCATAACCTTGCTGTTTTTCCTGTGAAATAAAGTTTAAGAGCAAAGAGTAGTACTGGCCTTGTACGAGAAAAAGGGACAATGCACAGTGAAGGGGTAGTGAAATAGCTCGAGCAAGTCAACCAAACAATGATTTAACAAAAATAAAAACTATTATGTATGTTACTACATATGTCTTGTCCTATCTTGCTCACTGCGGTTTATGCACGATAGTTCCGCTAAAATGAAAAGCAGGCAGAAATGTTCACGACATAATATGAGTAGTTGGTTAGAATATTAAGTTTCAGTGTGAAGAATAACTATTATATATAGTAGAGATCTGATATAATGAACAGGGTCAAGCGTGATCATAACGTGATTTCGCATACAAATTCTCAAATAAGATGAGAAATGGGAAACGAAAATGCAGAGACTAGAGGAACATTAAAAAGCAGCTAAGTAGCTATGGAAAGAAATTTGGACAAAAACAAGAGGAACAGATGAGTTAGGAACTCTCAAAGGCATGTAAGCGATTATAGAGCCATGCTTTGTAGGATCTATTCCGAGCTGGATCGCTGTGGAACCTAGATGTGATAGATGGATGGCCAGGAACGTGCCCAAAGGGTAGAAAGGCGCAGAAGCACTTCAATGAGTGTTTGGACTTCAAATTCAAACGTCATAGCAGCAGCAAATTCAAAAGTCATAGCAGCAGTAGGAGTAGCCACCGCGTACACCGTCAAGGGTTCAATCCCCTCTCTATCCGGAATTTTTGCAAAAAGTTGAAATGTGCGCGGGTGGTGAATATCACTGTTAAAGCGTGAAATCAGACTTATTCAAGCGATTTGCTTCAAATTTAGCACGAAAAAATATCGAAATACATCATCTACGTGGTCTAGGGTTCGGTCCGCTCCGAAGCTAAAATTTTTGCACGACGTGAAATAACGTGCGCATGTAGTGGACTCGAGGTAATCGAACGTAGTGCGCGAGATGATTTTTTATCGGGTTGCAGGACTGAGTAGGACTAGCGGTACGAATGTGCAAAAATGTCCACCTAGAACTTTGGCTCCCTCAGAGGTGTAAATGGACATGAATAGCAGGAGATTTTGCCAGTTGAGGTGACGATTTTTTCTCAGTTCGGAATAGAAGAAGGTTTTCGCTTTCAGGTTTTAAAGCAAGTTTTTCCGCATTCGCCTCCGTAGATAAAAAGGCAGTGTGGAGTTGTCATCCTTTCTGCTTCGAGCTAGTCAATAAACACAAGTAAAAAAAGGTCATTTTTATCGATTAAACATCACTTCCGCAATTCCTGTGCTGAATCTTTCCTATTGATGCTGGGGAGCTGAAACTCGGATTCGAAGCACAGCTGGGTATGATCCATAGTAAGACTTTTTGTCTGCTTCCAGAGGTGAGCAGGGCTGGCAGTACGTATGCACAAAGTGACCGTCCGAAATTCAGCCTCGCTCGAAGGTCTGGCTGTAGCATCACTAAAAGTAGTACCCGAATTCTCCACCACAACCACGATGCCTCCGCTCTACGACCCTCTCCCCTAGATCCACCCACGATACGACCCCCCGTTGATAATTTTTCAACACACGCTTGACCCTGAGAATGAATGTGTGTGCGCACAGGACGCATATCAGAGATGTGAAGAAATTTGTGAATTAGCAATAATGCTTGTACAAAACTTATGGAAATGAGAACGGTTCGCTCTTGTTTTCTCTCACCTTCTCTTCATCCTCCCCTTGGTAATTAATTTGAGTACGAATCATTTCATCACAGGACTTAGTTTGCTCTGATAAATCCACTGCTGTTCTAGCGTCACAAAGATTTTCAGCTGCAAAATGACAAATATAATTTGTTCCACACAAGAAATCTGGAAATAATTACCATTTACGAGGATGTCACCAGCCAACTGTCTTGCCCGACCTATCCGCCCAGGGGATGTTGTGTCGGGCAGACTTGAAGGACATGGAAAATCTGAGATGTTCAAATCAACCAGTGTGTCAAACTGCTGCAAGACTTGAACACCAACAGCTTCCTAAAAAGATACGAGTTCTACTGTTATCTTTTTTTGAAGGGCTTCTGGCCAAACGTGTAGTCTACAAATGCTGGAAGAAAGAACCTTGAATCTGCGAACGATTTTGAACAAATGGGTATGAGCCTTCTGCGATGACACCTTGATATTCCAGAGGTTAAGGTCGTTGTACTTCACAATCTTCATGTACTCTTTGAGACTGTTTTCAGCTGGTTCCCTGAAGAAGGACAATACAGGCGATAAGGCATATAGAGATGTTGCGAGTTAGTTCCTAAAATTGTACTCCAGAGTTGAAGACAGTGAATAGTGAACTAGTAGCAAAGCACAGCAATTACACATATAACAAATATAAAATAAAAGAAGTTGGATGAGTGAAACCACATTTTTGTAAGGTTACGGCAAATATAGGATATACAAGGTACCTCATGGAGTCCTCTCAAATTTTTCACAGAGGGGTGATTCCACAAGCTTATCCCGATTATCAACGTCACTTCGCGCGATACAGCCACTTTCTTGTCGAAATCGACAAATTCTCACGGTTTCCTCCCAAAATAACCCGCCGTAGATCCATAAAAACGAGGCTGGTTGCGCAAAAGGCTTGCAAACAGCCGATTTTTATCTGTTGGTTCAATCTATAATTCTGTAGAAATTATCCAAAGCTTTGACAGATCGGAAGCAAAGGAGCACACGAGCAAGCACTTCATAAAGCTAGAGAAAGCTGTTAAACTTCCTAGACGTAATGATCTCATAAAAGTCTAAATACCCTGATACCCAATTTAAAAGTAGAAGACAACCACCCAGAGAGCACAAGCTCGTATTAGGCAGAGCCAGAATATGAAAATATCTCGAAATTTTTTGACAGGCTTACAAACGCTGTGAAGTTTTACTGGGCAGGGTCGGTATCCCACTGGTCAGCCGACCGCCTTTATACAGTCTGGTAGCGCAGAGTAGCATCTGGATCGACTTTTTCCGCAGAATGCGTCTTGAAGAAGATTTTACTAAATGGCAGTGAGGAAACATCAGAGTGGAAGGAATCACACCACATACATACCAAAAAAGTGTAAAAATTAGATTATTTGGCCGACTTCGGAACGAGGTCGTAATTGCGGACAAAGTCGACCCAGGTGCCACCTCTGCGCTACCAGACTGTACACACAATAAGGCACAGCTAACTTACGGTCAACATGTTGAGATTGTCCTATAATGTGCAAATTCACAGAGAAAAAAAAAAACAAAGCTGACCTAGCCTCTCGCAATTTCTGCTCAACGATCGCAACATATTGTTCGAAGTGTGCTGCGATTGAGCCCAGGTGAAGTCCTAGTGTCGACCGCCCAAGCAAAGCAGCCCACTTTGCGAGACAGCGAACGCTTTTGATTCGCGTTACGTAGTCCAGAAGAGTCGCATTAGTGATCCACTCGGTTGCCATAGCACATAGAGATGTATCAGACTCAGCAGCTGATGGAAGAAATCATAGGCATCAGAAGAGCATGAGAGCAAAGACATACTTTGATACTCACTTTCCGCCTTAAACAGCGCATCAAATAAAGGGTACGAAACGAGTAGGGCGCTCATCTGTCCATCTTTTTCAACTCGATTCAAAAGCTCCGCCCAGGAGCGGACCTGGTAACAACTTCTTTGGGAAACCAATTCTCTAAGCCCTGGAAGAATTAGAAGAGCCCTGAGAGTAAACTGACTTCCATTTTCTTCCACTCAACAAGAAGTTCTTGGACGTCAGCCAACTCAATACGTAGAGAATTCGCTCGATCAGCCATTTTTTCCCACTCCTCACACTGCTCTGAAGATAAAATGTTTCAGAACAATGCTTTAGCAATGAAAATGCATTCTGGTGGGGAAAAGCATTTTCCCATGAAATGGGCAAAGCATAGTGTCGGTAACTTCAACCATGCAAGAACAAAATTTGGATAAGCTAGAAGTGAGCAGCAACTAAGATTACATTGAAATGTGTCCTGAGAAAAATACAACGATTAGCAGCAGTCGAAAAAATTCCATGCTAAATCATGCTTTTCACCACTTGAGATAAGCAGACAACGGCCTGAGACGCTGAGAAACAGGAGCAAGTTCATGCAAAGACAGGAAGAAAATGCCAGACAACTCTGCCGGAGCACAAAAATGACAGAAGTTCAAAAAAAAAATGTCAGGAAAGCTATTTTGTAGGGACACAGATGAAAACCGTTTGTACCTATGATGTTCTCAACCAATGTCGCCATTTTCATATGAGTTGTTGATAGGCGAGCATTGTTGAAGTTGTTTATCGCTTCCAAAATCAGCTTCAGGGAAACATGCTGAAACATAACTTTCGATATTTTAACGTCTCTTCAAGTTCAAGTTCCCAAAACAATTAATACAATTGTTCAATGGATTAGAAATCTATCGAACACCAAGTCCTTCAGTCTTATTCCGATGGATGTAAGATGAAATCAATAGAAAATAAAATAAGAAGGAGAAGAGCAAATAAGGTTCTCTTTGCGTACTGGAATAAAACTCTCATTATGAAACCGCTAACCACGACTCGCAAAACACGTCTTCGAAATCAATACCTCCGGCCATCGCTCCCTTATAACCTTCGTACGCTGAGCAAGTACGTTCAACACTTCAGCAGCACGTCGGAATTGCTGCAGCGATGCAGCACGGTACACGTCAATCACGCCATCGGAATCCGTCTCAACTTTTGACACCATTTCGTACAGAAGATTAAGATCGGAATCTAAATGAGAAGTCAAAATGTCAAACGAAGTCGTAAGCAAACTAGGATCACATATTTCTTTAATTGTTTCGCCACACACGACGAAGTATAAACACAACACTGGTTACTGCCCTGCTTTATACGTTCGTTAATCACAAGAGCCTGGACACGGCCCTGAAAAAAACCCCTGTCCTTCACAAAGGGCAGTGCATCATGTACATCGTGCCTCATGGGTATGGTAAGCCTTGCATGAGCTCGCTGGCGCAAAATATTGTTCTTGTTGATTGCCACCCGAATGGGAGACAGAACAAGAACTTATTCAAAATGTTGCTTGCATTCACGCATCATATTGTGTATCTCAACTTACCCAAAGGCCTTTTTACTATGAAGGTAACATGGACCAAGAATTAGGTTAGAGCAATGACGGCCGTAGGAGAACCTAATTATAAAGGGTGACAACAAAGTCTTTGGCCAAATGTAACAAATTTAAGACATGGATCAGATAGGATAGCAGTCTGGAAATTTACATGGGTTAAGTAGAATTCATGAATTCTTCAAGAATCCACTCTTGGATTCCGGATATCTCTCCTGGCTTCTCCGTAGAGTCGACAAAACCGTTGGGGACTGCAACGCGCGAGGGCCACAAGTTGGTCGAGCATTCATGACCCTGTTTTCTCGTTAAGTCTGCACAAAGGACGGTGGTACCTCAGCAAAGGTTAGCTCAACTTGGGTGTTTAAGGGACTGCACTTCAGAAATCCAGGAGTCTCCGTCTCAGGGAGCGCGCTAATTATTATGCAAATATGATGGTTTGGTGAAATCAGGAACTGGGGAGTCTGCTTCTTTTTCTTTTGAAACTTCATGGAAAACTTTTGTCAAGAGCCCACCTCATTTTTATGAGACGTGATTGAGCTTAAGAAATAAAATACCTCTCCAGATTTGGCTCTGCCCACTTTTGCCCTTTGTTTTTCGAATTCTAGTGGGAAAGAGGGTGGTGACAATCCATTTACTATTCCCGCTGAATAAAACAAGTTCATTCATGAATCTCCCTAGGATAGAAACATTTTGCCCTCTCAAATATTGCGTAGAAAAATGTGATTTAGACAGACAATTAAAAGAAGTTGGATAGACAATTGAAAGAAGAAGGAATAGATGTTACCGAGCCTCTATGTGCGACCATTTCCATATCTAGCTCGTTTCATGGTTGCAGATCATACAACGCTCAAATAGAGTTATGGATTATGAAATTTCGCATGTGTGTTCGAGACATTTGGGTAGTCAAAGCGAACACAAAGTCATGGGTTTGCTTGCAAATCGCAAGAAATAATTGCTGAAAAGTCTTCGGTCAGAGAATTTGTTGTCACCCTGTGTACTGAGCCTAAAGTCGATTGGTTAGGATGCTGCAAGCGACGTGGACCTAAGGCACTGCAGTTCTGCGCACAGATTTGTTCTTTGCTCGTTCATTTCCAGAAAATAAATAATATCATAACAGCTTCCTAGATTTGAACCGAGGTTACGTGTTTCCTAGGATTTAGTAGTTATCAAGAACCCGTCACTTGTGTTTATTGATGGATATTTTAATAGCGACAAAAATACGCAAAACATACCAGTCGTCGAAGCGTGTAGATTCTGGCCAAAGTGTCGTAGACCACATAATACATGCCTAAGCCAAACAAGGGCAACGGAATAGTCTGTATCCTTGGTGGTACTTTTATTAGCACTAGCAGATTCGCATGCCAGAACAAGCGATGCCAGATCGCTCCCAGGGAGGATTTCTCGTTCTTGATGCACCTAGAGACGAAACAAGTTTATGGATGCGGTGTGCATTTCGACACTAAAGCAAGAGCTCACCTCAGAGAAAAACTCAGTCACGTCGAGCTCATCCTTTTCCTCTTCTGTTTTCGTTCGATATATGAAATCTTTCTCAGCAGCTTTAGCGACATTTCTTTCGTACCTGCAATAATACGATAATAGAGGAAAGCGCAAATCTTGAACTTCGCAGCACTTTTACTTTTACTATTCAGGAACCTGTTTTCGGCTAAAAAAAACCAAATTATCCATAAAGGTTATTCTAAGATTTAATAAAAAACCACTTAATAAATGATCTGCATCGTTGAGAATTTTATTGGGAAATAGGAAACTGTTTATTTTGTAGCCCATTGCTGAGGATCTAACCTTGAAGCCTTTCAACAAGTTCAACCACTTCTGTCGATTTAGATGTCTTTTATCATACTTCCAACAATCACATGTCATTTTTTTTACAAATTTTCAACCCGCAAAATGCAAAACAAATTTTATACGACGCTAGAGCTTCTACGACCGTGTGGCAGCATCAGACCGAGGAACTAACCACTTTTGCCACTGATGCCGGGTCCATTCCAGATCACAGAGAGGATCAGAACGAAGAGCTAATCTTCGTCGAATAACGGCAGCTTTCAGACGAAGTGGCATGGGTGAAGCATCTCGACAGCACCACGCCAGAAGTTCTGGGCTCTCTAGGCCTTCAGAGGACGGTTTTAACTAAAATACTGCCATAATATAATATAATAAGAAAACTCGTTACTCGGTGGAAAAGTATGTCCTGCCTGGAAACTGATGGGGAAGGCGTTTGCAATATGAAGGCTTCTTCGACGCTCAGCCGTCTCAATAACCTCACAAGCTTCATGAATAGCACAGAGAAGTACACTGCTTCCTTGAATGAACGTCATGGAGACGTCCACAAATGAATAGAACTTGGTTAGGATCTTCTGAAAGAAATTACACATGTTGAAAATGGAAGGAGTTCCGTAAGCGACTAGGTACGGAAGCCTGCAGTTCAAACCTAAGATGAAACGATACCTACGGAGAAGATCGAACAAAAGAACTTATCAGATTGAATTGATTTAGTGAAAAAAAAATGTCGTGAAGTGAATTTTCGAGCTAGATGTGAGGGCGCTCGCACAGCAGTTAGAAACTAAAACAGCTGACAAAATGGCTCACAATTACCTGTCTAAAACCCAAGGCGCTCACTGAAAAGGATCTCAGTTGTGCAAGCGTAAGCTGCAACTGCGCCGAGTCCTTTTTCTTCCTCAGAACGTCGGCATCGTCAACTACGTCATTCAATATTGGAATAATTGTCCGCGCTATCTCCAAGAACGCCCGCATCTCACCACACATAGCGAAATACTGAAAATGAACTCTCAGACAGTCAGATAACCACAATACATAATACATACGCAAGTTAGGGTAGGTGAGATCTCCATGAGCAGTAAAATTCTCAAATAACTCGACCTTCGCAATTTTTGAACTACATACACAGTGACACAGATTTTCACTACAATGAAACATCGTAGCTTCGATATGCATACAATGTAGATAATCTATGACTGAATGTTTGACTTAACGAACATTTTCTGTAGCACGTACCTGACTAGCTTTTTGCCGATAGATTGCAGGTTTCTCTGCGCTGTCGTCAGCGTATTCTTCCAACTCATGTCGTGTGCGCCACATTGCAGCTATGACAGGGTGGAAAGAACGTGAGTCACAATCTGGCGTTTGCCTTAAATTGAGACAAGAGTCAGTAGAAAAATCCTTCAAAACTGATCAAGAAAAATAAGGGATATGAGACCTCTGCAAAATTTTAATCGACACTGACAGCATAATGAGGCGAATTAGAGGGGTTTCAAGAGCCTATGAAGATATGGATAAAGAAGTTGTTAGCCTTAGTCGTCTCGGACAGACCCTGCTCTACACCATAATCTAACCACTAGAATATAATGGAGATTGGCATATTCATTCTTGCTGGTCACTTTGTTAAGAGGTATGGAGAAGCGGTTCAGCTACAGGGGACCCCTACGGCTCAGGCCCCCATGGACCAGCACAGTTCGGCGAGTTGTAGCACTCCGACCATCACAAACCATGCATGTCTCTCGTTCCCTGAAGCGCTGAGGTTTGTTCTACTGGGCCATACGGACCTCAACGTTTGGAGTTACAGGTACATTGAAGACCGTGGACTTTGAATAGTCTCAGCATTTCCGAATTCGAAGCATCAAGGGAAAAATAAACATCATAAGAGAGAATTGTGAAAAGGAGACTAACAGCGTAGAATCAGGCTTTTTAAAAATAATACGGCAAATTTCGATGCAATGAAACTTGCAAAAAAAATTTGAAGAAATAAGTAAATGGCAAATCAGAGACAAGAGCAAGAAATAATGAGCAAAATCAACGTAAACAAAAAGTGAAACTTTCTCCTCAAATGCAGATGAGAAAGCTAATGGAAATTCAAAGCAACTAAGGCGTGTGAACCATTTCAAATACACAGGATATCATGCGATGCAAACATGGAATACCAGTAAATCTGAGACGTTGTGTGATAAGCTAGCTTCTGGCGCTTCCTTCTGAATACCCCAAAAACATACGAGCATCAAAAAAATTTGCCAAAGAAGTAACCGCATTGCACATTAAAAGACGGCATTTCAGTCACTCCGAAATCTCTGTCAAGGTAAGGTGGAGATGACAATTCCGAACGTAGAGGTTTGATGAACTCCCACTTCTGGCTTATTTCGAGCAAGGGAAAGTGGAGAAAAGTCGAAGCAGATCATGGAAAAGACTGCTAGAAAATTTTCCGGCCATCTTCAAATCAAAGGAACAATGTCAACAGGTGGGTGTAGCATTATCTCACGCATATGCGCAAGTTATGGTGATGAGACGCTCACGTCTTTCAGGAAATATTCGACTTTAGTAAAAACAGCTCAGGCGGTCACGATCGAAATGGAATCACGAAAATTTGTTTCTAGCTTGACAGATACTACGCTTAGAACGTTGAGAACATTGATTCCTGACTGTTATAAAACTTCAAAATTAGAGGGTGGAGAAGGCAGCAATAATTTTCAAGTGATATGATAAGAAGAGTTGCAAGTAGAGTGCGGAAAGAGTGGATGCCTCAACGTTAAACTTCAAAATCAAGGAATCACCTTGCGGCGGTACTTCAAAAATTCCAGAAAAAAAAACTTCGAGAGCAGCAAATGACTTGAAGAAGATCAGAAGCATAAATGCAGAATTCCAAGGAAATAAAAAAAACCAAAGAAATTCGAAGAGAAAAATGCAGAAAGAAGAACACTACCAATACTGGCTAACCAGAAACACAGCTTCAAACTGACGATCAAGCAATGCCAAAGAATATTTTTTACAGAGAATCGCGGAAGGAAGTTAGTTACCTTGACACACAGTTCCTCCATTTAGCAAGAACTGTCAAGGGCTCATTGATGGCGCTGAAAACCATAGACCTATAATTAATCCTCTCCTCATTGAAAACAACAGGATCTATTGTTCCGGGAGGTGGGAGTGCCTAAATAAAAGGCAGAGTTAAACTCGTAAATGGATCAAACAACGAAATAATACCAAACACGTACATTTTCCATAACTTTAATTGCAACTTCAGCGATTTGTTTGAATCCTTTGCAATCATCCAGATCGCTGCACCATCCCCTGACAGCCGAACACACCGAGTCAAGCTCATTTCTGAAAGAAATTCATGATACACATGGTCGAGTCAAGACAATCTCGTGACCTACGATATCTGCTGTGACAAATGAGGAGAGCTAGGAGCCAAGCGCCAAAGTTGTTTTGCAAACGTCCGCAGTTCACACTGAGTAAGATGTGAGGCAGAGAGGACACTCATCGTAGGATCAAACTCAATCGCTTCCCAGAACGACAGGAACACGGTTGAGAAAGCACCATTGAACCTCAGCGAAGAAACCTGAAGCAATGTTCCTTCGAAGTAGAATAAAATGAATTTCAGGAAACCATTTTTTAAAGAAAGACGAGTACCTTATGGTCTACAGTATAATCGCTGTTCAACAGCATTAATCCTTGAGCAAATCTTTTGCACAAGTCATTTCTCCAATTAACGTGTGTCAACGCTCGCTGACCATCAAAGACCTTTGCTGTCTAAAAATTGGATTTTTTGGGTGTTTTTTAACCCTGATTCAACTACTGTAAATGGAATATGGTGGCAAAGAACTAAGAGGAGAAAACAACCTAGAAAAGATCCAATCATAAAACATACACTGTCAGACGACCCACTGGAGAAAAACGAGTGAAGCTTCCCCATCAACACAACCAATTCCAGCGAGTTGAAGATGGGAGATTCTGATACAACCAGCGCTTCGTCCCCATCCTCAGTTTGAGCAAGAGATTGAGGTCTTCCAGTACTATTTTCCGATACATCTGGTTGAAGTATGGAGCACAAGCTAGAAGATAAATAAAGCAAAGGTAGTTTCGCAAAGTTAAATCTGAAAAAAAAGTCAGTTGATACCTTTGACACTCGTCTTCGCTACTAAATGCGTCAGCTAGTCGATGTGATTCGTATAGTGGCAGGTACATTTCAACAAAGCGCTGATGATTTTCTACTGACCAGCCTTTACTCATTAATTCCATTACCTTCGAAAGAGGAGCAGAGCTGAAAACGTCAAAGTTGATGTCGTAAAGAGAAGTCATACTCGTTACATCTTTTCCCTGACAAAACAATAATATACAAAACAACGTATAGCTTCAGCTAGGAAGAACAATTTCGTAACAGCCGGAATAGGCCGTCAAAAAACTGGTTTAAAATAGGCTTATCCAAATAAGAATACAAGCCCAGTTATGATGAAGAGTCAGGTGGCACTAACCAGTACTTCAAAACCATTCGGCGCATTTCTTCCCACGCAATGTAAAGAAGAGCATGTCCTGAGTGCTCATCTAATGGCTTTCGAGCAGCCACAACGAAAAGAAAAAGTCGGAGACAATACATGAAAACCTGAAAAGTAGATGATTGAAACACATAACCGGAAAAGAGGTTCACACCAAGAACAGCCAACCTCATCCTCATCCACTTCAAACTCAAGAAGTAATTCGCCTATTGCATCTATCGCACCTCCAATGAGCTGTAGATTATGAAAGTTCACATCTACTTTAGACATTTCATCTGAAACTTTCGAATCAAATAAGAATGTTGGAGAGCGTCGATGAAGTTCTGATTTGAAAACACCAACACTTGGATAAATTTCGGCTCAAGTCCTCTGCCGATCCAGGGGAAACTGGCGCTGACTTTAATGCACAGCCGAACCATTCCGCCACGGTTCTTATTACAAACCTAAATTTAAACATGAAAAACCGCGCGTACATGAGCCAGAAAGTACCAGAAAGAGGAAAATCACCTCTGGACGCCTTTCTCGACAGTTCTTCCAAATTTGCTCTGATGGAAGCGAAGATCAACAGGATGGCGAGAATTAGCAAGAGTTCCGGTAACTTCCCGTAAACGAAGTACCATTTGCTGAGCTAGAAACGATTACTTTTCATGGTTAGCCACAGGTACCTGAGAGCAAAGATTAAGAGGAGACTGATAGCGAAGTTAAATGAATTTCACGCATAAAATACTACACGATAAATCAATCCCATCAATGATTACGTAGAATAATCAAGTGTATGAAAGCAAGGTGTATAAGTATGTATTAATATAGATTTGAGCAGTCTTTGCCGAGTGACACTACTGGCAGATGTTAAGATCTAGATATGAATTCTTTGAAGCACAACTCTTTGTTATCAATCAAGTATAAAGGTTGTCCTTTCACAACAGATGATCCGATGTCACCACCAACAAAACAAACGAATTATGACTCTAATCTGGCAAGAGCTGTCCTTTTACATTGCTCAGCACATTTCCGAAATAGTAATTTGTGCACTGTATTTAAAAGAAAAAAAAAACTTGGCTGTCAGACGCATCCTATTTACGTTGTTTTTTTTAGCAAGATACTTGTCAACAACACAAATAATGCTCTTCTACAAGGACCCAAAGAAGAGCAAGATAACATGAGAAACGAGGCATCCCTAATAATGGAAGCTTACCGAATTCGCCAAAAACCTGTTGAAATGACGTTCCTCTCAATGCAGCTGTGGATGTTGAGAGCAAAGCGAGAAGCAATCCAGGTAAACAGTTAGATGAGCACGAATTCTTCCAAGCGTTCAATAACCATAAATTGTAGCTGAAATGTAATTCTTCAGCAAACAACACGGTATTTATAGAAGCTACCTTCAGCTTGTCAAATTTAATGTCGGGGTATCTAAAAAGAAGAATGGTAGCGTTCTGCGGTAAAACTAAACAGTGCTCCAGCGGAAGACCGCCTTCGTAAAGGAATGGTAGCCGAAATCGAAAATTCCGATCAGATCTGCAGTCTCATGCCATTGGTTTGAAAACACTTCCAGAAACTAAGAACGTGAATCAAAATATGAGGAAAACCCAAACCTTTCGGTCCCTATTTCATTACCAAAAGGAGCAGGTATGAAATTTTGTGAAACGTCGATCATTTCGTCGAGATATGGCAATCCGACCGTACGACATGCGTCCTCGACTGACATTTCACTGAGCAGCACAGCAAAATATAACTGCTTCTCCGCAGGAAGCGAGCAGAGCGCTTCCGATACCTGCAATTTTTTGGTGGTCTCTACCACTCTATCATATAACTCTGAGTGAAACTAAATTGGAATCCTAATCACCTTCAAAGAAACGTGCTCCGATCCGTAGGACGTCACAGCCGCAACATCTGGAGGATTCGTACTCCACTGCTGATCTGCGCTCACAAACATTTCCACGCTTCTATTCCGCATGGCGCGAGAAATCTCTCCATTCTGTGGATCCATGGACAAGAACACCCTAAACGGCAATAAAAGCATGTGCAACTGCTCACTAAGCCTAAAATTCTACCGGAAATTCGGATGAGGTTCTAGCGGCTCAAAAGATGACTGGCGCTCAGAGATCACTAGACGCCCTTCGCTTTCCAAACAGCTGTTAAGACGATCCAAGACAGCAGCGCTGGAAACTTCAAGATTACTTCATAGAATCGACACTTTTTTCCACAATAACAACATTGGTCTTAAAGAGAAACAATATGTGGAAGTTTGGGAGCAATTCTCACTGCAATTACGCCAGGAACTGTCATCAACAAAAACTTTTTTGTTTGAGAGCAACCTTTGTACAACCAGAAGACGGAAGCCAAGAAGTCGATAGCCGATATATTTCAATCATCAATACATCTGAACACCTCACCCTCCGCTTACCTGCACAAATTCACATCCTCGATTAGCAACCAGTAGCCCTCCACGAAAGCCTTAACGAAGGTGCTGTCGCGCCACTCGAATCGCATTGCAGATCGAGCAGCACACGCTAGTACTTCGCGACATTGTTCGACAACCGTCACGTTTTCTTTAACCTCAGCCAGCGCTAATTCGGTGACTGTCTCCAACTCCGTAATGTCCCCAGCGGCGATAATTTGCTTAATGGCAGACAGCTCAACACAGTTGCTCAGAAGATCGCATAACGTGCCTTTCGCTTCAACGATTGCAGAATCATCGATCACCTAAAACACCAAGGTTTCAGTTCAGGAACAACGAGCACATGATTAACAATCAAACCTGTTCGTATGATCCAATGAGTTCTTGTGCGTCTGTTTCTGCATTAAGGATAATAGTATGAAGTTGAACACCACAAATATCAGCAAGATTTTCCAACGTAGAACGTTTTCCACAATTCCTTCAATGACAGCGATTACATGTAATGAGGTACGATCCTCATGTAATGAGGTAACGGATTGGTAGAGAGTTCACATAAAATTATGGACAAAATTGCAATTTGTTATATCTGCCTATTTGGGAACCGAAATTTATGGAATTCTTCATGATCCCTGCCGAAAAAGGAAATAGTATACTTACCTTTCAAGCTAAAAGGAAAAAAGAATGGTCTATTAGTTCTGAGGTGGCGCCCTTCCACAATGCTCACCCTCTACCGTATTGTCATCTCTAGCAAGCCTATCACGGATGGACATGTTGTTGATACATAGCTAGAGGTGGTTGGTTATGTTATGCAGACAATGGTAACGATATGGATGAAGGGTGAGCGTTGTGGAGACACACGATCCCAAGACTAAAAGACTATAGCTGAACTGCACAAATCGACACGGAGCTCCGGATTCTGAGGTTTTACTGAGTTCATAGAGATTACAACAACGGTTTCAAAAATTGGTCAGCTTTCCTGCACTGGTACTTCCTAGATTAGCAAACCTCACGCTCAATTCAGAACAGTTTCCAATCCCAAGAAAAATGAAAGGCAAGATGGAAGGGCGGTTTTTGCACAGAAACTCTATAAGCAGCTTCTGCTCAATGTGGGCCCTCATAGATTCACGTAATTTCTCTTAGGAACAACAAATAGAGGCTTACCTCGGACCAATGATCAGAGATAACCACTGCATATCCACACAAACGGCCAATTGATGCATGAGCACATACTGAGTTGAAAGTAACCGCTGAGCTGGATGCCCTCCATTAGTTGCATTGTTATGCCGACGAAGGCAAACCTACACGCAAAGTCGCCATAGAGATAACAAGGCGAAAAACCATTAAAAAACCTACCTTTCCAATATGAAGCTCATTCTGATCAGCCGAAAGCACAACGGGAGCAGCTACACATGGTTCTCCAAACAGTTCCTCGTATAAATCACGCAACTTAAAAAATCAACTCCATGTGTTGCACATAAATATTTAGTATACACATAGTTAGGTGACAAATTCATTCGAATATGTCGCAGGCGGCTCCGTACACCCAGAAAGACCGCACTAGTTGACGGAAATGGGAAGAAAAAAGTTAAATATGAACGAAAACAGCATTACCAACCTTCTGGCAATCTTCCCTTCTTCTCATTCTATTTACGAACAATATTTCAAAGCAAGTTGACATGTCTTTGTTCTTAAAAACATCAGCGCATAAAAAAATAGAACATGGGAAAACCACAATAAACGCTTACCTTCTCAAACAAATATACCCAACGAAGCAGATCCCTCAGATTGAAGGAGAAGGGACCACCAAGGAAATGTTGCTGGGAAGCTAAGTGCATAGTGATAGAGACCATAGCTTCGAGGCGCGCATCTCCAATTTGTTCAGCTGATGGAAGCTCTTTCAGAATCATTAGGATGTCCTCGTTAGTGAGATCTTCAACGTAGATCTAAACGGCAATACCTTTAACAATGTCTAGGAATCCACAACTTTGGCAAGGCGTGGACTGTTACATGTATTATTGTGCAAGTAAAAACAATCTTTCCGAAATTCTGCACCTAATTCGTACTCACATTGGTGAACCTATTAACAAAAGATTTCGGCAGTGCACGTCGATTTCCACCCTGTGCTCGTGGATTCTGGCATGCAAAAAATCGACAGTTGCTCTCAGGTGGAATTTCAAACGAGCGGTTCAACTCGGCTATGTATAGCACTCTCCTGTGATCAAAACATGCATTCAAACCTTCCAGCACAGCTTGTGAGGCCAGGTTCATCTGAAAAGATAGGAGCAAGGCATATATGCTCTGTCAATCAAACAGACGATTTTAGAAAATCGCACCTCATCAAGCAGCACCCACTCTCCTCTCTTGATTGCTCGAAGCACAGGACCGTCTTCCCATCGGAAAGATATGCTGCCATCGTCTGTCACTACGGGTACATCGCTACCAAAGAGATCGGAAAGGTCCTAGAGAAGAAAATACATGTTGCTAAGATATGACAAGAATGATTTTAAAAAACGCCTAAACGAACTGTCTGATCTGATAGATTCAGCCTTGTAATGGGATGTCCTGTTAGTTGCGCTAACGCCATCACAGTACTTGATTTCCCGCAACCTGGAGCGCCTTCTAACAAGATTGGTTTATTGATTAATAGACCCCTGTAAACAATTGACCACATTCGATATTCTAGAGCAGTGGGAGTACAAAAATTCGATGATATAAGAGAGACATACCTCGCAATACGATAGAAATTCGAAACGCATGCAGGCGCATTGAGGGAAAACGCTCTCGGCTTAGATGGTGGTAGGGGTCCATACGAAATCGAAAGGGATCCAACTGATATTTTGTCTGCGTCTTCATGTATGATCAGTGAGTCATAATTCGGAATTCCAGCATCTTCGGAGAGGCGGTAAAGCTTCAAAGAATTACAGGTGAATATCGAATAACTGATGCTCGCAAAGATCTTTAAGGATTTCGTGGTGGAAAGACAGAAAAGCTCGGCAGTGTGTTGAATTGTATTGTGATAATATTGCAGTAATTACTGATCAAATGAGCATATGAACGTATTCGATTCCTCCCCGCTTCCAGAAGTTGTTTACAAATTTCTTTTTTTTTAATGAATTAATCAATAAGGTATCTGCCATTCAGGTTCCTTATTGGGGAAGACATCACTTTTGCCTCAAACGGCACCTCTCACCCGTCTGTGAGCGCCACTGAAGCAGGAGTACTACATTCACCTCCATCAATCAACCAACGGATTTTCGGATAATTGCATGAATGAGATGAATCACAGATTCGCGAGCTAACCAGTTCTTTCGCATCCTTGCGCACTGCTGCAACATCGACAGTCATTCGCGTTGGCAGGCTTCCCAGCGCATCCAAGAAAACCGCCGAGACAGCTTCGTGAATAGCTACAGTCCGACTTAATCCGTTAGAAATACAGACTGCATAGATCTCTGCACATGACACGATATCTCTAACAGATGGAGCATGCCTAAAAAGTGCTGTTTTTCCTCAACATATCTTTCCGTGCATATGACCCCACCTGAATACGTGGCCATGCTTCGCGAAAAATTCTGTGATCCAGTTGATAACCAGTTGGGCGGGTGACTCGATGGAGCCATAACAAGGGCTTTTTAGTTTTCCGTCGACCCTTGAGTCGAATATTGCTTCAAGTTCACTTCCTTCGTAGTCACAGCTGGACCAGACCTCCGTGAAACGATTTCGAAGAGCTTTCGACAGCTGAAAAACTACACATTCTAGAACGACAATCGATACGCTACGCTCAGTTCTCTTATAGTCGTACATGGATTTCATGAAACATTCTTCTTTGGAAAGTTCTATTATGAATCTTTGAGAGGACCTACCTCTTTCTTTCCATAGTCCCCGCCTGGGTTCATGGTAGCAATTATTTGGAAGCCTTCCTCAGCATTAACATGATGGACCTCTACCCCAGCATCCGACAAAAGTAATGTTCGATCCTATGATCCAGAATAATACAATAGGAATCATAAATGAAGGTTTCGAGAAAGGTCAACCTCTTCAAACAGTGGATTCAATCTCTCTAATACAGAGTCCTCGGCCAATGATATCTCATCAATAAGAAGAGGAGATCCAGCTTTCATAGCTGATACTACAATTCCATCAGACCAAGCGAACCTAAACATACTAACGTGGACCATAACACCAAATGTAACGATTCAATAGAAGCGATCATTAAAAAGAAATTTGTTATTTTTGAAATGTGTACACTGCAGCAAAGAGTATAAAGGTGCATGGGATAGCAGAAAAGGAGAAGCGGTTTTCGCAATCTTGGGACATTTAAAATGAAGCCGGGAGAACGAAAATTAAAGCTGTCATCTCGATAATTACCGCTTACCCTCCGTTCTCTCTAGGTCGCAATCTTCCCAGCAGATCAGCTGTTTCCGTTCTTTCGTGACAGTTGATAGACATTAGCTTGCCCTTGCCTACGGCTTGAGCAAGGCTAGTCTTACCTCCTCCAGTTTCGCCAACCATGAGCACTGCTTCATTCCGAAGCCATGCCTTAATATCGAAAATCATTAAAGGGAAATGAAGGATTCGGATAGACTTAAAACAAAGGGGTGAAGATGAGGAAATTGAAGAGATCATTAGAATAATTAATGAAGAAAAGAGAATTGATAGCATGTGGTCGAAGAAACGACAATGATTAGAAGAACCACACATGGAGAATGTGAAATACGTACCTGTTCGGTCATCACCAACATTCGTCTCATCCCCAGCGTCATCACAATGTTTTCTGTATCTGCATCTTTCGGCATGTACGGAGAATCCACCGCAAACAATTTCAAGGGCTAAAAAAACAGCTCTGAAGACATATGTGAAACATACAATGCCTCGAAACAAGGCGCTGCTAGGGCTACTGGTGCAAAGCTTTGAAAGTTTTTGATGACATGTATATGTTCAGATAAAATGAGCCGAACTCAAAAGTTTACAAGAATATAAGCAGCGAACATAAAAATAAATGCGCGGATTAGTTTTTACATAAACTCAAATCATTTTTGGACGGAGATTTTGTTTAAAAAAACCGTAGGAACATCGTTGTTACACAGTGAATGAATAGATGGAAATTGTACCTCAATCTTCCGCTTCATTTCACTTTCTAGAGTTTCTACTACTGAATCTACATCTTTCTGGTTTCTACAACGACCCGCAAGGAGGAAGTAGCCATGGTTTGCCAATATCTAAAAAGAAGAGAAGGGAAAACATTTCAGGAAAGAAGAATGAATAATGCTGAAGTGACCTGCAGCCAGTCGTCACACGTAGAATCTGTAGATAGTCTTTTGGCCCATCGAAACACGTCTCGCAGGGTCATGAGACCTGGAAACAAACAGAATTATAATTAGCTCATGTGTTATTGAACTTGGAGATATTTGGTGAATGCTGAACCGACCATCTTTTGCTGAGAACAGACCGCTTACGGAACGCTTCAAACGGAGTTTTGAGAGTACGCTTATCATCTTAGTAGCAGCGGATGTGTGCACGCCACAACGCACACAGACCTTAAATTGTCATTAGCTGGCTAAGAAAGTGCGAACGCCTGGGAGATTAACAAAAAAAACCCCCGGGACAACCAACCATAGAAGAAAGCTCATCCAGTGGAAGATGGTCAAATCTGAGCACCACAAATCGAGACAATAGCGCACGTGACAGTCTCTTACGACCACCATAGCTTCCAGCGGGATTCTGTGTAGCAAAAAGACGAAATCGTGGGTGAGCTTGGATCACTGTGTTGAGTTCCGGCACAAACAGCTCGCGATTGTCGTCAAGCAACTAAACGACCATAATGGATAGGTACTGATAACGAGGGTAAACAACGAAAACAAGAAAATAATCTTGAAGTACCAAAAGTATTAGAAGCAAACAATATGTCACTTACCCTGTTTAGGGTCTCAATGATATCAGTTGGAGCGAGATTCAACTCATCCAAGATAACCCAGCTGCCATCTCTAACAGCTCTTACAAGTGCACCTTCGCGGAATACAAGACGACCAGCAGCGTCTCCCACATATGATCCCATGTACCTGAAATAGATGAAACACGAGCTTTAGGTGCATTTGGTATTTGACACTAAAACAAGTTACTCTTGAACATCAGTATGTTCGTGGTTGTTGATACGAACGATGGCGTTGCCGGTGATTCGAGCGAGGTGGCAAACAATCGAAGTTTTTCCAGCGCTAGTTTCTCCTTCTAACAGTACAGGAAACCTAAATTGAGGTTATGGCAAACATGACTGAATTAGAATTCAGCACATCAAAGTAACGGATTTAAAACATAGAAGAATCCTCCTTTTCTCTTACATGAGCATCTTATGGAACAAATCTCAAGGAGAGTAAGTGGCAATTTTACTGGAAAGACAGGAAACGAACCTTCCACTAGATGTAATTCTAGCAATTTCCGCAAGATTTGACTTCACAGTCTTAGTCACCACGTAATTAGAGTCCTCCTGAGGCAGATTCGTACCACGCTGTATCCAATAACCCTCGACCTGGAGACTCAAACAATTTAGTAAAATCATGTGCTTCACAGTGAAGCCACACTTCTTCTTACAGTGTGATAAGTAACCACTTAGGGGGACCGGCAGTGACGTCCAAACGAAGTTATGAAGATACATATGCAGAAAGTGCATACCTGTACGTAATCGGCTGCTCCAGGAGGTGGTGGAATAGGAATGTTAGTCTGGACTCGAAATGTCTGAGCAATTTTAGCACGCATTTTCTGTTTGGCTTCAGCATCGAGGTTTGTAAGAAAAGCCATGCTTACCTAGAATATGATATTTCTTTAGAGAAAAGTTACGAAAGAAACAAAGCAAAGAATAAACATACGCCCTCGTATAACGATCTATCTTCACTTCCAAACATGTTCTCAGCCGCGAAGCAAAGCGCTCGACAAAACGTTCGAAGACTGAAACAGAGCTGATTTGCACAGAGGATTACCCACATCAGGAAAATGGCACACCCACCTGTAGCTTGATGGATATAACTGCTTAGCATAAAGATAGAAGTTCACAAAGTTGGTGACAGCAGCTGCTTTCATAGATGGCAGATATGCCGAAACGACTTGAGCTAATTGGTGAGCATCGCCAATTTCGCTCACATAGAATTCTGTGAATCTGGAAAAGGTTGTCAAAATGTCGAAAGACTCCTACGTGAGAAAGCTTTGGAGATATTCAACCTTCCCAGAATTGGTGTTTATATCGTATTCCACTATTGACGAAGCGCAGGCAATAGTTCCTAGTATTCTGATATCCAATTTTACAACATTTTGCACTTTTGGGAACATCATGATTTTCAGATATCGTATCGAACGCCAAGGATTGAACTTCTTGCAGTTTTTTATAGGTCAGCATTATAGCATGTCTCAGAGTCCTAATTAAAAAGAACCGGTGAATTCGCCACAGATGTGAATGTGACTGCCCTTGTGCAGGAAATCATCCAGCAACTGGAATTTCGCTGCTATTCTGATATTGAGGGGGGGGACTCTACCTCATCGAAGGGGCCTTTTTCATCGATGGCGCCTCTCCAAAAAGTTAACAAAATAATTCTAATGGAATTGAACAAGCAGCTTCTGAGCAAATTGGTGGATGGAGAACTGTGAGGAAGTTAGCCACTTGAGATTTACTGTGCTACAGAAGTAGTGCACCACAGCTGATAATGAAAGCCACTCCAGCAGCTTGTCCATACACAAACCACTTTATCAGATATTATCCAAATAAAACAAAAGAGCTTACCGTGTCCGTACACTTGCAGGCAATCTTCTCTTGCCAGCATCTGTGGCTGGATTCATACACGCAAAAAGACGGAAATTAGGGTGTACGTCTTTCGATATCGCATGCACAATAGCATCCAAACTTTCAGGAGGAGCCAAATTTATCTAGAAATACGAGAAATTTGGGACACACTGCGTTACCAAACCAACACAAATTTAGAAAATGTAAAAAACGAAGGAAAAATGGAAATCTGAAAGCTAGAAGCGACGCACTTCATCTATTAAAAGCCAATGTCCTTCCTGTGCTGCTTCTAGAACAGCTCCACGGCTAACAGTGAAAGGTGAAGCACCTCGATCCAATCCGTCGCGGATTCGTCTCGCCCGAACTATGACAGACGCCCACCGAGTATCCTATATATGAATTTCAACCAGTACAAAAATTGTACGAGTAAAACCTATCACCTTATTCGTAGATTTGCTTGTTAGGGCCTTCTCCGCAGTAGCAATCACAACAGAAAGGTAATCTCTATATCGACCATTTGAAAGGCAAGCCTAAATCAAAACCCATACAGAAGACAAGCTTTTCTTCCACTCTTTACCAAGATTATAGATTATAAGGAACAGAACGACAAAACCAGCAAGAGAAAGGTTCAGTTGAGATAGGATGTGAAGGTATAAAACTGAAGATGTTTAGGAAGATCACAACCACCAACCTCTAAGTGACTGAGGAATCTCTGATTTTTCACAACATCGAAGTTGTTCGTGAAAACCTCATGGTAGAAGTGAGTAAATGGCTCCAATATATGAGAGATCGTAGCCGGTCGATACCTGAAGATACAGCAATTGAGAGGTTCACCTCGAACAACTATTTGAAAAGCTGATGTTTGCCTGAATGAGAAGCGTTCCCCACAAATTCTGGACGTTGCCTACAAACATAAGAGCGCGATGCCTTCCCACCAATTACGGTTATTAATACGCGGTGGAACGGTAGGACGCACACTAACCTTCGCTTTCTAGTTAAAAAGTCCAGCGAAACACTATTTTTCGCGTAGCTCCAAAAGGTATTACGTATAGTTTTAGATTTTCATCACTATAATCCAAAAAGAAAAGACCTCATGAATAATCAAATTACACCTAAAAAACAGAAATCAGATAACTGTCATTGTGCTGTGCATTTGTACTAAACTGCGGTTGCATTAGCGCTTCTACAGCACGGGAGCAGGCTCCGAGAAGGGTATAAATTGACTCCCCTATAGATTCTACATCGCAGACAAAGCTTGTCTTCGGATAACAACGTATTCCTTATTAGGAAAAATTTGCCCAAAATTTCTATCAAGAAGAAGCACTGCTGCAACCATTTGTATTTCGGAATGTTCGAAAACAGGAATCCTCACCCGCTAATCAGTTCGTCAGTGTCGGAGGATGGACTAAGATTGACAACTTTCAAAGTAACATTCAAAGCCGAAGCCAGCGACTGGACAATGGATGTTTTCCCCACTCCAGTCTCTCCGACAAGTAGAACAGGTTCACGATTTTGAACGCATACTGCTAATCGCTCCATGAGCTGCAGCACATCTCTGAAATATGGCAGCATAATCCGAAGAGTTAAAGGAACTGGAATACAAAATGGAAAACTGTGATCACCTAGTGTGGCCCAAACGATGCTTTTGAACAGTGTGAAGTGACGGTGAACTCGGAAGGCGACATCGCCCCACCGTGCAGAAGCGATCGTCATGAGAAAAGGTGGGCTGACGAAGAGAGAGGTGGAAAGACATCTGATCGGCAGTAATCGACAAAGGAGCGGCCACCTGAACGGACGATTCTTAAGAATAATGGAACTCTTAAGTTGCTGAGAATCTGCTCACCTTTTGACATAGTTTCATAGCTCTTTCACTAGGATCAGCAAGACACCAAGTATCGATTAGTTCTGTGAAAATACCCATGTTGGATGAAAGATCAGAAAGTTTATTCAGGCGAGCACATCCCCGTAGTAAGTCGCTAAATGTGCAGAAACATTGAACATAGTCTAACTCACTCGGAAAATGAACAGTTGATTCACATGAAATAAAAATTAGAGAGAGAGATCGCGACAAAAGTTAAGGATGCCGCTTCATGCATAAAGATATGGTAAGCAAAGCGAATACTAGAGCGATAATACAGTACGATACGATTTCGACATCTCTAGGAAGCAAATTCATGCAGTTTGCAGCTAACTGGAACATCGATTGGGGACAGAGCTAAACAATGGTTAGACAGAAAAATGTTGTAGTTAAAGGAACGCAAGCACAGAACGTCAGGTCATGCGAAGTAAGATCTCTGAAGACCTTGACTGATTGAAACACAAATAGATTTTGCTTTGAAAACAACAAACTGGAGCATACGCAGTGATTACTCCAAACATACGCAACCAAGACAAAGATCCGATCCTGCGTTTATTAGATGTGATAGGACTTGTAGACATAATGTATATGAATGCAGCTGACATGGGATATCCAGAGGTGAAAGGTTTCCTTATGTTGGATGTGCCCTATTAAATAGAAATCCTGGGACTATTTTTCAAATTACATAAAAATACTTTTTCGCTGCACAATTTATGTGTTGCCGTATTTATGGCCGACCCTATAGAGAGATAGATGGAGGCAAAGACATATGTATGTTATGGATGTGAATGGGAAGAGCACTGATTTTAAACTTTCTACACGGCCAAAGAGAATGGTTTAGAAACAGTAGCAGGCGTATATCACATTCTCGGAAGGAATGAAAACACTAGCGGATCTAAGAAAGAGCTGAATGACAAAGGTAAACGTAGGAGGAATTAAAAATGTAGCGGAATAATGACTGAAATGTTCCCAAAAGAAGGCAGCCTTTCAAGTAATTTAGTTGGGCAAGAAGTGAATAGCCCAGTGGCACAGCACAGTTATGGAAATGACATGAAACTGGTGGAGTTCTAGCCATGAAAAGAGAAAAAGTTGAAAAAAAACCAACAATTCGAAAAAGGAAGTATAAGCTTGGATGAAATCTGCAGGGAAAATAGTATAAAACTCAATAAAACCCACGAGGATGTGAGCTGTCGAGAATTTGCCGTAGGTGGTGTGCTTTCCACAGTTCGAAAAATTGAAATGAGAGTCTTTGCTAGGTGAGCAATTCTTGGTGATGCCTAGAAACAAAAGTCATGTGAAAATCTTCCGATATTGACTAGCTGAAAAGAGATAATGACTACGCTTAAGTCATACCTTAGCAACAAGACGACGTAATTCCTCATCAGTTAGTTGCTCCAGCTTTAATCGGACAGGCACGCCATCGAGTACGCTACTCTTCTTACCTTTACCACTGAAGCAATGAAAATACAAGGGAGGACGAGACGATGAAACATCATCAACGGTAAATACCTTATTGTAGCGCAAATGTGAGCCTCCTTATTGAACGTTATGACTTCAGCGGATGGAAGGGTCACAGACCTTTCAGATGCTAGTTGGACAATTGCAGATATAACGTCAGGATTCGCCAAATCAATGTCTTCCAGTAGTATCAGGCAGGGCTCTGTTAGCCACTGAATTAGGCAGAATTAAATAACATATAAGAAGTTTCCAAAAAATGTCTTGGTTAGCCATAAAAAGTCTCATAGGATATAAAAGATGAAGACGTAAATAATGACAAACAGGCCTTCTATTCGCCTCCCACAATATGCTAATGCTAGTTCGAAAAATCACTTCCAAAAAAGCAGTTTACAAATTTATATCACCCCAGAACTTGCCATAAGACATTAAAAGATGTAGCAGCTACACTGCTTAATCTATGGTGTGCAAGCAGGAAAAACCGATAACCTACCTGACTAAAGCTCGTGGGTTTCCATAAAAACTGCCCAGCCACTTCTGTACAGTGATAGGTTCCAAACAGACTCTGAACGTGTTCAACATAATATATGATTAGACGAAAAGACATAAGATACAAAATTCATACCTTCGAGTCAATCTGATCACCCATTTGCATTACTCGAAGGGGTAAACCCAACTCTTGGCTAGCGTGTGAAGCTAGGAATGTTTTACCGCACCCTATGGGGCCCTAAATTTGAAAGAGAAATGAGTAGTGTAATGGGAAGTGCAAGGTAAGGTAAGGAAATTTAAAATAAGGATTCGCCTACCTCTATGATTACAAAATGTTTGGAACGTATTGCAACAATTAGTTGGTGTGATGAAGATTCCCGAGTCGGTAAGAGATCAGCTGAAAAAGAAGGAGATAAACAATGGCACATGAAAAAGAAGGAGGACTTGATCTTTTAAAACAATACTACTCCAGTAGTTTCCACGTTGGCATTCATTGGATCTTGGCTTGATCGATAGTCTTTAATATTTCTTTGGGAGGTGTAACCAAGATTGATGTAGCACTCTTTTAGGCTTAGTCGTCTTCGTCAGAGCCTTGTACGCTGCCAAGCAGTACTTTTCAGCCACCGTCAGCTATATCCTATTTCAAACGCAATGGTAGTTGAGTATCCGGTAGCGCCTACAGCTGCATTTATAGTGCATTTACAGGAGACCGATCCGGTCGGATAACAAAAGATACGTACTGATCATCGTTATCCGATGATCGATACCTATCATTCGTTATCCAACCGGATAGGACACCGATGAAGTATTTTTAAGGAGCCTGGCGGAGCCGGGGCCGAATAATTCACTCCAGGAGACGCATCTTCTGAAAAAATTCGTACTCTTCGCGAGAGTTACTCATCCACTTCCTAACAGACTAGAAAATGCGCTCCATGTGTGACTAGCAAAGGAGTTCACGGCCCGGAAACCCTGCAATTCCGTCTTGGTTCCGAAAGCAATGCGGGATTGCAGGGTTTCCGCTCAACGTACTCCCTTGCTCGCCGCAAATGGAGCGCAGCTTCAATTCCATTCGGGAGTTTATGAAGAGCTCTCACAACGATTACGAATTTTCTCAGGAGGTGCGCTTCCTGGAGTGAATTATTCGGAAAGCTGCTTAGCTTCGCCCCGGCTCCGCCCAAAGGCTCTTCAAAAATTGGGGAACGGAAATAGGGTTTTTCAGCAGTCTTGCATGGAATCACGATACCATTGTTATTAGCAGCTGTAGATTCTTTTCATTTTGAAATCTCAAAAACGATTTTGAGGTGGGACGCTGTCTTTAAGTATGGGTTAAGAGGCGTAAGCGCAAAACTAGACATTGTTCCTCCCCCCCCCACTCCCCTCCTTCCCCACCAACCTTTTTGATCCATTGTCCCGTTCTTTTCTTGAACATCATCATTAATCCGAATCTCATCATCGCCATCCAGCTTTCGTTTTTGTGCGGGTATTTCAATCACGTTCACGTCATCAGATGAATCCAACACCTTCCTCTTTTGTGCCTTCAACCTCTTCTTGTTCTTACTCACCATTCACTGAAAAAAAATCTGAAATAAAACCAAAATCTTATTACACACTATAATTGTAGTTGGCGAAGTGGAAGAACGAATACTTTTCAGAAATGTCAAAATAGCATAACTGAGACTATGTGTATTATCGGCAAGACATTTCTAACATCAAAACATAGCAGTATTACTCCCAAAGGAAAATTTGATCGTTGCAACTTTTTTCATACTGCCGTAAATGACGTTGGTGTGCGGAGTGCAATGCACAGAGCGCGCACGCCTCCACGACTAACGAGTTTGTGTATCTGTTTGTTGAGGTGCTGTTTGACGGAGAGGGTGCAGTGGTGGTCACACTTACCTAGGATTAGTGCGTTTAATTGTACCGTCCTGAGCAGCCCCGTCGTGGTGGTTCTGACACGTCCTCACGCTCACCGAGGGGATTCCAATGAGCTAGGATGAGGACGGACCAATAGGATTTGATCAGCTGCTAGAACGTGTCATGATCACCGTAACGAAACCGCATCGTGGCAGTCAGGTGAAGATGGAGTTGGGGGCGGGGCACTCCTGTGAAGCCTAAGCCTGAAACCCATGCTTAAACATAGGATTAGGCTTAGCTTAGGCTGAGGCTAGTGCTTTTACTTAGGCTTACAAGATGAAGCCTATGACCTTTTATAGGGTGCCCCCCCCAACTCCCTTTTCGCCTTGCAGTTATCCTTTGCGGTGGCTAAGCCAGAGCATGAACCAGAACTAAATCAAATGACTACGACTGCAGGGTGGCCGAAAAGTATGTATGTCACGAGAAACGCTATTTTTCCTGGCACTGTTCAACTTGCTGGCCCCAAGAGCTTCAAAAATACTTCTGACTGAAACTCCGCACAGTAGGATTATTTGAGGTGCTATATATATATACGAATATCGTATTCATTTTGTACCGTAACCCCATTTTTGTAGGATTACGGTAGGTGTACTGTAAAAACGGCACGTCACAGAATCTTCTCAAATTTTGTGTGGAATTTTTTAGCCGCTGATCACGATTATCAACATTATTTTGCATGCCACCTCCCTTTTCCACCCGAAATCGGCACTTCCCTTCAATTTCCTAACGTACACCTACCGTAATCTCACAAAATGGGGTTCGGTGCAAATTGGATACGATATTCGTGTTCATAACTTCAAATAACCCCCCTATGCAAAGTTTCAGAGGATTCTGTGATATACATTGTCTTCAGTATATCTAGTGTAACCCTACAAAAATGGGGTTATGGTACAAAATGGATACGATATTCGTGTTCAGCAGCTCCAGTAACTCCTCTATGTGAAGTTTCAGCCAAATTTTTTTTTCTGAAGATTTTGGGGCTAGTCAAATTGGATAGTGCCTTCTTCCTTTGCAAGCTATATATATTTTGTGTTTAGTATTGTTTACAACAAAATTTCCGAGTTGGCGTTATTTGGCGTTGATACAGGCCCTTAACATCAACATCACTAAACCCACTGCGCGCTGCAGGTAAATAGTCTTTCTCGCGCTATTTCACCGAATGCAGCCCATTTTTCCACTTACAGTCTTTCTCAAAAATTCTTGCCTCACGCTGAACTGCCCGTCAGCTTAGCCGTGCCAGCTTATTACACCACGTATGGTAATGCGTAACAGTCTATTAGCTCACAGAGGGCGCCCGATCGGACTTTGTCCGCAACTACGACTTCACCATTTTTAGGCTAACCGATCTATTTTTTGCACTTTTTTGATATCCATATGGTGTGGTTCCTTGCATTCTTATGTTTCCCCACTGCCATCCGGTAAAATATCCTTCCAGACGCATTCTGCAGGCAAAGTCGTAATTGCAGACAATGTCAGATCAGGCGCCATCTGTGAGCTAATAGACCATAGGTGATGCGGCGCGGCTTAACAGATGGGCGGTGAAGAGTGAGGCAAGTATTTTTGAGAGGGACTGCATGTTGACACTTTTTTTGTCTATTCATCGCCTGATGACCTTCTGAACGGTCTCTAATAGACAGTAAAATAAAACGTGCAGAAAGATTTGCAGTGTGTTATTACAAAAGAAATGGCGCATTTTCGGGTGGACTCTATTTTTGTTCGCAACGTTAGTGGAAGACAAAAGCAATAGAGGCAAACAATAGAGGTAATTTAATTAGCAGCGACCATTGCTTATAGTATGAGCAAGCCCCTGACGCCATACGCCTGTATCTCGTGGAACAGGGAAGCCAAGAACAAAAAGAGCCTCGCATTCATATCGTCATGTTTGACAATTTTTTTCTTGTGGAATAAGAGTTCCTGGAGTTGAGAAAAGCGGCAGGAATATGGCAATATCATTGGAGAATACGATGGCTACACAAGAGTTTCGCATCTAAATTATCAAAATTCAAGCTCTCGGAAGGAAATTTTGGACAAAATTTATGTTGTAGAAAATGGGATTTTGAGCGTCTTGAGCTTTTTTCCAGCAGACAGTTCGCGACTCTTCGGGCCAAAGCACCACTAGGTGTTGCTGAAGGTGTACTTTCTGAAAATTAGGTTGGAGAAAATCACCCAGCAAGAATCCTAGAAATAACAAGAAAAATGCTTCAAAAAGTGCTCACCCACGTTTCTCCAACAGCGAAGCCGTTGCACCAGAGCTCATCTTACGAGGGCGGTTTGAAAAGTTTCCGGAATGACAATGAAAACAGAACAAATCTGATGCGATCAATATTTTATTTTATTACTTAATCTCCTCGAAGCTCAACATACATGGACTGGTCTGTTTTTCATTCTCCATCCACAATGAATTTCTCTGAAACACTCAGGATAACCAGATAACCACGATTCACACGTCTCTTCATTGGAATCCTGTCCTTTACGGAAAGTTGCTAAGATTCTAAGACAGGTACAGGTACGAGCGAGCCAATGCAGAAAAATCACTGAATGAGGTAGAGTTTTAGGTTCCATTATTACAAGTTCTTTGGTGAGCCATAACACCTCCTTGAGCGGTCATGCTGATGTGGAACGACAACTCTTTTTGCCTGTTTAAATTCGCGCGTGTCGCTCGGGTTACCACAGCTAGAGTTTCGGCAAAAATTTCGGCTAACATTCAGTCGCAATGACTTTTCCATCACTCCCCTGGGAACTCCCAAAAACAGACGCCGTCACCACTCTACCTCAGTGAACGGTACTTTCTTCTTCAAAATTCATTTTTCCTTTCCAAGCAACTGTTTTCATTGCATCTGTTGTGACCACAGTGTAGCACCTAATCTGGGCTTCAACATTAATCGCGATTTCGCTTTGAAATCCAATCCAACAACTTAAAATAATTTTCTGATTTTCATGTTGGATTGTGTTTTTGTTCGATATTGAGCAAATGCGGCACTCATTTTTGGAAACGTTCCTTCAAAATTATTGCGTAAGACAAAATGAAAATTAATGACTCATAATATAATAGATGCGCTAGCTCCCTTATTTAGCGCGCATTTGTATTCTATCTGCCAAAGCCTTGTCAACGATTTCATTCACTTTTCCTGATGTGGTCGCCTTTTCCTAACATTTTGCACATCGCCTTCTGTTTGCTCGCGTCCAGCTACTGTTGGTTTTCAAAACACAGACTATGGCAGAAAAATGAAGGTGATGATGCTCCAAAATCAGCGTACAGGTGGTGTTTGGATAACGTGCGGTCTTCTCTTCCAGTTAAAAAAAAAATGGCCACCTAAGTTCAGCACTTCTCTGTAGCTTAGCGCAGTCGCAGTTCCTTGACTTGATCGACTTGTCAAGAGAACAGACTTTGTCAGATCAAATTGACATTCACCGTCAATTCATGTGGAGGACTCTCGAACAGAATTGCATGGGAATTTTCGAAAAAGAACAATTCCTTGGTTGTAATTCCGGAAACTTTTCAAACGGCCTTCTTATGTGAAGTAAGTACTGACATCATGCCCTAATACAAAGAAGGTGTTTCAGACTGTATTGCACGTAGTGTAATAGAAAAATCAAGGAAATTTGTAGAATTGAGAACGAGGTTCTCGGACATTTTCAATTTTTTCACGTCTGCTAACTGCAGGAGAAATCTCTTATACGCACAGAATGAAAGAGCTTTCTTTGCTCTACAATTCTGGCACCATATCTCGATGAAATGCTTTGTCTGAACGAAATTACATTTTCTTGAAAAAAGTGGCACCATTTCTTTTGCATCAACCTAATACGTATGAGCAAGGTGAGTAGCGGCAAAAAGGGTTTCTGCTAAGAAAAGAGACTTTGCTAGCTAATGCTAAATCAGTTCCCAAGTCCGGTCGTCATTGAACCTCGGCATAGCAGTCAGTTGGTAAACTTGTTAGCCGAACACGAGGTTAGTAATACTTTTATTGGCCAACGTTTCGGCGGCTTCGCCTTCTTCAGGGCCTGAAAGGATCAAACGATCTATGAGAGTAGCCGCACAAACGCCTCTTCAATCAAACATTAGATCGGGGCCATACTCAAAAAACCAGCAAACCCCTTGGAAGTCGAAATCTCACCTCTGCAAGACCACCGAACGCTGGTGTTGTCAGTGACGACCGAACGCGTTAGACTTGTCAGTAGAGTGAGACTTTCTGCCACAAGTCATATCTCGGCTTAGATATCACATAATTTGAGATATGGAAGGAGTTCATTGGTTATGGTGGGACACTCCTCTTTGCGGTTCATTTTTGGATTTTTGATGTGAATCCAAAACGCTTCAAGAGTTTTGCGTGCGGAAATCTCAGTTTCGAATTCAAGGATTGTGGTTTCTACTTCATAATCGACACCGTCGTGTACTCGCATTCGATGACAACCTAGAGGAGTAGATGTACGAGAACTCGATTTCCCCTCAAGGTGTTCCTTGATTCGAACACAGAGTGGCCGTGCAGTTTCACCAATGTATTCGTCACCGCATTTCCTACATTTGATCATGTATATGACACACGATCTCATGCAGTCACCTTCTCTGCCAAACGGGCAAATTACGCAGTTAGGTGTTATGCAGAGGCGGTCATAAATACGGTTCCGGACTAATTGGTGCTTCAGGTTCCTTGGTGGTATTTCTACGATCGTGACCAAATCTTCCAATTCTGCTCTCCTCAGACAGAGTCGCGTGGCTCTGCTAACATCATCGGAGATGAACGGCATGCAAAACTGGATTTTGTTTTCAATACTGGTGTGCCCCTTTCGCGTTTGATTGCTTCGCCGCCAACTTTGAGATCTTCCCGAAGCATAACCGTTAGAAATTGCAATAGCGGTAGCTAAGCCAAGTGACTCTTGTTTCTCTTCGCTCCCAGAACAGACCGACCGCCTCTGCATAACACCTAACTGCGTAATTTGCCCGTTTGGCAGAGAAGGTGACTGCATGAGATCGTGTGTCATATACACGATCAAATGTAGGAAATGCGGTGACGAATACATTGGTGAAACTGTACGGCCACTCTGTGTTCGAATCAAGGAACACCTTGAGGGGAAATCGAGTTCTCGTACATCTACTCCTCTAGGTTGTCATCGAATGCGAGTACACGACGGTGTCGATTATGAAGTAGAAACCACAATCCTTGAATTCGAAACTGAGATTTCCGCACGCAAAACTCTTGAAGCGTTTTGGATTCACACCAAAAATCCAAAAATGAACCGCAAAGAGGAGTGTCCCACCATAACCAATGAACTCCTTCCATATCTCAAATTATGTGATATCTAAGCCGAGATATGACTTGTGGCAGAAAGTCTCACTCTACTGACAAGTCTAACGCGTTCGGTCGTCACTGACAACACCAGCGTTCGGTGGACTTGCAGAGGTGAGATTCCGACTTCCAAGGGGTTTGCTGGTTTTTTGAGTATGTGTCGATCTAATGTTTGACTGAAGAGGCGTTTGTGCGGCTACTCTCATACATCGTTTGATCCTTTCAGGCCCTGAAGAAGGCGAAGCCGCCGAAACGTTGGCCAATAAAAGTATTACTAACCTCGTGTTCGGCTAACAAGTTTACCAACTAATGCTAAATCCTCACACAATCGTCGATTCATCGCACGTGAACGCGCTGAAGTTTAGAGACCGCGAGATTGTATCAGTTCGCCAGTGGTTTCGCCATTATTTTTTGAAGGATTTAACGTAACAGTATCTCCCCACCAAATTGAAGCTTACTATGATTCAGACAATGTTGGGCAAATGCACATATTAAATTATTGCTCTTTCGAATGGTCAAGCTACGAAAAAAGATTATCCCTTAGCATAAAATTCGCAAACATCGTTGGAATTCCAAAAAATCTGAATTTCATCGATTTCTCTTTATCCCGAATACGATCTCGTACTCAGTAAGCAATGCGCAACGTTAGATTCCGGTATGATGCATTCAAACTGGTTCTTACGACAACCCGTTATCTATGGTTTCTTGCAGAAGAACGACGATTCCAAGTTTCTATCTGCCACATACTCTTTAAGAGTCACGCTCATTGTCTGGGACAGTGAGGCGGCTCTCACAATTAGACTTGCTAAAGGGAACCGAGGGAGATCTTGCAGCCACCGAGAAGTTTGTTCTTTTCTGAAAAGTCCAGGAACTTCTGAAAGACTTTGAAAAGCCATGCCGCTCAAGCGTGAGGATATTCCTTGAGGTTTAGTAGAATCTGCACAGCCATTGTCCAAACCATGTCATGGGGGACATTTGCGCGAAAGGGCGGTGGGATGAGATCGAGGTCAAGCGTGACAGCTTTCGCTTGTCCACTTGAGCCATGCACGTCGCTGTACTTACGCTTCTCTTCCTAGTTGGTTCAGCTTATGCAGCAAGGTACGTTGAAAACTTGTTTGACTTTAGCATATATCTGGAGCTCTCTTTGATGTTACTGTAAATGATATTGCTCAGGTTTTGAACATGATCGTCCTAAGTAAGCATCATTACGAGTTAATTTTTTGGAGGGTGCAAGTTTCAAAAGCTTAACCACACTGCTGTCATAATCAGGGTATAGTGCAGAAAATTGCAAGCTCCCTAGAGGTGGATAAAATTCTGTGAGGATCTCCGTTCAGTGTTCTGGTTTTCCTGAATTAAATAAAGTATGCCTCATCAGTTCAGCTCTTTTTTCAGGTTTTTTTCTCAGAACATTTGAATTGCCTTTCCTTATAGGGTGTTCTATGATAAGGGTGTATTTAGACTAAAAATACGTCGTATTTATAATAGATTCCTTATCATATGCGCAGATCCACACCTATTTCATAAACCTGAAAGCCAAGACGTCAATTCACAAGCTAACCCACGGAGAGCTTCCTCCCTCCGGCCATCCGACTCGTGTTGGTCAGGGCCCTGTTAGATCTGTGCCAAAATGACCCTTGCCACATGCTTCCATGAATTTGACGGAGATGTACTTCTGCTCCCAATATTAATGGGATTGCACTTTCAAAATGCTTCGAGGGTGTTTCTGGCAGGTGTTTTCTGCCCCGTAAGCGAAAATGGTACACTTTACAATGGGGTCAACTCTATCATGTTCTTCCTTCCTTTGTTCTCTGAAAGTTTTTTCTTCAAAAGATGGAGTTCCATTTTACCTAACCCTGTCTTGAATCGAATAGACCTCAACTATTAGTCATTCATCAGGCTCCAAGCCCCCACCCAGTGGAAAAAATAATTATTTTTTGAAAGTTCTTCTATTCTGGTGAGTTCAGAATGGATGAATTTTCTGAGCAAAAACTAGTATTTTCTCTACTCTTGCCTCCTTTCTGTTTGATGAGTGATGTAGGCCCATAATTCGAGAAACTCACTTATTCTATTCCAAAATATTGTAGATTTGTGGGCAGGTTACAACCTCCCAGCAGTGAGTTCCGTCACAGATTTACAATTTTAATGGCCAACACATCCATCAATTTGAAGTTTTCGAAATCATCCCTGCTGATTTCACAGGCAACTGGTTTGTCTGTTTAAGAATACACTGGTTTCGATGGTATTTACGACGTCTAGTTCAGGGTTCGGCGCGAGATGAGCCCATGAATCGTCTCGAAACGGTATTAAGAACAAGGAGACGAGCTTTAATCTCTACACAAGTCCCACCGCGTTGGTATAATTATGCCCTCATCGCGTATGCTTCATATTTTCCAGTGAGAATCTGAAGGAGGAATATTCTTCCTTCCCTACGGTGCATGCTGCCCTTTCTTCACAGTAGCATAGATCGGTGACCTATTTTTCGCACAAAAAATGATTGAATGGCGTTCCGAAATGATGTACTTCAGAAAATCCTTGCCCTGTTATCTTTGCTAAGAAACCGCCAGCCAGGGTTTCATGTTATGAGAATACAATGCAACACAAAAATGCAGGCAACGCCGCCCATTCTAATACCATTTATTCCTTCGTTATGTATATTGCGTGCTCGTGTAGTATTCTGGTGAATCTGTGCAACCATGAAGCTCAACTTACAAATAGTTTCTCTGTGGAAACATCATTTTCTGCGAACCAAAATGATGAATTATCACTGAAGTGACCCGAAATGTACGCTGATCTAAAAAATCCCAGGATCCTGCACAGATTACCAGAGAGAGAGAGAGAGAGATAAAGAGAGAGAGAGATAAGGAGAGAGAGAGAGAGACCTTGTGCGCAATAAAGCAAATAAATGAATAGATAAGTAAATAAACAATCGATCAAACAAACAAACAGTTCTGGTGACAGTTCTGGTAATGTCCAAACTTTCAATTCAATGAGCAGCACTTCAGATGCCCTCCAGTATTTGGAGAATTCGAATGTCCGATAGGGTACACTTGCAAGGACAGTCAATGCTATGGCAGAAACGGTGGCCCGTCCACGTTTTGTGGATTTGAGGTAATTTAATAAACATTCTCCAGAACATATCTAGGAGAAGAGCTGTTGAATATTTTGAAAAAAGCAGTTGCGTGCTCAGTTTTCATGTTTATAGACAGAGTGCTCAGAAGCGACCATTTGCGTCGAAGGCAAGTGCTATCCACAATCGGCGATAAAGTGCAACAGGTTGGGATTTATGCCATAATTATCACCGCATATACAGATAGCTCAACAGTATTTGCTTTCGCTTTGTTTCTGCCATCGGTGCTAAATAACACGTAGAAGTAGTGGTGACTGACGAGCTCTACGACTAGCCATTCGGACGAATTGACCAATGACAAAACTCTTTTCTTCTGGTACAACGCCCCACCCCTTTGTTAGCAGTGATTGAGCGGCCCACAAAGTAAGAAGTCTTGGATACTAGGATGTAACCACGCTGACTTGTAGCTATTTCACTACTAAATCAACTGCTTTCGCCTACGCGTCGTCCAAAGAGAAGATCTGCACCGCTAAACTTGCCCTTAATGAAGAAACAACCCTGCTTTTACCGAGTTTTAGAAGCTTTAACAGGCGAAATTTTTAAAGGGTGGGCCAAAAATACAGTAGAAAAACATGCGTTTCACCTTTGAAGAAGCATGCTTTGCCTTGAAGCCACAAACAGTTGGGAGGTTGTTCCGCAACGTTCTATCAGAGCAATGCTTCGGTGCATAAACTACGTTTTGTTCACGGCTGGGCCAAGGATATATTCTGGGATCCATTGGTTTCATCGAGTGGACGCCCAAATGTGCAAATACCTTTCAGCAGGGTTAGTAGGTTGTAGTAATACCCGATTCATAAGCTCAATTTGGACTTCATTCAACTTAAAATTCATTGAAAGAGCACCACAAAAAATAGAGGACTTCAACCTCTTGCTTGCCACGATTAACAATCTCACTCAGCATCTTAGTGGCCGTGTAGAAACTGACGAAGGATATTCCCAGATGATTTACTGCATTTATTTCAACTAGAAGTAAAGGTTAATCTTATGATAGTTTTCCGAATTACGCATGAATTTCTTTCCTTTGTGCTATACTCTTTGTTTCCGTTTTTTTTTTTTTGCCACCCCGTAGCTTTGGAGGTCATAACAAAAACCAATTTCAATATGCTGTAATTTTGTTCCATTTGCTCCAACAACTTATCCAAGATACAGTGTCAATCTAGCACTTGGTGGTAAAGCAACGCAACGCCAAATAGTCGTGAAAACTCTGCAGAACTTCTTCAGACACGTGCTAACTGCCGATGGTCAAGCACGCAGCATTGTTTCGGATTGCGGAAAAAAAGGGAAATGTCTGAATGGACAGTGCGTCCTAGATAGTGAGTTCATACTGTAGACCAGCAAATATGCTGCCGTTCAAAGTCGACAAGCACCACTTCAGAATTTCTCATTTTCAGCGTAGATGCTAGTCTGAACTTATAACTGACGATTACAGGGTGCCTGGGCGTGACCTGTGCCGAGGGAGAGCTATGCCGCGATGGCGAATGTACGAAGGTATACCAATTTATTGTAGCTGGACCCAAAAATGTGCGGCAATAGGGTAGCAGGGAGGAGCGTGGGGAAAAATTGAGTTCTCCGCCAATTTCGGTGGACGGGACAATCAGAATTTCAAAAATATAGTTATTGAAGATATCAGGTTCAGTGCCAAGCGCTTAAAAGTAAATATTCGAAAAATTTTAATAATAAGAAGGCATCAGAAATAAGTCAATGCGAAAATTTTGACTATTCTATGAAATAATTTCAAAGTTTTGACAACCCACTTTCCTCTTTCTCTGCGTCTGCCACTGTACCTCACGTATGAGAGACTCAACTGTTCCGGACCCGAGATAAGGCCTGATCGGCTGTGGGATCTACCCAAAGTCGTTATTACAGACATTTACCATCGCGCGCGTAAGACGCGTATCATCAACGCGTTCTAGGATAACAGTACATAAAATGCTGTCTTTGCTCTTTAACCGGAAAAATCAGTTCACCTTCGACCTAATGAGATCAATGAAGTCCCCAAATAACTCAACTCAGGGCCTTTTGCAAACCACGTCCGGCTGTTTTTTTTTACAAGGTCACAAGGCGAAAGAGCCTGACGATGGGGCTGGTAGTTGTAGGTAGAAGCAGTCATCCGCAAATATCACTCTCCGGCTTTTCTCTTTTGTTCTATAACTCTTCCATAACGCTTCAGCGACCGTTCACCCGCACCAGGACGGGTGTAGGAGGAACTTGCATCGAGTAGATTGGTACAATGAGTGAAGAACCCTGATCCCATCTTATCAATTTAATCTCTGGGAGCTGACACTTGACAGCAGTTGGACAACAGTGACAGGGGTGCAGCGAGGAGCAAGCCAACATGGGGCTTATTATTTTATCTAGCAAAATGAGAAGGATCGTGGATCACTAGAGTGTGAATTTTTTCCCTACATATCCCTTTCCTCTTTCTCAGTTTACTACATATTTTCTAACCGCAGATCGCCGAAACATTCTGCTTGGGACATGCAGATTGCGGACCGGACATGGAGTGTAGATCAAACCGATGTCGCATCAGGTAGTTTGAAAAACTTGGTCTAAGCGTTTTGTGCTGATGCTTCGTGCTTCTTCGTTTTTACATCATTCATGCATGTGTAAAGGGTAGCTTAAAATCTCTTCTTTAGGAGGGGCTCCTGAAAAAAGTTCTCATTGAGCTACCAAAACTTTTTTTAGGACGCCTGAACCGATCTGCAACTGTCAGCCGAACGAAATTTGTCACCACGGACAGTGTTACCCAAATGCTCGTGAGTGTTCTAAATACACAGATCTGAGTTAGTCACTTTGTTCATTCGCGCTTCTTTTACAGAATGCACCTCTATCTACTGTGGAAAGGGTTCATACTGTGTCGACGGCAAATGCGTAAATGGTATGTTTAGAAGTGGCAAAGTGTACGAATTTCCTGTCTGTGGGTGAAGACAGGAAACGGAAATGGCGACATGCCTTCAATTCTGGCAAAAATTAGGTGAGCAATCTTCCAGGAGTGGGAGTCGATTGCCGCGAAGAAAACTGTCGTGGAGGCACAGTTTGCGTCAATGGCGTTTGTGTCCTCGATCCATGTCCAGCGAGGTACGGCAAATTTTTAGCCCTTCTCGGCCCCACTCAACCAAATAGAAGAAATTTCTGGGTGCTATTGTACTTTAGCGACTCCACTACCGATCCCACAACCTCGGAAATATGATTTTGTTCAAACACTTCCATACAGGGGTATTTGAGGGTACTGTTTAAGAATATCATACTCGTTTTGCATGATAGTATTATTTCATTGATTTTATCGATCTTCTTCAAATACTTGGCTTTCCCTCAAATCGGTCTGCAAACTTGCCCGCCGGGGTTATTGAGGGTGCTGGTTACAAATATGAAGAGCATTTTCCAAAAAACGGTCGATTTATTGGCGAAGATTCTGGGGAAGTCCGAAACTATACCACTCATCGAGGACTAATCTGGAGAAAACCAAAAAAATTGAGCATGTAACGCAAAACGGCTATTATATCCGTGGTCATGAGAACCCCTTCCTGCAAGTCTTTGGATAGATCGGAGAGACGAGTCAAATATGAAAAAAGCGATAAAATCAAGAAAATCGATACTACCATGTGAAATGAGTATGATATTCGTGATCAGCACCAGCGACTAGCCCTGTAGGCAAGCTTTCACAGGAACTCATTTTTCGAGTTTGGGGTCGGTAGTGGGACCACTGAAGTACAGTAGTACCCCACATTCTTCTCAGCACACCACTACAACCCACCTCCTAGGTATTTTTCTTTTTATTCTCATGGAGATTACGTGATGATGATTGTTATTATCAAGATACCCATTAATCCACGAAAACCATTCAGTTGCCCAGCCGACCAGTCGTGTCGACTAGGCGAATGCCGCATCATGGAAGGACTGCCATGTGTCGAGGAATGTGGCGGCCCGTACACCTGTGTTGATGGACACTGCAGAAGAAACGGTAGGCGTTCTTCCACTGCGGCATCGACATCTCTTATCCATGAGTTGCAGACTGCGAACGGCGCGTCTGCCAGCTAGGAGAGGCCTGTGAGGGCGGTCAGTGTCAAAAGGTGACCGGACGGTTCTGCACCTGGGCTCCGCGAGACTGTGGACACGCCTTCGCCTGCAAGGAGAACCAGTGCGTCGATCTGCTTACACCCATCGCTACAGTACCGCCGCACCAAGACAACCGCTTACCGAATAAGTGATCGTTGAACTTCTCAACACTGTAGCTGGCTCACTCTTCCTCGTCTATGGTTCTATGAATGAGATAACGTGCAATATTGGTCTCTGGGTACATATATTATTACAGAGAATAAATTTAATAATCGTTCTCCACTCTAAAGAAAGCGGAATCGCGCAGTCAAGAGAAAAACCATAATGTAAGGGTCATTTGAGGTCCTCTCATCTCTCAGTATTTGTCCCCATACGGTATTCTAGTTCACCGTCGTAGATATGACATCGATTCTTTTACGCACGTAATGAATCTGGGTGCATCGTGCGGCAGCAACCTGTACGATACTTTGCAAACAACGAGTAAGAATCAGAGTCGAAGTCGCTAGTGACTGCGACGCATGGTGCTATACTTCACGTGGAGTATAGCGATGGACTTGACGCAACGGCTGCGCGCAAGCTGTTTGCGGCAAAATTCGTTGGCACGTCTAATCGCACAAAAAAGACCACCGCTGTTCAGATTTCGTCATGAAGGGAAGAATTGATACTCCTCACATCCCTTCGAAAAGGACCTACCAGCTAAATTCTTATCAGCAAAAACCAGGAAGTAGCATCACCAAATTTAGGGGCAAATAAGGTTTAACAAAAAAACACCTAAGAGCCTAACTGAACAAAACTTCAACTGAGGTCACATTTTTATTGTTGATTGATAATATACACATGCAGTATGTGGTATCCTATGAAGGTCCTATAAAAGGTCCAAAACGTAATGTGATGCACTACGAGGAAAACATGATGACGAAAGGAAAACTGCACTTATTTACCGAATCACAAGCTGCACTACATGCCCATACGAAAGGCGTTTTCAAGAAAGCGCCAATGTAAAACATTGTGTAAAAAATTAAGCATAAAAGTCGTATATTTCAACACTACATTACCCATAATCTATACGCGACCTTAGTACAAACGGAAAAATGCACGCGCCTTTTTGACTATGGTTAGTGCACCGTACAAGTAAACAAAATACAAATAAACTTTGCAATAAACAGGTTAGAACAAATGCTCACTCGCTTGGAAGAGCTGAGGCGCGTACAGTAAACCTAATCACAGCAGATCTGTTCAAACACTTACAGGAAGAGTTACAAGAAACAACGATATCTACAGTTACAAGGAGCAAATATGAACGGTCAATGATACACGACTCATTAGGCTGATGACTGCACAAAACGTAATTAAAAACCTTAGAAATGACCCCAGTCGTACTGCATGTTGCGATGATCTATCTCGTATTGATTAACAACTTCTTCGGAAATACCCTGTTGCAGCCAGAGTTGGCGTAGTTTGTGGTACAACTCTTCGTTGAGGTGCAGCGGATTACCCCGTCTGGAAAAACTCGAATGAAATTGCAGAAAATCCTTTTATGGATCTGTAAGACGAAACCTGAATCCTTGATCCGCTTCTCCAAATTCGTCCACATACGGTGCCGGACGGAAACATCCACGATTACGTGTCGTCATTAACACGATAGCGCAATCTCGAATTCTAGAAAGAAATTCCTATATGAAACACCACCAAATCTAGCGTATGATATCTTGATAGTTCCGGAATCCAGCGTCAAGGCAACGCCGCAACAATCGTAGAATTAAAAAAGCGGTTCCAGCGCATAATAATATCGCTGGGCTAATTGGTTCCCAACGTTCTTTGCATCCAGTTGATATGGAATCGTAAGTTTTCGTGGAAAACCACCACTTTTCTCCACAATCAGTCTGTGACACCACTTTCTTGTTCGCATTTTTATAACCTATCAGATGTGGATTAATGTGGACCGTAATTACTGCTTGCGGTACGACAACGGTATTGGATTAGATGATAGCCTCAGCAGTTATTAATGAAGTTATCCGTTTGCCGCTGGACGCGTGCTGCGGTTTGAAACGTATGCAAAGTGTTGTTCATGCTTTGATATCTGGTGCACACCATTTACCTTCCTTACTGTTCAAGGCGATGATCCAGCTCTGGTCAATATAACGCTGTTGGGTTAGCAACGCGTGTTTCATCCCAAATCTAGTAAAAAGTAAAGCAAACCTGAGGAATATCCCCATAGGCCCAGAGCAATGAATCATGTGGTACCTACAGGCACCAGTACTCTCCTTTCCAACCTAAACAATCATATTCAAAACAAATCTAAAATGAGAACACTTCAGAGTGCATTACCTGCTTTTGACAACAATAGCTCTGAGAGCAGAGAATCTGTCCACAGACTAAACACATAGTTGGGACGTTAGCCGCATTTTCATCGAGAGGTATAGATGGACATCTTAATTGAAGTACAATGAAACACTGCAAGAAGAAGCGCAACCCAAGCAAACCTGAACGCAGACGCCAGATGGATGACTTCGCTGAAGTCATAGGGAAGATCAACCAGTTGAGTGGCACGGATGGGTTGGCGAACAATCGAATGCCGGGAGGGTGGTGTAGCGGCAGACCACCTCAAACAAACTGTTGTGAGCAACATATGGCAAGCTGAAGTAGGCTGGGAGCAATCCCATCGCAGCTCAGTTGTTCGGCCTCTGTTCAGAATTTCTGTTTTGCTGCGGTAAGAAGGATACGGCTCATTTTTGGAATTTTTCGATACATCAGGAAACGCTAATACAAGCTCATGGCTTGACCATGCCGCCAGCCGTGCGATAAGTGCGATAACTGCATTGAAGTACGCCTGTCGGTGGACAAATAAAGAACAGGAATCATCTCACATGTCAAAAAGTTGCTCCACTGCAAAACCATCAAGTAGCTCAGAAAGATGAAATGGAAGCCCCATGTATCTGCACAACGGCTCAAATTCATCGACTGACGGATCTTAAACAATGTAATTATATCCAAGCACAATAGAAGAAGCTGGAGTTCGAGAAAATAACCTTTCAACGCCTCAGGTGGATTGACCAGTGTTAGGGCGTGATAGAATAGGGCAAGTGGACGCAGCAAAGACAAAGTAGCTTCAACGAGAGTCTGCAAAAAAAAGGACTACAATTACAATTGAAAGTATTGCAGAAGTTGCAGCGTACCGCTTGCAGTCTTGGAACATCAACCAAAACAGAATCAGTTGGTCTTGCAATCGACCACAGTAGCTTCAAGCGTGTTGCAACTGCGTCATCAACCTTCACACAGTCTTGGGCGTCTATCATGTCGCTGTCGTCGAACGTAACAAAGACCTGAGATTACGGTTGCTACAAACGTCACAACATTGGGTTTTCAAAGCAGAAAAGGCTTTGGTCATTTCTATAAGATTCGGCAAGAAATTCTGGGGAGTACAGCCTCTCTAATGATACCTGGAAGTAAAGCCCTGTCAGACAAAGCCGCAGAACATGCAGCTCATCGGTCGAACCGTCCGGTAACATTTCGCGCAGCTGCCGCGTTGGTTTCAAAGACTGCACTCCATCATGCCAAGTCCAACCAATCGACATCATCAATGATATCTGCAGAGGAAATTTCCTCTAGCAAAAGTGAAGCAAACAATGACGAAGAAACTTACCGCTAAACTCAACATATCAACATGCAGCAAATTTACGTTAATTTCTTTTTTGCTAGAGAACAGCTGGGCAAAAGTAGACGACAGAAGCTTGGCAGGAGAGTCGGCTGATGACGACAGTGGACTGAAATAAGGTAACGTTTCCGGAAATAAAAACTTCCCCAGATCCAAAGCATGTACCTAGCATTGGTGAAGCTATGAACAGGACTCGTTGTAGTATGGTATTCTGGAGAGCGTGGACTGACTGGAACAGTACTTGCAGTGGCCGAGGACGTCGGAGGTGGTGGAGCCAGCAGCACTCGCAGCATGTTCGCGGTAAAGTCAGGAAGAAGTTGGATGCAGAACGATAGTACGGCTGATAGCCGAGCCATAGCTAGGAGACAGTCACGCTGGAAACAAACTCCATTTAACTGTTATACGTGCCTAATATGAACAGATATAAAAGATGAAATCGCGGCCAACATGCCTTTAGCACTACTCCCAGACACGAGCGGACGCAGGAAAGACACCCCCCCCCCCCACAATGGGTTGTCAAAATTTTCAAAACTTTCGAATAATCAAAAATTTCGCACTACCCTACTTCTGGTTCTCCACTTCTATTAGTATTTTGAATAATTCATTTTGAATACTTGAATATAGAACTGATCTTCTGATAACATTATCTTTAAAATTCGGATGTCTAGGTCGTCAGTGGCGGTGACAACAATTTTTCCCGTGCACCTTCCTGCATACTCCGCTGCCCATAGGCTGCATTGCAACCACTGGCTAATATCAGATCCAACCGCTGCACCGGCGCAAGGTTAGCAATGCAAAGAATGGTTTCCTACTGCAAAACATCCTCGCTCTTAAGCATCTCCCAAGATAAACCCAACGAACTAAGCATTACTCAGGGAAGTGCTGTGAAAGTTGCAAATACGAGTTTTTTAATCGAAAGATTCCTACGCAGATGCTAAAATGATGGTGCCCCAAAACACTGGGTCAAAACTGTGGTGGAAAATGGTAGATAAAGTCCTAAGCTCACCTGACGAGTATTCATAGCACAGAAAAGTGGCTTTCTTTCATTAGCTAACACAGCAGCTGTTGTTCTTGCAACATGGGCAGCACTCTTCCAGACAGCCAGCGCAGCTGGAGGACTATGAACATCGTCATGAATTTCTCGGGACTTCGACTCGTCCGTTCCTCGAACTCTTCCCTGTGAAACATGGCTATTACTATAGTGGGAAAAGATTTCACATGATACGATGTGTCTTATAATAGAAGTAGAGAAAACCTTATGAAGAAGCATGCTGCTGAACAGCTTCACCATCTCCTCGTATCGTTCATATGACGGGCCGACACTGGAACAGAAATAAACCTCAAGCTGGACTTTAAACAAGCACCAAAAAGATACAGTACATACATTTTTCTCAACAATTTCAGCAACACCGCCACTCCGGCAGCCGGCAAACCCTTTATGATCCCTCCAAGGAAGCCGAATCGAGATCCAGTACCATCACTACGCCTTTCACGTCTGCTCGTTGTCAGATCAGATGATGATGCCGTTTCGTGTGGAGGGGATGTTGGCTAAACCGTTTTTATACACAAGTACATTCTATGCAAACTAGATCACAACCGTACCTCAACCTCTACTCGTGACTCTAAATCTTGGCCACGCATAATTTCTGTCATTTCACGGAACAGGTCCACAGCTCTTTGTGAATCTTCCTCAACATCCACATCTAAAAAATGACTGCAGTAGAGGACTCGAATGATGCAGTGACTTCTTAACTGACCCGTAGTTCTCATAATCTTCTACTTCAAAAAAAAAAACGATAACCAAGTCAGCGCACCATACTTCCACACTAGTCTAGCACCAGTCCGCCGAGCTCAGAGCCTTGGCTGACTTAGGCGGGCAGCAAACAAATGGCCACAGTGATACCTCTTGCCAAGCGCCCTACGCGTTTATTTCTTGGAGAATTTGATAGAATGAATATTTTCGCTTCGTGAGGATTCGTTTGTCCAAAAATTTGAACAAGCTGAACTATTCAGTTTCCAAAGAAGATATCAATGGAGAGCAAGGAGCACAGGTTGTGACTACTTACGACCATAAGTGCATAATAAATGCTAACCCATAGCAGTGCAAGACGTGCTCGAAACTGTCTGCGACACTATTCGAGAGGGCGTTTTTTGTCCAAGTAGCAGAGACATAGTCGAAGCAGATGGAACGGAGGTCGACAACGAGTTGTCCAATGGCATCGCAGAAAGATCATCCCCTTGTTTGGCAAGTTCTAATAATGAGCGTTCAGAATGGGATCTGGAAAGCAGATTAAATACGAATATTAACAAAAAAAAACAAGAATATTAGATCTATGGGCGATCATCACAGGTGTGTATACCTAGAATTAGATCTCTGGAACGCAATGAACTTGAACAATTATTGAAAGGAACCTGTTCAGTTTTTCATGCTCAAAAATTCTTGCACAGTTATATAAAAACAGATCGTCTACCTCTTCCTGCTATGCGATTTCGGCTTCTGAGTAGGGGTCTGGCGCACCGGTGGTGTATCCAATAAAGTCTTCACTCTACCCACCCAACTATCAAAATCTTCCGCTGTTTCACCGCGAGCCGTTGAGAAGCTGTAAAGATGACTGCTTCTGATAAAAACGATAGAGCTGATGAGTACGTACCCATCGATATCCATTAGTTGTAATGCAGGCAATAGTGGCATAGCGGTGTTTGAAAGACGCTTACACAGAGGGCACAGGTATTCTCCTACCTGAAGATACTTCCTTTTGACAATGTTTCTGGCAAAAAGGAAAATATCGTGAGAGATCACCATGAAATGAACTGGGCGGAAGAGCGGTAAAACTTTATTTAGGAAGAGAAAAAAAACTATGAACATTATTCAACATCATACTCACGGGACGAAAACGAAAACTTTTCGCTGTGAGATGGTAAACCCATAAGATGAGCAGAAAGAAGTATCTGCTACTTTCCTTTTGGTATATCAATTAATCCTATACATATAACATCGATAGGATGCACTTTTTTTGATGGGAATGACGCCTGTGAGGCTTTGCACCTTTTCTGCTTTATAAGTTTTTGAGTGTAAAGATTTTGAGCTCAAACCTCTGGATCCACCATTTTTTGATTAAATACCATCTGTTGACGAGGTCGCTGACGTTCTCTGCTCAATAGGGTCTCAGATAGGCTAAAAATATGTACGTGTAACGGAATGCACAAACAAAAAATGTAGGAAGTTCCACCGCGGGAACTACGGACGCACTTATGGAAGCACTCATAATGCATTGTGTGTGAGCAAGTGGACGCGTCAATCCCAACCAAAAGATTAGCTGGTGCCAGATCTCGTAGCTTGGCGTCAGTTTCTGGCTCACCTTGTTGTGCAAACAGCAAAGACCTTAAAAAGGTGTCTTCACATATGCTCTAAATAAAGTGTTTAGTTAACTCACTTCTGAACATAAGCAGCGCAGACGAATGCTTTTCCGTTGGAAGGGCTCAGAGTCTCCTCTTCCTGACACAGTATACACGTCACTTTCCGCGGCAGCACTGACTCTACCACACTCCTTTGTGGTCCTAAGCAGACCGGAAAACCATGGTCTTGTTGTTTGCTGAAAATATCACACAAACATATAACTGTGGTAAAAAAACGATGTCAAAAAATCTTGCATGCGAAAATCTAGACTGTAATAGTTCAAAGGCAATAACTGAGCATTTGAGGGTGGATAATCATCAAACTCAAACCGCACGTCTCATAAAAAAAGTGACGAACCTAACAAAGTCCTCGTCGTCATCGCCACGAAGTTCAGATGACACCCCTCCTGCTGTATTCTGTTCCGTAACGGACGGGTTTTCCGTTTCCATAACTTTTAGGAAAGACTTTTGCATCTTTGACATCTGACGGGGAAAAAGCAGAGTAATTGAAGAAAAAATGGAAAACGTTTGAAAAAAGAACCTTTAGCATGGCCTGTTCACGCATTTTGGCAGCTCTTGCCGCTCTTTTGGCTTTAGCATCGTCTACGCCCTCTTGGTTTTCCGTGCTCTCTTTTCGCTTTTCTACCGCCTGACCAGTCCTGGATAAAAGTTGCACCTCCTTGTATTTCTGCAAAGAACACTTCATCTCCCATAACACAACTCCTCAACAAAATAAAAATCATATAATTCATTCAGCCTAAGCTACATCTAGGACCAACTTAGCCAACTTAGGTTATTATGACGCACAGAGCAATACCTGGATTGTCCACCATAAGAGATCCGCATGAGTGGCAACTTCTGATGAACCTGAAAGCGACTCCAGAGACCGCAGTAACTCCTCTTTTTCGGCCACCTCGGTGAATAGGAAGCCACGCGGATCGCGAGTTTGCTCATGAAGAGCCATACCAATAAGATACAGCGCCTAAATAGCAAGCGCCTTAATCTCTGAAGCGTGAACTGAAGGAAATATACTACTTACTCTATGAAGTAATCGATCACTCGAGAACCGACTTCGCTTTCCAGTCCGATCCAGTACAATTTTCAAAATTTTGATGAGACATGGAGTCTTCAAAATGTTTCTGGCTGGAGCGAAAAACGGCTCAAACTCGCATGGCGTTGGAGGTGGACACGCTTGTAACTTCCTAAACGCAATTCAATATACGATCGAGGAAAGGAATGAATACGCGAACTAAGATAATTTGCAACAGAAGGCAACTCACCGATCTAGCTTAGAGCGCACTTTCTGTTGGTATTGCTCGGCTTGAGAAAGATCACTTCGTGAGTAGTGGTAGAAGAACGGATTGTATTCGCAGAGTAGCGAGTCTTTCAGATGGAACTGACCGGCGGACGTCGATGTCGGTTTGCTAGAAGATGACAGGAGTGAATTCTCAGTATACAACAATTGAAATTTTGCCTGCGATAGATTCTCAATTGCGAAATAAAAAGAAAATTCTCACTTGAAATTGGCAACGCTGTTAACGACGTCATGCAAAGAAATCCGCTCTATCATTGGATCATGAGACATGCGTTTCTGGATCTGTAAAAGCGTGATTTTAGCATATCACATGGCAAGTCGATGGCGCACTGATAACTTCAGAAGAAACAATTAGTTGGAAGTCAAAAACGAAAATAACTGTCAACAAAAGATCACAACAGAAAAAAAACTTTTCTATTTCAAGGTTTTTTTTTTTCAATTCTAAAGAAACTGGCGAAAAGTCACTGATGTGGACTCTATTAATTTTAAATTTTTTATAAAAATTTGGAGAAAAGGACGACTGTGCAAGACAACAGATAGTTTCATTGCATGAAAAAGTTAGGTTGAATGAAGGATGGATCCGCGAAAGAACGGGAAGACCGTCTCTGCTGAATGTAAGTACACCGCTGAATATTTTGACTTCATCTTCATCAGTGTTATTAAAGTGAAAATCACTGGTATTCTTTATCCTTTCGGAATATCAACTAAAGTGGTGCTCACGTGGCTAAATGGCTGTGGACCAGTGCATAGAACGTGCACGACTTCGCGTTGCACCTGTTCGGCATACGTGCATTTGCCAACACCCGGGTGGTATCTTTCACCTGCAAAACCAAATTTTCATGAACAGATGTCAGCGATATAATGAAGATTGAAGGGAAAAGTGATCGACAATCACCGTGCGTACACGTGTTAGATGTACAGTGACTTGCGAGGAGGGAGGGGAGGGGAGGCATTCGATCTACCCAATTAGCGCTTCATCCTCTCAGACTCTTCTGGTAGCAATTTACAGGTCACCATCAGTGGAACAGTGATGAGAACGGGTCTTCGAAATTGAAGGTTGTTCGTAAAAATCGATCGACAAGAAGTGAAGGTGGTCCGCCAGGTCAGCCCGTCGGGCAGTGACAATTTTGCATCGTATGAAGGAAAACTGATAATTGACTAACCGACAATCATTATTAGCAGATGCAACATCTCCTCCGCAAGGATAACGATTATCTTTCCAGTTTCCTCGGGCTCCATCTTCCCAAATGGTGTTGAATGTTTGGAGCCGCCATCTCCAGACTGGTCAGCCCATTGGATCAGTCGAAAGCGGCAAATAATGTGCAGTAAGAAATCTGTTGGAGGACGTATGGCAGCGCCGACCTGATAAAAGAATTAAAAACAATAGACAGAGCTACAATTTGATTTTATCGATTAGATTTGTTTTAGTCCGCCCGATACAATAATCTGCTGCCCCTGTTGTAGGAAAAAAATTGAGAGTTTATGATTAAATGGATGGTAACTAGGAGATAGCATCAAACACCAGCTACCCATTGATGGTGAGTTGCTAATAATTGCTATGCCAGCAATGTTTTTTTTTTTTCAACTTGAAGATCACACGCAACAGAACAACCAAAGATTCGATAACAGAGCGTCATTTGAAGCTGAGGTTCTCGAAGCGGGCCAAAGAGGAAGAAACAGAGATAGTCATTACCTGCATCATTAACAAATCCCGATCAAACATCTCAGCTCGACAAAGTGGAGAATAGTAATTATGAATCTGGTTCACGAGTGAGAAGCCATTCCGACGCCATAGCTGAGCGGAGGCCTGGGCACAAAGCACAATGGCCCTGAAGTTCAACTTTATTATCGAAGTTTCATCTTTATTATCGAAAACCAGTTTAACCATCCAAATGCCTTACCTCAGTGGCATTTCATACAGTGTACTTGCCATTTTCCTCATCTGCTGACGAATGGAAGCCTCCTCTTCAGTCAAGCACGAGACATCCGTAGTAAGTAGAAAACGTAACAGTTCTTCACTAGCTGTGAATAGGCCAGCAGTAAGTCGCCACAAAGGTTGATGTATAGAGACTGCACCACGAAGCACATCGAAAGGAATCACAACTGTTGACTCCCCATTCACTGAAACTAACAACACGGTTTTCGGTCGAAATAGGAATGACCTTGTCGATGGATGCTTAATTACATAGGAGAATGCCCTTTAAGTAGTACGGGTGGCTCTAAGAAAATGTCCAAACATACCATCAACAACAGTATGAGTAGCTCCAGCCGGTTCTTCCAGTGACGAGGGGGGATGAAGGTTTAGCGCATCTAGACACTGTAGCAGCAATTTACGATGAATTCTGCGCTGAAAATGCAACTATTAACAATGCATTCGTGGATTGTTAAAAAGTAACAGCTGTCAATAATTATGATGAAAGAAAATGTCAAAATACACACATCTGCTGCAGCCCAGGCAATAACATAACCAAGAATGTCTTGGATACGAAGCTGAATGTTGAACGCTGTCTCCCACTCCAACTCCCAAACTTGATGCTCTACGGATTGCCGCTTGACCTCATCCATTCCCTGAACGTTAATAAAAGACGGCGTGACGAAGCAATGAGAGGGAAAGCAAACAGCGGCATGACATTGAAAAGGAGTAAAAGTGCTAAGCACCCAGTAAATCGCGACACGACCATTTTACTTAGAATAAATCATTCAGTGAAGTTTTGATTTGCGCTGTCATCGCTCACTTGGCTACATAGGTGCGATAGGGGGGAGCCGGGGGTCTGCGAAATGAAGGGGTTTGAGGGGTCTGAGGCCTGTCAGAGTTGCCAAAAGTGAAGGGGTCATGGACTCCGAGGTATAGGAGAGGGGGTAGCGGCAGCTTTCTTAGCGCCGGCTGTCACAAAAAGGTGACGACGGGGGGGGGGGTGGAGGTCGTCACATTACAAACGTAGGTGTTGTTTATAATTCAGTTGCCGTTTGCGTTCATCTATTTAGGCAAGCTCAGGTATACCCTTTCATCTCCAGCTAATTGGCGGCGGCGGCACGATGACTCATCGCCTGGACGAGGAAAATCTGGCACTAATTTCAACATGAAAAAAACATTCAAATTGCGGTTCTTTCCAAAATGGGAGGGTCCGAGGAATATCAGCAGTTCATATTCTACCTCCTCATGTCCGATACCCTATAATTCACTCACGGCAACCCCTTCCCTTTTGATCATTCTGAAAAGTGCCGAAAAACGGCTGTTTTCCCTTATAACTTCCTTATTTGAAACGTGGACATATTAATGAAGGGTACATAGTGACCACTTTTTGTGAAATTACACCTATATCACTTGTCACTTCTTCTGGAAAGACGTCGTAAGTCGTTCCCGCTAAGGATGAAGGGTACCGGAGCCGGCCTCTTAACGACGGCTCCGGTTCTCGCTCTGCGCCCTCCTCCCTCATTGCACTGTCTCGCTTTTGGCCGGAGCCAATGTACTGGTTTTGGCTCCATCCCCTCCTGCATAGCGCAGGACAGATTTTTACCCATCATATCATATACGGATCTATAGAGAATTTCTTCTATTTCACTATTATGTCTTGATCGTCCCGTTTGGTTCAGTGGTTGAAGAGAAATTTGCGAAAAACCTACTGTTTCTCGCTATTTGCGTCGGTCTCAAAAACCTCAACTTGGTTCCCGTAAGATTTTCAATAGAGGAATTGCAATTGGTTTCACATTATACAGTTTTTCCTCCTCTTCTTCCCAGGACTGTCCCACTTTTGATCCACTCTCTATTATTACTTTTATAAGTCATAGAACTGATAGTGCCACGAAAAGTATTGCTTTCAAAAAATGCAAACAGTTCCGCAAATTTTGACTTGTTCTATGCAAACAGGGTGCCTTCTTCATCTCCTAGGTTTCAGCTATCCAGGGATACCCTTCACCCTATGAAAATTTTCACTCACAGCCGTGTTATTCCTTATTCCTTCAACCCCTTGCAATCCGTATAATTCAGTAGTCTAACTCGAATTTCGTAACCTATGAGACATTCGTTCCGGCCGACTCACACTGCACACACATTTATTATAATTCTTCTTAATTTTTAATTGTCTCATTAATTGTCCCTAATAATATGTTTCCGTCTAACATCCTGATATTGCCTTCTGTTACTTCGTCTTACCATCATTTGCATCCTTCTTCTCATTTCTTTCATCGTTTCCATCAACCGAAAAATTTTTTATTAATTTTTTACCGGGGTTTTACCCCGGTTTCCTCCCCTTCGCTTAAGTGAAGGGGGTCTGCCGGACCCATGTCCGAAGTGAAGGGGGCGATAGCCTCGACTCCGACTATCGCATCTGTGCTTGGCTATATTGTTCCGAGCCTTCCTGTTGTGTTGAGTGGATGACTAACGCAAGACTCCCACCATTATTACTATCACTGGGATCGAAAAATCCGCATCCGCCGCTAGGAGTATGAGATTAGATTTAATCCACTGGAGTCTCACATAACGACCATAGTGAGTAAAATTATTAAGTGTGCGACAACAAAACACACCCCTACAATTTTCGTGAGCACATCAATCCCTGAAGCTAAGTTCACAACAGTATTGAGAAAGAATGTGAAAAAGGAAGTAGAGAAAAGCACTGCACCTGCATTCTATGCAGAAATTTTATGAGTGACTGACATCCATCCAAAAACCGTTCTCGCAGTTGATCATTCCAATCACTAGCCGACGGAACACTTGTTAAGATATATCTGAAACTCGGAGTTGTTTGAAAATTAAGACAAACAAATAATAAGGAAATGCAAGTAGAATACACGACTCACCCAAGGTCTCGCATCATATGCATACCTCTCCTAACAGTGACAGGGAATGAATGCTTAGCAAAATCAAATCGGGACATCTGGTCTTTGGGATCTAAAAAGGTCACATCACACTAGTGAAAGGAGAGAACAATTATTTAGAAAACTTTTCCACCTTTGGCAAAATCGTCCGTATGCTTCATTAGTGTCGTAAATATAGTTCGCATGGCATCATCTTCAGCTATCAAACGTCTGAATCGTTTTTTTTTCAGTTATAAAGCTATGAACAACTCTTAACATAGTTTCGAGAATTGTAACCTTGCTATGCTCGGAACCGTCAAAAATTGCACCGTGAGACTGACAACGGATATATCGATATCATGGTCGTCATCGATGAATTCCTTGTAGATGTCGTCATAGTGCTAAGAAACAAAAATAACTTGAAAGAATGTGCCAACTTCTGAAACTACTAGGAATCGTTTGCAAAAGGTAACAAACCGCAAGGAACGTCTTCGAGAAAACTACTTTCTGCTCGAAATTCATAAGAACAGTTTTCATCAACATCTGATGAGTATTCGCTCGGGCGGCTGAAAAAAAAAACAAGAATCAAAGGGGATAAGAACAAATAAGAGAATAATTAACTGGTGATTTCATTAGAAGTACGACTTGGGAAAAAAGGCCTAAATGTGCATTAAAAAGGCTATGGCCAGCAATATTACCGAACGATAATTCTGGCACAGCATACTGAGCGACGTTGGACGATACAAATCATTTCTTTCTTATAGCGCTAGAACATTCCCTTTTGGATACAATGATGGATCATCAACTAAGCTCACATGCTAATCCTTAACTTGCCATTTGGAGCTAAATTACTATACAAACTTAGTGCAAACCACAACCGTAGCTTGATACACTCTTCCTGTTTGCATTTTTCAACTTTTGCTTTTTTTTTCTAGAAAAAGTACATGAGAAGAAAGCAAATATAACTGACACTTCCACATCTTCTTGTCAAACCGCAGGAGTCGTACGAGTATCGTTTCTTGAGGGTCGAGTTCATCGTCTTCTTTTTCTATCAGTGTGTTCAATAGGATGTCACCAACAATCGATCCAAGTATAGCTGAAACATAAAAGCAGTGGCTCAGAAGTATATAAGGAAGTTTTTGAAGGCATCAGTTGAGGGGTGTTCATATCCATGGTTCTCGCCAAAGGCAAGGAAGTGAAATTGTGATGATCAGAGCATTGGAATCTACTCAAAATAGCACTCAGACCGTGCAACCCTTACGGAAACAAAGTAATCTTGAAATTTGAAATCATATGAGAAATAAAGAAGACGGTAAATAACCTAGAACGAGCGAGTACATTTTTCCCAATTAAAAACAAAAAAAAAAACTCACGAAATGCATCTATCTGAGAATTAAGCCAAGCCATAAGAGCAATGGCATGATTTTGATGAGCAACCAGAGCTCCATCTAATACCTTTACATCAAGAGGCCCTGCCTTTTCCGTTCTTCTATTCATGTCCCTAAGCGTGCGGCGCTGGAATTGAAGGAGTCATCTGAGTACTCCATCATTTTCACATAGAACGCATGGTACAGGTTCGTCTTTTGTTGCTAACCTGAATATCTGACTTGACTCTCTCGCAGTCCTGTTTCGCTCCAACTTTGACTGCACTGCGACCTTCGCGATCAACTATTGTGGCTATCAGCATTGCTTGATCCTTCGTACAGTTGATGAACATTTCTAGTGCTCGAATAACCTTAAGGCGTTAGGTTGATTACATGCTACGTGATCAAACTCTGTTACCAGCTACCGTTTCATAGGTGTGCGTTTCATCGTTGTATAAAACAGTAACATACGGCGCTACGCTTGTAACTTCGGGTTTTTCCGCCGCAGATGGTCTGTAAGTCAATCATTTTTTTTTCTATTGTTGTGGTTACTTAGACTTCCAAACTGTGCTGTAAGCAGCCTTGATAGGTTGAAAAAGCGTTGTTGGAGCTTACACAGCCAAATTCAGGGGCAGAACATCGGTTTTTTCCCAACATATCAATTTCGCAGAGTATTGGAGTATAAGGCACGTTAATCCTCGAAGCCGAATTTCCAATGGTTCTGGCAGGGAGAATTGAACATTGCTAAATTAAAACTGGATACGGTGCGGAAAGAAAACACGAAACTATAACTGAGCTTACTCTTCTTTGTTTCTTTCATGTGTCTTGCACGCGTAGCCACTCGTCCAGGCATCTTCATCTCCACAATCACAATATCCTGCACCAGATGAAGTGTGCATCTAAACAGACGATAATAAAATGACTACATAAAACAGAAGGCTGTACATAGAATTTACCAAACCTTGTATTTATGAGATTTATGCTCGGAAAGGTGGAAGCACTCATGACACATCACACAAGTAGCGTCAGTCGCACAGTCTCTAAAAAGCAGCAGTTGCATGGAGTTCAAAGATGATGACGAATGTATGAGCAACCGAAATAGCTACGCTACCCAGAAGTCTCGCAACAACTTGACTTCGAACTTCTCAAATGCTCATGAGTTAGCAAAGGAAACAGGTAAACTATAGAAATCTGAAAAGATCTGAAACCTTTTAAACATACTTGCAACTGTAAGTGAGTTCCCCGCTTTTGAATACATGGCCACAAATTTGGCCTGGGCGTCGTCCTTCAGCTGAAAGACCAGACTGCTCGATCAAAGGACGAAGGGAAGAATCGGTCACGGAAGAGTCGGCGCAGAAAGCACCAGCCAGAGGCACAAACAATGCTTTATCTGAAAAAAAAATCCTAGACAATGAACCACGGGAAAAAAATTCAAGATACTACAAAACAAATTGAACATAGAGGCGTTCACAGGCTCGCAAAGTTTCCCATCTTGAACTACCGGATGTTCACAACTATTCACAAAGCCACAAAAAAGGAATGGACACCCTATCATTCTTTATCTCAGTGCTGCAGATCAAAGAGCCCCAAGTTTCAGGGCGCAAAATTTACAGCATACTGAGGCAGTACCCACAAGAGTGAAGGGTCGTCCAAGCATCGCAAGTGTGACACAGGTACAGGATAAAAGGACTTCTCTCGATTTTATAAAGGCGCTGGTGGTGTCTTGGGTGAATAATGGGGTCAGCCCTCCCACAAAATCCTCCTCCTATTACTGCTATTTGTCGCAACATGCTGGCCGGCGCTATGGCGAAAAAGCATGAAAAGCACACCACGCTTGCCACACCTATGTCGCTGGCCTATGCTTAACCATGCGCGAGTGCCTGAAAATTAAACATGCCCTACAATCTGTTAGGATAAAACACCTGCAACTGTCAATGATGGTTGACAACAAATGAACTGACATGCACGCCTCTCTTACGCTGTTTTGTTCTCTCTCTCTCTCTCTCTCTCTCTCTCTCTCTCTCTCTCTCTCTCTACCTTACTGCTTACTCCCACAACCTATCTCATCTCTTCTGCGCTGTCAACTGACGCGTCGTAGTGGTGATACATACAAAATAACGCGTTTCATAGATTATCTGTACAATGGCTGCGTTTGTTGTCGAGTCATTTTTTCAGTTCTTGACTTTTTTATTCTACGTTTGCAGTGCTTCACACGAAGCGAGCTTCAACTCAGAAGCATGAATTTTCAAACTGCTGCCCTCAAACATCGGTTCAAAAAAAAACTGCTAAGTAGTTTTAAGGTAAAAGAGTGAAATGTTGGGAATTTCTGCACCATAAAAACCTTGAATGATAATACTGATAATACAAGTAACACTAAGAGTGTTTTCAAGCTTCGTTGATCGCCAAGCGGATAAAGCGAATCTAGTGGTGAGACATGAGATGACAAACGGGGGAGACATGAAAACTGAGGGAGGCGATGTGACGAATTAATCAATGCACATCATCTGCACTATCGCTACTGCTGCTACATCCTTATTCATTATGAACGAGCAAGGTATAGATGATTCCCTAATATACTGGACATTTAATGTTGATTATAACCTGTAAGGGTTTCCATAGTTTTTGCACTGTTTCCATGTGAAGTAAATGGCATATTAGAAGGGCACCATCAAAAGGTTTCTTATGTTCCATGAAATAAACTCTAAATGTGAGAGCTGAGTGACTCATAACACCTACATTGACGAAACGCACGTGCTAATCAAAAATTGTTGGAGACGAATTCACATGAGAAATTGATTGAACAAGTCAGGACCGAAGGCAAAGTTATTAAACGAGTTCGACGAGCAAGGATAACAAGAGAACTACGGAAAGTTACTTCTCACCGGATCGGATGGTATGGGAGACTTTCTTTCACGCCCCTCCCCCCATCCCCACCCCCTCCCCGCAGCCTCAGGGAGGGTTATTTTATGACATGATCATGTATTCGTAAAATCCTACTCGGTTCGTAGCGTAGCCCCTTTCTTGCAAAGATGTAAGATCACAGTGAAAAGCGCTATACTATACGGGAACTTCTACCCTAAAATTCAGAGTCAATTTCTTAAAACCTGAAAATTGCCTAAGGAGGCTACTTTATGCTCTGGTCAAGCAAATTATTTTAATTTTGCACCTTATGCCTGCATTTGTAGAGCTATGGTTGGTATACCAGCGCGCGTACCAGTGGTAATAGGCCCGCTGTTCTCTCGCACGACAGATGTTCCGATCCAACCCGAGGTCAACCAAGCTTTCCATCCCTCCAGGGTCGGTAAATTGGTGCCAGAGGGGTATGGGAGACTGAAGCTCTGACTTGGTATACCGGATGCCCCCGCAAGTATAGGGCGTACATACGCATTCAATGCCTCTATGATGGAGTCGAATGCGTGGCACATCCCACGAACAGGGATTGATCAACGCCGACCACTTTATCCACTTTATGGTGGGTATGTGGCTGAAACCATAATTACATAATGTTTTGAAACTCTGCTCAGAGAGAATATTTGATATATGGATCAGTTGCGGCATACTTTCACTTTTTAGATGAAACACATTTCTTTCCACTTGCTCACACTACCTCCCAATCATCACCGTACAAAACGTGCGATTAAGGTACAACTTTATTATGACATTTTGCGACCTGCACACCGACCCTCCAGACAATGTTCCGGCAAAACTTTTGATTTTGAAGCAAAATTTTTGAGATTTTTTGTGAAGAATAGTCAGGAAAGTGCCACAAAATCATCTGAAGCGTCTACGGCAATACGTGAAGATAACGCCGTGGACACTAATGACGAAGTGCTTTTTGCTGTCCGTCTACGCCAGCTTGAGAAGGCTCGGTAACTTGCACATGCACCCCTGACATTTTTTGTGTGGCGGAACTCACGAACGTCAAAGGGCGCGTAATCAACAGTATGGAAAACTGCACCCAGTTTTCGTACCGCGCCGCGCGTTTCGGGATCCTTCATTTTCATATGTAACTTCTACAGCCTTTAATACTCCCGGAGAACAACGAAATCTACGGCATGAAGACTTGCTAAATGCTGTTTTGCTGTTTTTGAGCGATGTCATCTTCTAATGGATTGGACGAGAGAGGATCGGATCCCCACCCTCTTCAATTTTTGTTTTAATCTGCCACTGATAACAGAAAATTAACAAACAAATATGAACTCACTTATATCTTTGTCGTCCTGTGCTATTTCCCACGGATGGTCTGGATTTGGTGCGTAAAGCTTTGGACATTCAGAACCCCAGTGACGGTAAAGAAGATCGCGGGCATTCTCCCAGTTTGCTTGACGAGCAGCGCTGACCAAATCCACGATCATTCCCGGTTCCTACTTTTGAAGCACTAACATGTATAGAAACCGGGTCGACCCTGAATTGAAAATACGTTATAAGAACGGCCGGAACAGGTTCAGAGATGTATGATCACGAGGACATGTCCACACCGTAAAACAAAAGCAGTAAGAACTGAGAGGCATACTTGGAATGACCAACTCCTTGTGAAAGCACGGAAGAACTGGGAAGATAATCACTCTCAGGTTAAAAACAAATATATCAACTCCATAATAAAAGGCAGACAGAAAAGCTACTTTGTGCTCCACTGGTATTTGACTGATTGTGAGATACAAAACTCACTAATAATGATATTTGTGCAGTTCCATGAAGATGAATTAATGCCTTGTCATGATGAGAAAGTGAAATGAGCACGATTATAAAAGTTGCAACAGTCTGGGAACCTTACTCTTTGTTACTATAGGATCAATCATTGTTAACGTATTAGGTCCCGCCACGCGCTTTGTACAGCTACGGTGTAAAAACCACACAAATTTATGTTATTCAGTCGTGTATTACTATATGAACAGCAGCAATAAAGCCAAAAGAAACAAATAGTGAACAGACTTCAATATTATATTATTATCACTGGAACATTTAGGGTCTTACGGGCTGGTAAAGATAATACAATTTTCTGTTGTGTGACTATGCAGAGGCCAGTATGCAGATAATCGGCACTTTTGTGAACGAGTTATACATCAAAACAGAATTCGTGCGAACCCCAGACTCCAGCGATGGCGGCAACAGTCCAATTATTCTTTCACATCACCGTACGTCAGTCGATGCTTGAACATCGGCACGTCAGCCTTGAGACGGACACAACGACTATAAAAATGGTGAGTGGTGAAAAAAGTACTTACATTCTCGATACTATTCTCCCTCCCCTTCGAGTTAAAATAGCGTTTTTTTCGAACGAATGTGCTTAACCACTTCTTTTACGTTTTTTCGTTCAAAATGATACATCTTACAACGAGTTGCTAACCTGAAAACTGCTGCACTAAAATGGCTTCTCCGGAAGTGAATCGCTTCAAAGTGCGGAAGTGGATGCGAAATTCCTCAAAAATTTGAAGACGTGGTGAAAGCAAACGGGATCAATAACACTAAAAGAATTTCCCAGGTGTTGTGAACCCAATCTTATTCACTATTGATCACTTCTAAACCGAAAGAGCGATGAAAACCAAAAGAAATCATTGCCCTTATGTATTACACACATGCTTACACAAATTGACGTTGACGATGCCCTAGCGGTAGGGAGAAGAGATGTGATGTTCCGGTCAACTACAAACAACCACACCGTAAGTTGCAGAGGAAGACGTCTCACAGTTCAGAATACGCACTGGCAAACAAAGAGGAGCACAGTACTTCCTCGTCCTGGTTTCGACAACAGGGTCGATGGAACAGCCGGCTGGCACGAGAGGTGCTAAAGCCGTGATAAAGTTGCGGATGCACGGGATGCCCGCCACCGTACCCCGAAAATAATATAGCTGAGCGCAGCGCGACTATGTCAGCGTTTGAGGATACCCTGGAGGCAATCATCTAGTCTAGCGATGACCTTCGAACGTGCAATCATAATCGAAATGTCGACATCCGTCGAGCGTTCCCAAACGCCAGGGCCTGCACAACCGCGTTCTGAAACTAGCGGCACTATCCCACTTTCACGGACCCAAAAACATCGAAACAAGTTTTTGGCCGAAAATTGATAATTGATAGGGGAGTTACTTGAGGTGCTGTATACGAATATCGCATCCATTTTGTACCTTAACCCCTTTTTGTATGGTTACGGTGGGTGTACTGTAGATACGGCGCATCACAGAACCCTCTCAAACCTTGCTTATGTAAATCTATTAGCTCACAGAGGGCGCCCGATCTGACTTTGTCCGCAACTACGACTTCACCATTTTTCGGCTAACTGATCTATTTTTTGCACTTTTTTGATAACCATATGGTGTGGTTCCTTCCATTCTAATGTTTCCCCACAGCCATCCCCCAAAATATCCTTCCAGTCGCATTCTGCAGGCAAAGTCGTAATTGCAGACAATGTCAGATCAGGCGCCTTCTGTGAGTTAATAGACCATATATACATAGTGGGGTTGTATTTGGCGATGATCACGAATATCAGTATTATTTTGCATGCCGCCCCCGTTTTCTTGCAGAAATCGGCAATTCCTCTCAACTCCCTACCGTATTCGTGCTGCATCCCTGCGAAAATGGGGTTACGGTACAAAACGGACATGTTATTCGTGATCTGCGCCTAAAATAACCCCTCCACAGAAAATTCGAGAGGATTCTGTGAGATACCGTATCTACGGTACACCTACCGTAACCCTACAAAAACGGAGTTACGGTACAAAATGGATACGATATTTGTGTTCAGCACCTCAATAAACCTCCCTGGGCACTATTCAACTTTACTGGCCCAAAATCTTCAACAGAAATTTTTGGCCGAAACTTCGCCTAGGGGGTTATTTGAGGTGCTGAACAGAGCCGTTTTCACGACACCAGCGACGAGGAAACGGAATCCTCAACGAGTTCGGACGTGTTTTGGCTTAACAGGTTCAGACGTGGGGCTTAGCCTGAGTATCATACGCGGGAGCGATATAAAAGCCGTTAGGCGTGGGTGGACTCTCATTCTAGGCCGTTTGCGGCGCAGTTGCAGTCTGGTTTTGATCTAATTTTTACTAGTAAAAAAAAGAAGTATAATAGGATACATTCGGGTTAGGATACAATCAGTATCAGTGAAATTTTAGGCCCTCGGAGCAGAGATGAGGTAGTAAGAAGTCTGATTGATACGGCCTACAAGATGGATGAGCGAGTCGGAGGAAGAATCCGTAGTTTGTTGGGAGGAGCAAGAGCCCCAAGCACCGTTAAAGCGTACAAATCAGCACTAAGATCTTTTCGCGAGTGGCAAAGTAGCGGCCCAGAAGAAAGAAAGAGAGACGAGTTGACCAGTGCGGCAGTTTTCTTAGCTAGAAAGAGCAATAGGGTCGGGGCCACTTCGTTAGCTACTTTTGTTTCAGCTCTCGCTTACGAGAGATTCGGAAGGAAGCCGGAGGAGGCAATGAAGTGGGCAATCCTCGATGAAATGGTCAAGGCCCAAAGAAGAGGCACGGCTGCTAACACGCAGGAGTTTGCATCAAAACAGGATGTCAGGACGCTCTTAGAGTGCTTGCCTCGAACATCGTGGCCACAGTGGCGAAAGGATAGGGCGCACGTGCTGCTGGTGCTTTTGTTCTACGGTCTGCTACGCGTTTCCGAAGCAGTGGCGTTGAAAGCAGGAGAGGTGGAAGCTGGAGGAGAGTTCTGGACGCTGCGTATTAGGGTGGGTGGTGTTCGAACTCACGTCTTAAAATTATTTTCCACATTCGATTTGTTTTCAGAAGTCGAAGACTGATCAGGAAAGCAAGGGTTCCAGCATCTACATTGGTCGAGAAGAACGCTTCGATGCGGCCCTGTCCAGATGCAGTCAAAGACAAATCCATGGTTACGTTCTTGCGACGACGGAAGGACGCATGTGGTCTCCAAGTGCGGCGGCTTCAGAAGTGAGAAAGATCTGCGTTTTTGCAGGCGTACGCTCCCTCCCTCCCCATTCATTTAGACGGGGTGGAGCAACAAGCTCATTGGACAGTGGAACGGATGTGAACTAGAGTTTTACATTCGAAAATATTTTTCGAATATGCGAATATTCGAATTTTCGAACTTTTGGGAACCCCCGAATTTTCGAATATTCGAATTTCCGAATTTTTGCGAACCATCGAATTTTCGAATATTCGAATTTTCGAGTAAACCCGGACCCTCGAATTTTCGAATATTCGAACTTTCGAATTTCTAGGGATTCCGAATTTTCGAATATTCGAATTTTCGAATTTTTGCGAACCACCGAATTTTCGAATATTCGAATGTTCGAATATTTATTCGAATAACATTCCATTTTGGTAAAAACATTTTGTACTCATGCATGTAGGCGAACAAGGCGATATGTTTGCCAATCACAACGGGCATGAAACTTTTCGGGTAGTAAGTTTCATCTGCCGTTTTGGAATTTCTCACAACCTTCTCATGAGTGGAAGCTTGTGCTGCTGTGGAGTTGGTCCCTCATCCGTTTTAGAATTGCAACTGGTTGAAATTCCTAAGCTTAAGAACGCTTATCTCACTTGAGGTCTGTAACCATCATTAAAGGATCGTAAAGTGGATGAAACCCTTCGAACGTGAGAAGGCTTTCGCTTTAATATCTCTGTGTTGTAGTTTAACAAAACGAGCCATGGTAGTGAATGTAGAGGTAGAGGTTTTGACGCGGAAAAATAATGTTGGGTACAGTGGTTCAGTTACCTTGCTCATGAATGAGTTTCCAGCTATCAACAAAAAAGCGCCAGCGACATAAAAAAAACACTGCGTGTTATCCCGTTCCTCATTATTACTTCTGTTTATCGGGTCCAATTGCATTCTTGTACGTTGAATGTTAAGACCAACAGAACTTCTATAACAAGAAGTCGGAGTATGTTTGGGCAGAAAGGTTAATAAGAGGATCTCAAGATTTTGTGTGAGCTTCGAATTCCATTACTGACGGTTATGCACTTAGAAAGAGTTTCAACGAAGCAGTAGTCGGGAATCAGCTAAATATAAGGAGGAATGCTGTGTAAAAGTTATTATTGTTGTTTGCAGTTCACTTACATAGTTCTGGAGGAAAGGCTTGAATAATTGGAAGTTTAGTTGAAACTGCTGGTTTCTCAAGTGTCTAGAAAAGTACATACGCAGGTTTTACCGGAGAGATCATCGTCGCCAATGTCGTAAACATCGTAGGATTGCAGTTTCAAAGCTTTCAAATGCAGTTGGTGACTTTCGAATGCGTGCAAAGATGTGAGCAGGTTTTTGGGAAAATTGAGATTAAAATGAGAAATTGGACTGGAGTTTCAGTGGGAATGGTTCTTCATCGAGAAAATGGAACTGAAATAACAGTTGCGAAGCAGAACAATTGCAAATATTCGAATTTTCGGCCTAAAATTTTCGAATATTCGAATTTTCGAATAATCCCGAACCCTCGAATTTCCGAATATTCGAACTTTCGAATATTGCAGGGCCATCGAATTTTCGAATATTCGAATTTTCGAATTTTTTGGGACCACCGAATTTTCGAATATTCGAACTTTCGAGTTTTTCGGAACCTCCGAATTTTCGAATATTCGAATTTTCGAATATTCGAACATTCGAATAAACATTCGAATTTTATTCGATTCGGTCAAAACTCTAATGTGAACGCCGTAAGGAGGAGAGGGCGATGGGCATCAGTGGAGTCTATGGAGCCGTACGTCAAGTCCTCCGTGAAATCGCACGGAGGTCCCACTCCCGTGGATGAGTGTTTGGTGCTTATTCCCGACTCATAGTGCATCCTCTTCGTCCCGAGCCAGTTTATTTTTCCAGTGATCTCTGGTTTTTCATTTATACGCGGCTTTGCCTTATGTTTGTGCCTGCATTTCTAGAGTAACATCCTTATCGCTCTTCTTTTTGTAGTTCCAAGGCTTCTGTATCAGTCTTCCGTTTCCTTCGTCTCTGCCTTTTGCCTTACCTCATTCTGTATCCGATCTGCATATCCGTGAATCTCATCATTTTCTTTTCGCATCGTCCTTCCCAGTACGGCTCCGTTTTTGCTAAGTGTCGTTTTGTTGGTCCGTTGGTAGAATGCTTTCTTTATCGGCGGATTAATGTGTCTCCATATTCATACTTATCAGCATCTCCTATTGTATTCCATGTTATGTTCGTGCAACTGTGCCTAGCAATAAAGCCCTGGTAGTGCTTTACTGTTTCCTCGTGTGGAGTGAAAATGGCGTTTATGCCGATAGACACGGCAATGCCGTGGTTGGAGGCATAAACGAATATCGTATCCGTTTTCCACCGTAACCTCATTTTCATAGGTTTTCGGTAGGGTAAGGGCAAATACGGTACCTCACGGAATTCGCTCAAATTTTGCACAAGTCCCTGCGTCGTACAGTTCGTTGAGTTTGAGCACGCAACTTAATGTTAGTAGATGTTGAAGATTCCGCGGGGTACTGTATTCACCGTTACCATACCGTAACCCTACAAAAATAGGGTTACTGTGCAAAACGGATACGATACTCGTGTTCAGCACCTCAAATATAGTGTGTCCGAAACGATGAGTCCGCCCACGCACGGGATCGAGAAGCTGCCACGTTTGCCAGCGCTCCACGTCATCATCCCTGATCTGCGTATCACGTTTCATCGTTATCATCATGGTATTGACCAGTGATTTGGCTGTGACGTGGACGACGTGGCAGCCAACAGCATCCGTCCCAGCCGCGCCGCCTCTCGATCCCCGTGTGCGTGGGCGGACTCGTCGTTTCGGACAAACTATAACCCCCCTGTGCAAAATTTGAGCGAATTCCGTGAGGTATCGTATTTACCCTTACCCTACCGTAACCCTCCAAAAATGTGGTTATGGTGCAAAACGGATACGATATTCGTGTTCAGTATCTCAAATAACCCCCTAGGCGAAGTTCCGGCCAAAAATTTTTCTTGAACATTTTGGGGCCAGTAAAGTTGAATAGTGCCCCTCCCTGTACTAAGTTTCAGCCAAAAATTTTTTTCGAAGTTTTTTTGGGTCGTGAAAGTGGAATAGTGCCAAACTAGCTTAAAGGCAGCACCCGTCAAAATTCTCGAGTCCGAGTCCAACTCCTAGTGGTGACGCACACTGGCAGTACATCGTAAATGTTAAATGAACGCACAGAATCATGACCTACAGTCCTTTTAAAAATTTTTCACATACCTAATAGCTTCAGATATGCACCTGTTTAGCGGTTAGGAATATCCCGCTGATACGCCCGGGGACCAGGGGTGTGCGGAAGTAAAATTTTAAATCCCGTAAAACGTAAAACGGAAAACGGAAGGCCGAAAATGGGCGGAAAACGGAAAGCGTAAAACGGAAAACGGAGAATTCCGCACACCTGTGCCGGGGGCACATTATACTTGCAACCGAATCGAAAAATTATTCGGTGATTCGAATAAATTATTTGAATAGAATCATATGAAAATTCGAATATTCGAAATATATTCGATTGTTAATTTCGAACATATTCGATTGTTCGAATGTTTGAGGTCCCCATTAATCGAATATTCCATTATTCGAATGTCACCCGAATATTCGATGTTCTAATCACATAGAAGGCTTCAGAGACGCTGACCTAGCTTTGAACAAAATGAAGGCGCCATGAGTTTACAGAGTGGTCCCGTGCCGATTTTTTTTTTGAATGTAGCAGCACGCAACGCCTTTTAGTGGTCCACTACACTCATCCATCTGAAAGCGCTTTTCTCTCTCCACAATACTTCCATCATGAGATCCTCCAAAAATTTTGTTTTACCTAATTACTTGCTTAGGAAGAGAATGTCAAGATGAGGAAAAAACATTTCTCCTCAGCTTGACATTCGCTTCCTAAACATTTTCTCCTTACATTTAGTAGGGGCTAGAGAGCATTCAATGCTGGGCAAACGCCTATGCTCGGTAGAATATAAACGTCGGGGAACATCATCAACCGAGGTCTTGAAGTGCAGCTTTGATGAAGTTGGCAGCGTAGGGCCAGACATTCTCAATCGTTGTCAGGATCGTTAAACCGATTCAATAGAATTTTTCAGTGGATTTTCCAGATGAATTACTCCATTTCAATACTACATTTGAGAAGCGCGATGTCCATCTTGACCATGCAATTCCTCTCAAGCAATTCTCACGCCTTCAAGTACAATTCTGTATGATCGTGATGGTTGGCTTCTCTTCGACAAAATATGTCTCTTCTGAAGTTATGAAACCGCTGATGAGCGATCATTCCAATCAAAACTTGTCTTCCTTACATAGAATAAGTCATCTGAGATGTTTTAGTGGTCTTTCGAGCTCCGACTGGATGCTAGGAGTGTCAGGCGTTAATAGTGCTGTTTATCGGAGACGCAATACTCCATATCGTAGTCTTAAAACATGATCAAATTATCGATTTGAAAAGAATTCGCTGTTGTTGTAGAGCAAGAATTGCGTTTTTGGATCGTGTACGACTCATGGCCGAAGGCGGCAAATACAGTAAAGTGGGTTCTTCGCGGGCAAGTTCATGGCGGGGCCACGTCGCCCCCGCTGTAATCGCCGCTGTAGTGGCAGATCAGGGTTTTCCTGACATTTTTAAGATCACATTTGATGTTGAATATGTATCATGAAAACTCTTTAGTTTGTTGTAGTGGCGAGGATTCCTGTGCGAGCGCTTTTCGCGTGCCTCCAGATTCTGAGGAAAACGCACCGCCATCGGCACTCATGTAGACGGACAAAACTCCAGTTATAAAAAAACGCACTCAATACTTCGCTTTCGTTTTGTTGTGCTCTAGTTTTTTTTCTATTTTGCAAAATTCATTCACTTTTTGATTAGGTTTGCGCGGATTAGTTGATATCACTCACTTGAAATTTTTTTTTCTGAAACTCAGCACTGACGGAAATTCTCATTTTTGAATGGAGCTTCTTACCGTGTAGCCGGCTGCTGGACAATCACATAATATGTAAGTTGAACACAGTGAATAGCCTCTTACCTGCGATGATACTGCCGCGGACACATCTGCCGACCTGGACAGAAGGGTATCGTTGCGCCAGATAACGCAGTTGATCAGATGTGCATATGGTTTAGCGCAGTGAGCGAAGTGGAATGCGTACCATTTTCAGGGTCTTGTGGTGAGACTAATCACTGGACAGTGGTCCGCGCTTTGGATGCATATCAAATACCGTCACCATTTCCTGTGTTTCCCACATGTTTGCGGTACTTCATCATTCTCGATGAGTTCACCGTCCCTGGCAACCCCAATATACCGCGAAATCTCTAGCATAGAAATGTCCGTGAGTGCTGCCTTTAAAGGCTTTAAACTAAGTCGGAAGGATTGCTCAAAGGTTTTTTTATGGTTTTTTACGACAATAAATTTAAAGGGGGCCACAAGATGTGTTCTAGATTGCTAGAGTTTTGAATCTATTAAAGTTCCAATATAGGTCTTTCATTCGGATAATTTATTCGAATAAATTATTCGAATAATTATTCGAAATTCGAATTTTTGAAAAAAAAACAATTTTCGAATGTATTCAAGAATTGCGTCCGTTTGGAGTTCTCTGTACATATTCGATTATTCGAATATTCGAAATTTTTTTCGAAAATGTGCAAATATAGGACACATTGACCTGAATGGGAGTGTGGCCACGCCCATAAATGCGGACACGCCCCCCTCCCTGATCTCACTTCATAAAAGGCGCTGTGGATCAACTTAGTTTGAAGGTCTTGTGTTCGCGGAATTTGAGCAAGTAGACCCCTCTCAGACTCAAGAGTGGAGTGCTATAGGCTCTATTATCAGGACACAGCACTAGGTGGTCAGTATCGGTTGGGGAGTACTATGTCCAGTCGGATGCCGAAGTGGGCTACTAAGTACCTACACTTTTTCTTCCAGGAAAAGCAGATAGTACCAAAAAGTGACTTAAATAAGCGTTAGTGAAACGACGAATGAAGTTTCAACAAGAAATGCGTACCATTTAGGGAAGACCGCCTAAATCATCTCAAATTCAAGCTAAAATCCTTAAAAAACCGATCTCAATACGGAACTGTTTGATCCCGCTAGAACTCGTTGAAACTTGTTATAGGACCTGTCAGATACAAGAAATTGTCATTGGAGCGTATTTTTTCTCTCAAGCCCGGAACTTTCCCAAGAAATTTCTCTCGTTTGGGGAAGTGTTCCGATACGCTGTCAACTCCAAGAAATGCGCCTCTGTAGTATCAACTCTCCCCCAAGGTGGCATCTTTCGTTTTTGAGTAACCGTCTTCGTTTTTGAAAAAAAAAACCGTCATTAATGGTCAGAAAATGGTCAAAAACCACTTTTTGACCATTAATGACCTTTTTTTTCAAAAACGATGACGGTTTCTCAAAAACGAAGGGTGCCACTTTGGGGGGATACTTGTTGGTATAGTGCGCATCTACAGTCAAAATTCCAACATGATACGTCTCCTGCAGGTTGAGCAAAACCTGATTATCACTGGAGCGCACCAGAGTGCACGGTAGGGATGTAGCAAATGATTAAACGACAGTAATCTTCAGCCACGATTTTGATGATCCTTCAGACGTGACTCTCTGAAATCTACTTGTGTCTAACACCAGTAGACGGTTAGCGATTGGCTACGCCCCGGACATTGGTGCTAAGCCCCCTGGATCTGCAGAACGCTACTAAGTCCTGTGCTGGTATTCATGAACGCACGGGAACGGGAAGGGGCGTGGCGGGTACCCGCTGCAGCTGGTTCCCGGCGGGAACCTTCCTAGTCACCCGTACCGGTAAGATTTGTATTCATGAACGACCAGGTAGCGGGAAGACCGGGAAGCATCGAATAGATTCGTAAACACGGCCGAGTTTTCAGGATGTAGAGCGCGAAGTGAAAGTTTTGGAACATATTTTGTGAGGGATTTATAGCAAAACGTTGTTTTCCTCTTTTTCCTTCCTAGAAGCGCGTCTCCATGTGGGTCTCTTACCATTATAGTAAAACATGAGGAATCTCTACCTCGCGGAATGGCTGCATATTCCACATGAGAGGCCTCAAAAAAATTTTTTTGCCGAAACTTTGTATAGAGGGGTTATTTAAGGTGCTAAACACTAATATCGTATCCATTTTGTACCGTAATCTCATTTTGGTAGGGCTACGATGGGTATGTGATAGTCAATTCAGGAAAAAAATGATTTTGCGGAGAAAACGAAGGTGGCATGCACAATAATGGGGAAAGTTGTGTTCAGCACCTCAAACACCCCCTCCCCTCCCAATTTTTGGCAATTTTTTTGGAGATTTTGAGGCTTCTATTCTGAAATAGTGCTTCTCTCTTTTTGGATAGATGCCATTTTTGGGGGTGATAACGGTAGTGAGCAATCAAATAACACACATATCTGAAAATAAAAAATAAATACTGTTGGGGTAGTGAAAACAAATAAGTACGGAGTGAACATAGCATTCAATTAACTAAGTGGAAAGCAACACAAAACTCTTCTGAATCTTAAGAACGCATTACTATTTCAAGATTCGTCAATGAAACGCAGTAATGTTGAAAAATGTCGCAGAAATCCATCGACGGGTAGAACTTCCCGAGGCCTAGATGGTCGGGTAAGCGGGAACCCTCTTGTCCACCCGCCGGGTAGACCGGGAAGATACCGGTCGTTTTCATGTATACAAATTTTCTACCCGCGAATCTCGTCCACCCGGCGGGTGGGTTAAAACCTTCCCGCCGACGTTCATGAATACCGCTACTGGTGGTCAATGACCACCTGGTGCTGCGCCCTGTCTATTATGGAAGACTGCGTTGAGATTCGCTCAAAGTTGCCGAGTCCGTAAGATTGGCTCCAGGCTCCAGTTGGCTCGAGGTTTTCGAGCAAAATTCCTCTGCTCTAGATTGGAGAGAGTGGTAGGCAGTAGTGGTAGCATTGGCGCTAGAGAAATTTCCGCAATACCAAATCGCGTATAGCAGATTTGGTTGCTCCCCTCCCCCCCCCCGTCGTTGAACGAGAAGGTAGGGATCTTCGCCACAGATTCGTTAGCAAAGAACGAACTGTGCTCTCATGAGTCAAGAGGAGCAATCCGGAATGGTTTCAGTGGAGGAGGCTTGAAAGGTTTTCCTCGAAGCGACCATGAAGCTGGCTTAAACTCTCTCCTTCATGGCTCCGGAACCGAAAGTATGCGCTAAATTAATAATTTAATAGAGAAAGACCAACTTTCTTGGGAGTATCTAGTGTCAGTGGAGGAACACATAATCCGGTGGACGAGTTTCACAGGTAAAAGAATTGTATTTATGAAACCGGCGGGTACTTTCCCGGCCTACCCGGCGGGTAGACGGGAAAGTTCCCGTTTACCCGACCACCTAGCTTTCAGGAAGTTCTACTCATCAATGGATTTCGTGAAACTTTTTTAATACTATTACAGGATTTCCGTGAATTTTTTTAATACTATTACATTTCATCGGCGAATCTGGACACATTGTTATCTTCGAATTCAGAAGAGTTTTGTCTTTCTTTCCACTTAGCTACTAATTGAATCCTACCCCCATTCCGTGCTTATTTGATTTCACTGCCCAAACAATATTTCCTTTTATTTTCAGATATGTGTGTTATTTCATTGCTCACTACCATTGGTTCACCCGGAACAACGCCATCCACCTAAAAAAAAAGCAGCGGGCACTATTCCACACTAGAGGCCCCAAAACCTTCAAAAAAAAAATCGCCGCAGCTTAGCAGGGGGGGGGGGGGTATTTAAGGTGCTGAACACGAATATCGTACCAATTTCGTACCTTAATCACATTTTCATAAGGTTGGGATAGGGCTACTGTTGATACGGCACCTCGTGGAATCTTCTCAAGTTTTGGGGTTGTTTTGTGCGGGGTTGTTGTTTTGTGCGCTGATCACGATTATGCCCATTATTTTGCATGGCGCCTTCGTTTTCTCACCGAAATCGGTATTTTCTCTATTTGTCCGTCGTAACACTATAAAAATGGGTTTAGGGTACAAAGTGGATACGATATTCGTGTTCGTCACCTCAGATAACCCTCTCCACCCCTCCTACACAAAGTTCCGGCGAGAAAAGAATCGAAAATTTTGGGTCCTCTAATGTGGAAGTGTCGAACCGCAAGGTAATGATTTCCCACCATTAGATTCGGTTTTCTGTTTTTCCTACCGTTCTACTCACCTTTTTACTTGCACTTTTGAGTGTAATAGTGGTATTACTGGTAAGAAACCCACATGATGATCCGCTTCTAGGAAGGAAAAGAGTAAAAACAGCGTTTTCCCGACAGATTCTTCACAGAAAATGTTCAAAGACTTTCATTTTGCGCCCTAGATCTCGCAGAGCTCGGCCGTGTCTACGAATCTAATGGATGCGTGTCTAACCGTTAAGAGTTGTGAGCGTCTGAGGGTCGACCGGGAGAGGGGGGGGGGGAAAGGTACACCTTTCTACTTTCTGTTAGTAAGAGTCGTGGTATTGGTAAGTAAGTGTTAATGCCCTAGCATGCCTCCAATGATGTAAAACCCAATATGTCTCCAAATGTCGTGAAAACAGCAAATCTTGGAATATATTTCTGCAAACGCACCGTTTTAACCGTTTCCTGAAACCGTACGATAGCGATGAGTCATCCAGCCATCAATTACACTAATAACGATAGTCCTCCGCACATCTTCATGATATCATCAATTCATACATACACAACATACATACTTTCTTGCCCCTACATACAAAAATTTGACACTGAAATTGATCACCTTGATCACCTTGACTCCCGTTGATCTTCGGGTATACCGAGCGGGCGCCAGCAATCCTTCCATTTGTCCCTCTCGCGAGCCAGAGTTGTCCAGTGGATTCTGTCCGTTCGAGGGACACGGAGAGCACCTTGAAGGAGTTCGTGAAGAAGTCTGACCATCGGGTAGGTGGTCTTCCTGTCGTGCGCTTAACGTCCCGTGGAGTCCAGTCGCTGACGGCTCTTGTCCAACGGTTGTCGTTAAAACGCATCACGTGTCCGGCCCATCTAATCCTACTCAACTTGGCGTAAGCGGCAGCGTCCCTGATCTTCGATTGTTGACGAAGGGTGGAACTCCGTATTCCAGCCCTCACTTGCGTGAGGCGGGTTATTCCTAGCATCACCCTCTCGATGGAGCGTTCGATGACGCTGACCGCATTCTCATCCTGCTTGCGTAACGCCCAGTTTTCTGAGGCGTAGGTCAAGGCAGGGCGAACGGTTGTGTTGAAGAGGTGAGCACGGAGCCTGGTGTTCTTCGTCTTCTTCACTACGTCCTCGATGCTCTTGTAAGCTCCCCAAGCAGCTCGTTTCCTCCTGCCCAGCTCTGGCTCATCATGTTGACTTCGAGGCTCTCTTCAAATCGATGAACGTCGAAGGCTTTCTTCAAGTCAACGAACGTGAGAAAGAGGGGCATCTTATACTCTCGCGATACTTCGAGAGTCTAGTGACGGTGTGTATGTGGTCGATCGTGCTGAATCCTTTTCGAAACCTTGCTTGCTCGTACGGCTGTCCCTCGTCTAGTGTCCTTTCGATCCTGTTGAGGATCACTCGCGTGAAAAGCATGTAGACGACGGACAGCAGGCAGATGGGGCGATAATTGCCAATGTCCTGCGGGTCTCCCTTCTTGTACAGCAACACGGTCCTGCTGGTCTTCCATTGGTTAGGTACTTTACATTCCGACAGGTACCGCGTGAAAAGCCTAGATGAGGTGATGAGAACTGGCGGTAGGTTCTTCAGATGTTCCGGTCGAATCCTGTCGGGGCCCGGTGCTGTACGATTCTTCACCGACTTGATGGCATGTCGGACTTCGAAAGGGAGATCCGATGGGACAAGGTACCCATCCTCCCTAAGATGACATTGAGGGAGGTGGACGTGGCTATCGAAGAGATCCGAGTAGAAGTCGTAGATGACCTTCTCCATTACCCGTCTTGATGAAGAGATTGTTCCGTCTGGGCGCCGGAGGGCGGTCATCTTGGTCTTGCGATTGGCGAAGGGCGCTGCGAATGCTTTTCCCTGCCTCTGCGACTTCGGCCAACACTGCTGCTCGTCTCTCCTTGAGGTCTTCTTTTATCGCTTCTTTGCACTGTTTTGCGAGCTCGGACGTTACCTGGTAGTTGCCTGTGGCTCTCGCGGCTCCACGCTGGCATATAAGCTCGAGGGTCTCTAAGACAGTCGTCTCTTGGTGACTCTTGAACCCTCGGCGCTCTTTGCGCTGTCGTGGAAATGCTGAACAGGCCGATCGTACTCTTCGTCGATGTTGTCGACGACCGCATCTTCCCAAAAGCCGGCTAAGTGAAAAGATCCCAATTGATGACGGGTTTGGGACTTCTCCTCTTAAACTTCGCGGTTTTCTCTTTTTTTGCGTGAGAAGAAGAATCTTGCACGAAGGAGGCGATGGTTTGATCCGGTGTAGAACTTCGGTACAACACCGTCGTCGGTCAAGCAGAACCTTCGATTGACGACATAGGTGGAATAGTTGTAAGAACGGGTCCGTGAAAGTGAAGGTTGGCGAGAGAAATCGTAGATGGTTGAGTGAAGGTCACTCAATGCCATGGGCGTCGACCGGAGGGGGGGGGGGCACATCACTTAATATCACTTAGCTCAAGGCGTCGACCGGGGGGGGGGTAGGGGAGGGTAATAATTATAACATGATATATTTGTACCAAAAAATTGAAAAATATGAAAATCATAGAAATGTGTTGGAAGTAGAAGGAGGGTATGCCCTCGCACACGTGAGGCTGCTGGGGTCACGTTTTCTGTGCGGAACTAGGCAACATCCAGAGTTGAAGGAAACGAATGATGATGAGCATACAGGTCCCACACAGAAAGAAAGGGCCCGGTGCAGCTGATCATGTGAGAAAGCGGCAGTGTAAAGGCCGCATCTCAGGATGGGTAGTGTTTTTTTTATTTTGAAGATTTTATTACCTTACATATTATTGATGGTAGGGGATGTGTTGGTTAGAGAGTAAGTGCATTAGTTAGTGAGTGGTTGAGTGAGTGAGTTAGTTGGTTAATTAGTTAGTTAGTAATAAGAATCATTATTATTTGAAATTATAGATAATTTGCAGAAATATTAATATAATATTCAGTATTATTATAGCTTGATATTAGGTTATTAGTATTATGAGCAATATCAATGTTGAGCTTCATAAATATTAGTATTAGTTCTTGTTAATCAGGAGTATTATTTTTTTACAACCTCCCCTCCGTACTGATGAGTTCCGGGGGAGGTTGTTTACTCGTGTTTTATGCTTTTTTCCGTCTAAGGGAAGGAACGAAACGGAGTCTTTCCATAAAGTTCAACTTTTTCTGTTAGTTTTATTTCAATTAAAATATTCAACAACTATTTTATTAACTAAAATGATAAATAATATTAGCTATAATTAGCAATTAGGTATGCGAACATTCATCAATAATTGTAATTTGCAGACCAAATTTGTTTTTCGATAGCCGACCTTTTCAATGTGTGTCAGCAGCAATGTAAGGTGGTGGACAATGATGGCGACGAGTGAGTTCCATTATAATAATTTTCAATATAAATTTATAATATATTTTATAATAATATATTGATTACTTAAATTGAAGGAAATAGAATATTTTCAGCTCCTTCAAGCAATTTGTCGAGGGATTGCGGTGGGGGCAGCTGCCGTCATTTGCCAGCTGTCCACTCGCTCCTCCATCAAGTTCGCGAAGAAGATCTATGGAGAAGCCCATAGGCAACCCGTGGGTACAAAAGCAACATCTGCTCACGTCGCTCCCTCGGCTAACTTCGCAGCTACCTCGTCTCGGTGCACCGATGTGTAGCGTGTATTTTTCTTTTGAAGAAGAAAATAAATGTTATTGAAAGTTGACCAGAACACAGAATATATGCGACTACTTTTATTTCATTTTTTTATCAATCCAAAGTGACAATGGGTGTTTCATCATAATCCGAGAAGTAGAATTGATTATAGAAAGAGGAAGGGGAGAAGATAGACTCATACTTTCTCTCTTGTTCTCTATCTTCTTCTGTTTTCTTGCCAGGGCCCCTGGTTCCTCCAGGGTGATCAGATGGAAGATGACCTTGTTCTTCCCACTTCTTCAAAAATTTATTGAAATGGTAGGTAGCTGACTTATCGGGGCCATTGATCACTATCCTGAAAGAGGAGAAGGAATTTTTGAATGAGGACAGGAAGTGTTTTGAAACTTGCACACCTCATATACGTCTCCATATTGATGAGAGAAGTGAAAGAGCGACGTGGCTCCCTTAGGAAACCGTAGAGGGAGAATCCCCGTTTCACAGCGGCCGTGTTAGTTGGTATTGCCATGATTCTACTGAAGAAGTCAAGAAGGACCTTTCTCCGTGTAAGAGACTGGAGACTTGTGGAACCACGCTTATCCACGGCAGAGGAAGAGAAGTATTACTGGAAAGTATTTAGTGTTGGCCACTGTGGTGGAAGCCTGCGTAAAAAAAACTATCCTAAGCATTCGTGGTTTTTACGATTTTGACAGCATTTCTCATTTGCCCTTGTCTGCGTCCCTCCCATCTCTGTACTTCCTCGTTTTTGCGATGAGAACGCCCGTTATAGCGTTCTCACCAGTCGCCATTCCGAGCTTCCCAGCGAAGATCCATCCTGCATCCAGGTATAAATCGACGCAGAATCGTCAGCTGAACACGCTGGCAACCTGTCATCTGGAAAAGGTTTTCAATGAATCCTGAAAAATCCACTCAAATTTCGAAAATAGACCAAATTGGTAGAAAAATTTTGACGTGGATTCAAAAGCAATCAGGGAAATTTGGATACCTTTAGAAAGAACAAATCTTCCTCTATTTCCTAGCAACCTGATACTTGGAAAAGTTTCACTACTGCGCCCAAGACGGGGCGCGGCGGGGTTCCTACTTCTGCGCGTCTGAATTTTTTCAGAAATTTGGCACGCCGTTCTGATAATATTATGCAATCTATGCATGAATTGAATTTTCCTTTAAAGTCAATATGTTGTGCTTACTTGTCCTCACATTAGAGTTTTGCAGTCGGGTTCCGGATATTTCTGAAAATAAATGTTGAAAATTCAAAAAAATTCATTTTTCCTCCAGTCTATTCTCATCCATAGTTTCCCTTCAGCTCCAATCTTCGAATATTTTGCAGTAGTACTGTTACTCTGCCACTACCACTTAATCATGTTTCCTCAACACTCCTCCAGTTTTTAGAAAATAATGAAGACTCATTCTCAGGGTATTCCACGTATGATTGACGATGATGTGCTCAATTTCATTGTGGTTCTGAAATTGTGAGTTATCATGGATGGTCTTCGTCGTCATGATGAACTCAGACAGCCTCTCTTCCTGTTCGTTCCACTGCAGGCCGTGGGTGCCGATGCGAAGTTCCTCAGGCGTTCTCCTAGGACCAATCTTGGCACTGAAGTCGTCAACGATGATTTTGTAAAATGTGTGGTCTTCCTTGTAGAATTTCTCCAAGTCCATATAAAAGGCCTCAATCTCCTCTTTGTCGTAGGATGTTGGAGCGTAGGCGACGAAGATTGTCAAGGCCGATATTGATCCACTTCTTCTCAACCGCAAACGTCCGATTCGGGTTGTTAGCTGTTCAAATGAATCGATGTTCATGACCAACTTCGTGTTCACGAGGACACCGCCTCCATCATCTCTTCTACTGTCGCAGGTTCCAAGGGACAGTTCTTTTCCAGTGTCGAAGGTGGTGTTCAGCGGCCGGTGTCTCCTCGTCTTAGTCAGTCCGATGACGTCGTATCTGATCTTCCTGGCCTGCATCATCAAATCCTCGATGGAAGCCTCCGATGCAAGCGTGCGTGCGTTGAAGGTACAGACCGTCATCATAGTCCTTCTGGTTTTAGGCAGCCTAAATAACCCCTCGGACCTCTTCCTCACTGGCGCTGCCGTACCAGTGACTCTTCCGAGATCAGGGGAACAGTCTCTGTTATTGCTGTGTCGAGCTTGAAAAATTTTAACCCCACAGAAGATAGCTTGCTGGGCTCTATTCCCCCGTGGGAGGCTGGAGTGTGATTTCACCGGGAAGTTAGCCGGGCCTCCCGGGAGTGGGCGATGCAGCTTATTTGTTGGAGGCGACTCCGAACCGCCTCCCTTTTACCTCCCAGTCACTTGAATGCAGAGCTTTTGGTCGGATAGATGTGCAGGATACAATCTGTAGACACGTAAGCACACCCATGCACGCATGCATGAACATGCCCACCCGCTGACAGAAGGTATAGGTCGTTCCGACATTGCAGAGACAGGGAGTCCATCCCCTGAATCCACCCGCGTCTCAGGGCAGGCACAAGGTCGCGTTTGGTCCGCTATTAGCCCCCTATCCGCCACCTGGGGACGCGCCACGTAGCCTCGCGACTAACCGGCTGGGATCCCTCGTATGAGGGAGGTCCGTGGGACACTGAAATTACACCTAATTCTGAGCTATTTTTGCTTATTACAGCTTTATACGGAAATGAAACCTAGGAGTGAAGGGTATTTATGTTCTGCTCCTTTAACCCCCTAACTGATAAACCACATCTCGTTTCATGTGGTTGCGTGTCGTCTTCTGTGAACGGGGTTGAGAACGTTTCTTAAGCCATTCTCACCCATGAGCGCGCCTCTCTCCTCTCATTGCACTATCTCGTCATCAATCACATAATGAAAACAGGATTCGTTATTAGGGGTTTTTTCGGATATGGCGTGTTTTCTGGTCCTGTGACGACTGGTAGAATACCGTATACTTAGCATGGATCCCATCAGCACAGATCAGCTGTTCTACCACTGCCGCTATAGTCCTCGAGGACTGTAGCACCTCGCGTCGCCGTCGCCGGCGACTGTGAGGCCGATACGCATCGATTGTGGGCGGAGCGGAGGCGGCGGCCGCCGTCGCCGGCGATTGGCGATCGCCAACATCGGCGGCCGCCAATGTTGGCGACTGTGACGTCGGTGCGTATCGATTGTGAGGGGTGCCAACATTGGCGGCCGCCGGTGCTATACTCCTCGAGCAGTATAGCGGCTACCTACCTTCATTCAGCACCGTTAGTAATGGATGCCTCCGATTTGGACATCGGCGAGTGGACGGGCGCGCCATGGCGATTCGGGAATGAAATTTTCGCGGTGGGCGGGGTTTTTACAGGGTCGGGGGTTGATCTCATGGATTTTGATGAGACCTTCGCAGATAGACGGGGGAGAGGGACGGCGTGACGAATGCGGGTTCCAATGAAGTTCCACGTTAGGCACGAGTGTCGACGGGAGGCGAGCTTGGGGGTTGACATCTCGGATTTTGAGGGGGCCTCCAAATTTAGGATCGGGTACCTTTAAGGGCATGGCCACGCGGGTCAGAACGGGTTGTGCAGTCGAGATGGTGAAGGCTCATCCCAAGCGTGGTACTATTCTGGATTTGTACCATCAAGGGCACGGTACGCGGAAGATTTCGAAACTTCTGAACGTCCCTCAAAGAACTGTCCAGGACACCAGTAAAAGATTCAAGGAGCTAGGTACAACCTCAGACAGACCAGGGCGTGGACGAAAAGCCACTGTTGTGGTCCCAAGTTTGGTCAACAAGGTGCGATGTCGTATTTGGCGAAATCCTCGACGTTCAATGAGAAAAATGGCAAAAGACATCGGGGTAAGCGCTTCTTCAATGAGGAGAGTGGTCAAGCAGAAGCTGCAACTTCGCTCCTACCGTGCGAGAACAGCTCCCCTGCTCACCGAGGAAATGAGGCAGATTCGGCTCAAAAGATGTAAGAAGCTGCTCAAGCGATTCGCTGAAGGGTTGCACCGCAACATCGTCTTTAGTGACGAGAAGATTTTTACGGTCGAACCTGTCGTGAACAGTCAAAACAACCGTGTTCTTGCAAACGATATCGAGCAGGCCCTTTCCCGTGGAAAAATCGTTGGTAAGACTGCTCATCCCACCTCTGTCATGGTCTGGGGTGGTATCACCTCAGATGGAAAGACGCCGCTGGTATTTGTCGATATTGGTGTGAAAATCAACAAAGATATCTATTTGAAATCCATTCTGGATGATGTCCTGAAACCGTGGTCCACTTCTCATTTTGGAAGTAGGCAGTGGTGCTTCCAACAGGACTCGGCGCCAGCTCACAAGGCAAATGTCGTGCAAGAGTGGTGCCGCCGCGAGCTTCCGGACTTCATCGCGAGTGGGGATTGGCCCTCAAATTCACCGCACCTAAACCCACTCGACTTTTCAGTTTGGTCTGTAGTCGAAAGCAAGGCATGCTCGATACGTCACCAAAATCTGGAGGAGTTGAAGGCTGCTCTTACGAAGGCATGGCAAGAAATGGATAGCGACTACCTGCGAATGACATGCGACGCCTTCATGAAACGTCTGAGACGCTGCGTTCGAGCGAAAGGCGGTCACTTTAAATGACAGCTGGTGTCAATGTTTGGCATAGTCTTGATAAACTATTTATTTAGTTTGTTTTTAGTTTCCTTCGAATGCGTCGGTCCAGCGATGCCGTATATGCGCGATATACACTTGTCCCTCTCTGCAACCCGTGGATACCCTTGCTTTTGCGAGGATAGAAAATTAATGACAGGACAAAACTTTCCCTTCCCCATTCTTCATCTTATACAATCTCTCCTTTTTTTCTGGACAAATCATTAAGGGAAAAGTGGTATACGGCTGTCTCATCTTTCTCATATACATCATCTGTTTAACTCTTTAAAAGTGCTTTTATCGATTTGATGTTTTCTCGTGGTGATGTGATAGTCATATGCAGTTACAATAACGAGCGAATACTCGAACCACAATTTTTCTTATAACTGTGGTGGAAGACATTCCGCGAAGCAATAGCTTTATAGGTCTATAAAAATTCTGCATAAAGTTATAAGCACTCATGAGGGTTATAACAATTTCACAGCGGGTCACCACCTACAATCCAGCGCTAGGATCAGGATAAGAAATTGTGCACCTAATCCATGTGTCTCTTCCACTCCATCGATCAACCTTCCTTCAGTTTAGGCAAAAACCTATACAATAACTTGCGCACTCATCCCATGAATTTCAGCAACCCCATGGACCACCTCTCTTTCCTATGCTCAGGCAAAAGCCTAAACAATAACTTGCGCACACATCCCATGTATCTCCTCTCCAACCCCTGGATCACTTCCCTTTCCTTAGGGAAGTGATCCAGGGGTTTAGGCAAAGGCCTAGACAGTAACTTGCGCACGAACACCAAGTATGTCACCAACCCCGTGGATCACCTCCCTTTCCTCCGTAAATCTCACTGACCCCGTGAATCTCACCAACGCCGTGGATCATCTCCCTTTCTTATGCTTAGGTTAAGGCCTAGGCCACAACCTGCGCACTTATACAATATCTTGCGCACCCTTAAGGCAATATCTTGCACATCCTCACAAACGCATTACCAACTTTGTGGATCCCTTTATTCCCTAGGCTCAGACAACAACCTATATAATGGAGGAATCCCTCAATTTTTTTATTTGACATGTGGAACTGCTGCTTTGTGATTTTCAATCATTTAATGAAATAAAACACGTGAAGAAAATCTTGAAATTTTAGCATGTTTCCTTATGAATTTCACTAAAAATCGACAATGATAGAGCATTTGATGATTCGTACATCAGAAATTACGCCACAAGTTGCTGTTTAAGGTCTTATCAAATACTTGACAACAGCAGTCGGGAAGGGTATCTAGTTGAAACTTGAACTTAGTGGAGTTTACACTGAAGCGATAGATAGCATGTATGCGGAGAAATTTTTGAATACATAAGGGTATGAAAAATATAGTATGTATGTTGTTCAGTACATCAGAAATTGCGCCACAAGTTGCTGTTTGAGGTCTTATCAAATGCTTGACAACAGCAGTCAGGAGCACTGTCGCTGAGACAAAGAGAGTCAGCGCACATTCCCAATTTACTACCATAATATCGCAATTGCATATTTGAATAACAATTTTTCATAGCTGACCAAACCATTTATCTGAAACCATGATCATTAGTAAAGTGTCATGGCGGTGAGATGAACTCCAAAACTCAGCACCACGCTTTATGCGATGATCGCATGACAGCTCAAATCCAAGTATAGAATAGTAGATCATTGCCAGCCACGTCAGTGCTACAGCACGCATGTGACAACAGAGAAGATCATCGCCTTGTTAGGAGCTGATCGCCCTCTCATGCTGTGAAACTACCGGTAGCATATTGCGATAATGGAAGGCAAATGACCTCGGAATCATAAGATGCAATTACTTTGCAAACCAGAAGCGAGTGGACGTAGAATTAGCTATCTCGACCGTCTCACTCTGCGTCCGCTAGCTTCTCCCACTATTTTCACAGAGAGGGCGACCAGCTCCCAGAAGGGCGATGATCACCTCTGTTGCCACATGCCTGCTCTAGCAGTGACGTGGCTGGAGATGATCTACTGTCCTACACCCCATGAATGTGAGCTGGCATGCAATTATCTCCTAAAGCCTGGTGATGAGTTTTGGAGTTCATCTCACCGCCATGACACTTTACTATGGGCCCATATCTAAGCAGGGTCAGTAAAATGTTGCACACAGATTGAGTGAAACTCACAAAAATTCCACACAGGCCCACTAGTTTGTCTAACAACGGGCACAAGAATGCTCCGTTGTTTCGGCTCCACCCGTCTTCTTTTCAACCAGAAAAGGGTTGCCCCCATACATCCTCACATGCGAGGAAAGTGCATTCCTTCCAGTATATATGCATGTACAATATTTATCAGTTTCTCGGAAACACAAGAAGAAATCCTTTAAAAACACCTAAATTGTGGAGTTTTCGACCGTCCCGTTGGTACTTTTTTGCTTGCTCATCTCGCAATGACTGTCACATTTATGTACGAGAATAAAGAGAAAATCTTTGCAAATCGTGGTGGACTATCCTCTTTCCGGTTAGTTCATGAACGTTTCCATAATAATCTTCGAAACATACATACTATATCAGTTATGAATACTTCTGCGCTTCACAGGTTGTTACATGAGCACGTTTGTTGGCCTAACGTCTCGACTATACGTCGTCTTCAGAGGCCTGGAAGCTGTTTAAGGTGTTATTAATTTACGACTTAACCTATCAAACGCCTCCTCTCCCAGTGGGTTCGACTCGTTTCAGTCAGAACACTGTGAGACCCGTAGCAGAAAATGACACTCACCACGTGCTCCACCGAATTTGGCGGAGATGGACTTCCGCTTCGGTGTTATAAACATATCCGCTATTGGTGAGCGAGTGGGGACTACTGGCTCTGCTGGTGTCACTTACCGAGCATAAATAGTCCTGGCAATCTTATAGCTCGCACAATGATAGAAAAAGCATTAGCTCGCTGGTGATTGCTAAATGCTCATTTCTGCTGCTCATTCTGGGATTCCGCTTACAGATCCAGAATGCCTCAAGGGTTTTTCTGGCCGATGTGATTCGTAAGCAAGAATGGACATTTTACATCGAAATCAAGTCCATCATGGTCTTCACTTCTATGTTTCCCCAAGGGTGTTATCAGACTCTACCGTTTTTTACTAGCTATAATTTAATCGTACAGAGAGCGGTCGACCGGTCTCTCCAATATACTGCGCATGACATGTTAAAGGCAGCACGAGTCGAAATCCTCGACTCGGACCTCAGCTGCGAACCCTAAAGTAGGCGTCGCGCACATACGAATCTGTAAGGAACACACACAGTAACGGCTTACCTACAGAAAACGGCGAACGGCCGTCGCGTGCACGCCCGGTCGGCCAGTGCTTCGGAGGGCCCGACGCGCCAGCTTACGCATTTAAACGCATGCGGGCTGCTACCGATTCCCTTTCTCCGTGCTGGGACCCATTTGCGCACGCAGGGCGCCGCCGGAATACTCGTCCGCGCACGGAGGGCAGCATCGCGTTTTCCCGGCTTTCTCGGGTGTTTCACGCGATTTCACCACCGGATATGAGCCATACACCCCCAAAAACCCCGAAATCCGGCGAAATCACAAACACGATGGTTTCGACGGGTGCTGCCTTTAAGCATTCGATTTCGTATATCACCCCAGTTTTCGCACAATCCCCAATTTTGCCATAAGGGCAGACAACACCATTTTCGGAGATACAGGCTCTGTCGTAGTCTGTTTCGGATCAAATGACGTCTGATGTTTTCGTTAGGAATGTTGACTAGAATAACATCATCGTCAAGATGGGGCTCAATGCAACAATATGAAAGAAGTTAGTTTTACCATCTTTCCATCTACGAAGTCCATGTATTCGATGCTATCTACGATCCACCTCTTCTGCTCGGGCAGTTGATTGTTGGAAAGAGGGTACAGCGAAATATTAACACGTTCGCGACAACGTGCACGACCGATAGAGCACGTGATGACTGCCACGTGGGACCGCGTGCTCGACCGGTCGTGCACAAACACATGATTAAGGGAGCGCGCTTGTCCCACGCTCCACCGCGCGCCAAACCGCAATGTCGCAACGTGTTAAAATCCGCTGCAGAACACCACAAGAACTTCTCGCGTGGCCTTCATATCTCCGGTCCAACAGTTATGGCGATATCAGATTACACAAGTATGTTGAGAACACCACGAGATGTCGCTGATGAAGTTGACATCGAGATGATTGATGCCGAAATGTCTTTTAATGAAGGCGAGCGTGTATGCCTGTTCTAATTTATCTGTTCAGACGATGACGTATCTGTGAAAGAGCTTCCAGAAGAATGCAGGTTGCAGAGTGTACATTGTCACTTCTATAGATGAATTATTTTGTGAATGTTCATGTCAACTCACCCGTACAACTCACGAGTCTCAACCTGAAGCTGAGTCTTTCGTTTCTTCCTTTACCTTTATAATTACTTCGCTACAAATTACATATACAGGCCACTAAGAAAATTTTGTAATGACTAAGATCTCCTCACACCCGTTACTTTAGACATACAGTACCGGCCAAAATTATATAGCCTTTTGGAGTCTCCTCCATTTCCTTCATAACTTCGTTTAGAGTGAAGCTTTAAAGCTCATATTCTTATGGGTGTTGTAGACAGCAACACGTGATAGAAAAAGAGTGACATCGTACCATTTCGTCAACTATTAGGTTGGTGCGAAAATAATGCGCGTTTTTCGCTGCTTCATCTTCGGTGCAGAAAACTTCCGGTGTTTCTTATCATCGGTATAAGAAGTTGCACATGGTTTTGTGGCAAATTTCATGGCCTTTTCAAATATCTCATGCATTTCGAGCGAAATTCATGTTTTCGGCGAATTTTTAGTTGTGGAACGAAAGGCGACAAAACAAGTTTTTTGCCAAACTCTTTTCAGCGAGCTGATACTCGACGGCATCGCAGCAGGAATCGCTCAGACTACCACCATAGTTTTGGCGAAGGGAGGGTGAGCGAATGCATTCCGCCGAGCTGCTCCCGGATTTTTCGGCTTGGTGTGCCTTGCTTCGAAAGTAGGGAATGTCGCATAGGTCTTCCTGGGGTTTGCGACCCCCAACTGATGACAATTATCAAACAGCACCCATCCAAAACAACATATTTGGTTTCGTAGAACATTGCCGGTGATTGTTGTTAGAACATTCCTCCCTTCAGTAAAAATGGGAGGATGAAAAAGCTCTACGAGTTGATGTCGAGCATACTGAATGACTACCACATTGATCCTCGTCGAGAGGTGTGCTTTGCACCTTTGTAGTGAAAAAAATGCGAGCAAACAGTTGGTCGCTTAGTGATTAAATATGAAGTGTAGACCCTCTTCGACAAAATGAGTGCCTTGCCCAACAGTTGGACGAGGAACATGCACCGAAATACTCCCAGAAACCGAAGCAACACCAAAATAAGGTCACGGCGACTTTGTGGTGAACTGCTGCCAAAATTGCTCACTGCAGCTCATTCATTCTTCATAATCTGGTAAGTGTTTTCAAGACGTAAATGAAATAATTTAGAAACTTCACGGTGTGACCCCAGCATTGCTCAATAAAATGGATTCTTCACTCCTACACCGTACCGTCCAGGCACACCCTGCACGACAGATACTTCACAGGTTGGAGGAACTGAGCTAGGAAGCTCGGATTCCTACTTCATAATCAGCAAACTTCTCGCTCACCGACTACCACTTCCCCGAGAATCTGGACGACTTCTTCCGGGAGAATTTTCTCGAAGACTAAAGTGATACCAAAACTGCCCTTCGGAAGTTAGTCGATTCTAGAAGGTCCTTTCAGAAATGCACGGTAGTCGGAGAACATCTATCTTATTGCGAAAGATTTGCGGATTACAGTAATTCTAAGCCTATTGAAAAAGATCGATTTTGAAAGGAGTTATGAGGTTCGGAATCAGAGGCATGAAAACGCGCATTATTTTTGCACCAACCTAATAGTTAACTTTTGGCGAAATAATTATCCGCAAAGGTCAAAATCCAGAATTTTGCAGCATCTACAAAAGGTCACAGAATGGCTCCTATGGGCAGTATTTTAGAAGAATTGGACTCCTTGTGATCGATAAGACTCATATTCGGATGAAAACGTGTGCTTTCAGATCGTTGGTCAAAGCATACGAAGCATGATTTCAGCAGAAAATCAATATAACAATTTCTGCCAAATTAGGTCATTCTTCCTTGGTTACTATGTTAAGTCAGTCACGATGCACCCAGAAGTCCATATCACAAAAGAGGTCCTTTCGTTTCTTTCCATGCAAAGCCTTACTCCTCAAAAGTTATGCAGGAAAATTTAAAAGGCTATATAATTTTGGCCAGTACTGTATGTACAAGCTTTGTACAGTACTATTGGCATAATGAATGTTGCCGCAGAATGACTACCATGCTCGTGAAAGACGTTCGAAACAATTTTCTTTGGGAAATTTCGAACGAAATTCTAGAGAGACATGGGTATTTCCTACATCTTCCTCTACATTATACATTGGTATTCGAACGAATATTTTCGAACGAATATTCGAGATTTTCGTTATTCGAATATTCAAATAATCCGAAAAGTCGAAATATTCGATTATTCGAATATTCAAACTATTCGAAAATTCAAAATATTCGACTATTCGAATATTCGAGCATCCCATGATTCGAATAATCGGTTTGATGATAACATTGCCATAATTCATGGATCATATATCATGATTTACTTTCAGCAACTACTGAATGCGAATGACAAACATTCGTCATTATTCATTTATTATTTTTCGGTGATTGCTTAATGAAAAAATTGAACAATATTGACAAGACTCGCGGAGAAGAAGGACCTGATTTGTTTCAAATTACATAACAGAGGTTGTTCATCTATCGACATCCATCATGTTTTCTGGGAGCGATGTCACAGATAGCAGATCACTCGTCCATTATCTCTTGTCCCTCAAGCTGGGAGAAATATCAAATCCTCAAGATCGAAAATTTTCTCATCTTCGGTGGATTTGAGCGCGAGTATCGAGTTTAGGGTTCTAAAAAAGGCCAGAGAGTGCTGGGAACTCAAAAACGAATTTCTCTGTGAGTGCTATGTACCTTTACGTTTTCTCATTTTTAATTAATGTTCTTGATGAAAAAAATACCTAGTACTGCTTGCTATTAATTACGTATTTACTCGAACAAACTGTTGAAAAGACCGCAGCAGAATCGTGGTTAAGAAGTGAGAATTTATTTTCGCTGCTGTCCTTCCGCTTCCTGCTGAAGTTGGAATGACTGGTAAAGTAGATCTGTGTAGATGTCGCGACTTCGTGCGACTCTTCTTTCATTCCATCGTTCATCCGCCAGATCGCGCGCGCAATGGTCCTACGCTCGTCGCATGCGCACGTTAGGCTCCGCCCCCTGCGCCGAAACTGCAAAAAAGCCGGCGCGCGTGTACTCAAGGCTCATTCCTGCGTTGTCACTCGAAGGGAGCGGTTGCGAAAGAAGTCAGCGGATGCGAAGTAGACGTTGGTTCACACGTGCCGTATACCATCAAGCACTGGAACAAGGATAGAAGAGGAGCAGCGCCAAGAGAGGTAACTCGGTGTCAGTAAGGTCTGCTTGGAGGCATTGAGCATCTCACACTGCCAGCTTGTCCGAACGGCCGAGGAGTTTGTGCGTGCTGTGACCTCTAGTGACTGGGCTGGTTAGACTCTTCCCCTTAGTTCTTTTATTGTATACCAGTCTGGCCGTCCGGCTTCCAGACTTCTATTGATGCTCGCTTCGCTCGCATGCTGCACTTTGAAAGTAAACACAAAGGTGTAAATGGATTGACAAAATCTGTATCCTTCCACGCAGTTCTATCGCTCTCCTGAGAAGCCTTTGATCCCGTAGGTGGTAGTTTTCCCCCATATGAACAAAGTTATGCTTTCATATGAGCGAAGTTAATGGCCGTGAAGAATTGAGTGTAACCAATTCAGTGCAAATGTTATTAATATCTTGAAATGATTTAGCCTCAATTGGTTGTCGTGGTAATTCGAGTGATGAGGGTCGACCGGTGTATGTAAACGAAAAATAAGGGGTGGTTCATTCAGACACAAACGGAAGAGGAAGAGAACACGGATACGAAACGAAACAAGGTACACCTAGGTGATTTAGATAGGAGGGTCCGTCGAAACAGGGAAAGCGTACCCTGCATGTAGAAATAGAGCGTGCTAGCGAATTCCTATTACTTGCGGAAGCCACACCCTTACCACACCGTTGGACCAGACTCCAGGCGTTTCTCCACTTCTCGACGCCGGCACACCCTTATCACACCTTTGGACCCGACCCCAGGCGTTTCCCCACTTTTGGACGCCGGCGCACCCTTGTCACACCGTTGGACCCGACTCCAGGCGTTTTCTAACTTTCCGACGCCGGCGCACCCTTATCACACTGTTGGACCCGACTCCAGGCGTTTCCACACTTTTGGCCGCCGGTGCACCCTTATCACACCGTTGGACCCGACTCCAGGCGTATTCTAACTTTCCGACGCCGGCGCACCCTTATTACACCGTTGGACCCGACCCCAGGCGTTTCCCCACTTTTGGACGCCGGCGCACCCTTGTCACACCGTTGGACACGACTCCAGGCGTTTTCTAACTTTTGGACGCCGGCGCACCCTTATCACACCGTTGGACCCGACTCCAGGCGTTTCCCCACTTTTCTACGCCGGCGCACCCTTATCACACCGTTGGACCCGACTCAAGGCGTTTCCCCACTTTTAGACGCCGGCGCACTCCTACAGCAACAGTGAACCCGTTGTAGAGCATTTTCTTCGGTCAAGGCCACGCCCTCGAATTTCGTTTCACACACACATACACACGCACACACACACATGTGACAGACTAAGCCCTTTATTATAAGTCATAATTTGTGCTCATATTTATGAGGGCTATGAAATTAGGCAGTTTTGTGTTTGTATTGTGTAGCAAGCACTACAGACGCGTGCCGCAGAGTAGCGGTTGTATAGTCAGTACAGTTACTATCATGGACATGTGTAGGCGCCAGCAGAAGATGGTGGCAGCTCTCCTACATCATCACATGTGTCGTACTGTTGTGTTCACATGAGTCAGTGTCAGTACATCTGAGAACAGTTGTGTAACAGTGTGTATTGATATGGTTGGTAGCTAGGGGCCTCCACTGCAGTTGTGCTGTGAGCTGCGTGGCAGGTGAATACATGCATTCTGACGCAAGCCAACGTGCTACCAGCCTTGGCGGGTTACATGTCCCGTCAGTATCAGGTTGCGGGTTTCCTGGTAGTTGCTCCGCCGATGCGTTGGCTCCAGGTCCGCTAACCACTGCTTGAGTGACCCCGGGAAATCACGACAATAGAGAACGGTTCTAAAAGACCGCAGTAGGATGTTTCCGGCTGCGTTACTTTCGACTTTCCGTTGTTGTTCTTCTGAATGCGGATTACCTCTCTTATGTATTTGAAGCTCAGTTTGTTGCCACCAACAGAAATCTAGTGTTTTCAAGCTTAAGGTGAAAAATTGATTAATTTTATACCCAGCAATGGAACCATTCACCTTCATCGAGGCCGTCATATTTGCGAGTGAATACCACCGTGTTTGTAGCACGTTTCTATTGAGAAGGAACGCACTGTTCGGAGGGACCGCAGCAGCTTTTGGCAAGAACCGCAGAAGCTGTTGGAAAGAACCGCAGCAGAAAGTCGGATGGTTTTGGAAAGCCGGTTCCGGTTTTATGCCGCACTTCTTCCGAAAATTTGCCTGAGTATGGTTCTGCGTGTCCAGTCTTGCCTGTACTTGTAAGCTAAACTTGTCATTAATCGACAATTTTTTTTTAACACAACGGACAATACGACTCACCGGTGGGTCGTACGAGAAGTTACGTAGAGGACAATACGACCCACCGATCCCTTTTTCTTAGGTGGAGCTCCCCCAAACTCTGCCCTTAAAGGTTATTCTACCCGCTGAACACGGAAATTCCATCCATTTTGTACCGTAACTGCGATACTGTAGGATTACTGTAGTCATACTGTGTAGACTGTTGATGTATTTTCTCACAGCATCTACTGCAAATTTGAACTTTGGGGTTACTTGACGTGCTGAACATGAATACACCATGAACATGAATACACCATCAATCCTGCACCGTAGAGCAGTACTGTGAGGCTCTTGTAGCGTTACTGTATGGTTACTGTAGGCACACTGTAGATGCATTTTATTCAGCAAATTTAGTGAAACCTTGGCAAGTGGGGTTATTTGACATGCTGAGCACGAATTTGACATAATTTGACATATATTTGATATATTGCCGTAAATTTCATAGTTGTTCAGTTGACCTACAGAAGGACTTCTCTGTGGTAAACGGATGCCATATTTGATATCAGAGTTTGAGATAATTCCATTTTCGGACAAATTCTGATGCAAAACCTTTCCCGCAGTTCCTACAGTATGATTACAGTAACACCGCAGTGGTGCGATACGGTAAACAATGGATATCATATTCTTAATAATTCTTAATCTGTATGTAAAATAACTCTCCTGTGCAAATTTTGGCTGAATCCTGACAGAAAAAGGTCTTTCTACAGTTTCTACAGAAGACATACAGTAACACTACAGAAGTGCTCTACCAAGTAAAATAGATGGCATATTTGTGATCAGCATGTCAAATACAAAGTATGTCCTAATTCCCACAACTCCTGTGAGAAACGAGCGCAAACTCGCTTTGGTCCAAAGTGGCCCTGAGCGGAAAATCTGCGTTGTCGCGAATGTGTTAAAATTTGAACATTCTAATAATCTGTAAAGCGCGTTCTATGAGTTCAGGCGACCTTCTACCCTCATTCGTGATCATTCTTGTTTATATTCACTAAAGATCACCGTAATCTGGAGGATCTAATCCAGTGTCTACAGTACACTGGGAGGCACAATAACTGATTAGTTGAGATTTTTGTGGTAGGTTTGAAAAATAAAGTTGATGTCCAGTAGTTTCTGTTATTTCTACTCCATAGGGTCTCATGAATAGTACATAGGCAATGCTACACCCTACCCAAAACGGCTTAGTTAATCCTCTTGTGCTTACTTGTTGCTAATGCTTAAGGACTGCACTGCACGAAGGGATAGGATCGCCTCAGTTCCTCTAATTAACGGGAGAATTGGGACTACCGACGATTTGCCACCCTGTGCAGCATAGTCGTGATTGCCGTGCTTGGAAAAAGCGTCTACTACGTCGTCAACAGCAGATGACGTGAGTGTCGGCCAGGAGGCGCGGCCTCAGGGCTCCTATCGATTCGGTCCTCACTACCCGCGACATGCTGGCCGGCCTGTTGCTCTCCTTGGGCCTATTTGCCCTCACTTTGGCAGCTCCGAAACCACCTCAGGATGATGGCCCTCGGATGTATGACCTACCTGGCGAGGAAGAGGTTCAGTTCGAAGACAACGCAGAAATGCAGCCGGAAGAAGCGCAGGACGAACAGAGCGAGGTACGGTAGTTGACATTGCAGGTGATTCCGAAATGGAGCAAAATTACTCAATGGAAATCTCACTGCTTTGAAAAAAGTGTAACTCCCTTTCTCGAGCTCATACGTCCTGATAGAATTCCTTCTCCTTCCAGAGTGATAGAACGCTAGCAGCGCTAGCGAGTTCCGGGTGAGCCGACCTGTTTGAATCGGCTCGCCATCTCTGGATTAATCTGATCTTTGGCTTAATCAGCGCAAACCAGCGAAGAGCCCGACCTAATTGTACATTCACCATAGCTATCTTTGACCTCATACCTAGAAAACGCGTTCATAGACCCAATTAGCTTCCTACACCAAAGGTCGCTGTAGTTACCCTTGAAGAACTTTTGCACAGAATATTCACTGAATTGCAGCAGTTGAAGCTAAGAGCTCGCTAGAAGGAGGCATCGGTCCTGAAGGAATTAAGGATTTCTTTGCCTCCTTCGCTTTGTGCTCAGGTGCTCTTGACTACGTAGATGTACTTGTAAGAAAAAAAACAATCGGAAACAGCTATTAAGTACATAAGCTTAAACTACAATTCTACCAACATCTTTTAAGCGTGGCTGCTTATCCCTTCGTGTGACCCGTGACTCAGCAAATGAATGAATCAGCAGCTCTGCTAACAGAGATGCGTATCTGTCATACTGTAGCTGGAACACATCCATTATGGAATAAAAAGCTTTGACTTTTTCCCTGAATGCATCTCAGGCATTTGAGGATTAGGCAATTGTCTGAGCTAACTTTTTCCGGGGGATGATTAATCTCCAACCATCCAATCACTGAGCCAATATTTATGGGATGATCTTTGAAACTGTGTGAAGAAACTTGATGAGAAATTGTTATAACTATCCAGTCCTATCCATGTACCAGTGATCGGAAAGTCCTCCTTTTCATCAGCGCTTATCTATTCCGTTAAATACTAGCCCCATGTTTGGGAAAGAATCGGGTGAGGTTAGAATTGAATCAAGGAAATACTATATCATTTGTTAGTCGGATACCAGAAACCCAGCTATCGCCATGTGTGTCCTCAGTAGGAAATCTCAATGGAGAGAAAGCAGTTAGTGCATCGAAAGTGCAGTGACGTAGTACGCAGCTATTGAGGCATGAAGCTGTGGGACATTTTCTCAAATAATGTGCGACAAATACACAGCTATGTACTGCCAAAACATACGCTTTCACTAGAAAACGATATCCATATGCAAACTAGGGTGGGCGTACCTACTGCTGTTGATTTGATACATAGGGTGTTATTTGTGTCTCTAAGGAAGTTTTCCACATTTTTGAAGAGGTGTTCTGCTTCTCCAAAAATTTCTGAGGTATCCGGTAGGCAACTGCTACAGTGAGCGTCGATTGAAGTACATTTTTTGCAGACTCAGCGAGCACGCGGCGTTACCGCACCGCTCGCGTTGGAATCGCCGACATAATAACGAATCGTAGAGTTTACTTGACTGTTAGTCAATTTTATTAAAAGTTGACGTCATAAAGCACTGAAAATTATCAAGAAAACCGTAACACATCGTTTCCCCACAGTGTTTTCACAGCAAATTTGGAAAATTACAAACAATTCTCCTGAAGAAATCCTCTAAACCCGGATTTTTTGATTAATCTCAAAAAATCCTATTTCATAGAATCAGCTCATTGATTCTCGCTCTTCCTAGCTTGCATTTTGGCTGGTGTGAGCAAGTTGTTGCAATAAGCTTAGAAGAGAGACTTCCTTCACTTCCTTTATGGAAGCAATGGACATAAAAAACCGCACTAGATAATGCGAAACTGAGACAAACCTTCCTGGAATCCCTCGATGTGAGGTATGCGCTCCCAAATTTCGAACCTCCCCTGGAGTTTTGCCAGAAATACATAATGAATTCTCTTCTCTTGAAGTTGAATACTGTCGACTTTGCGCATTTCCTTCAGGTTTAGGTCGTCACTGTTCATTTTCGAAATTCTCCTCTGTTATTCAAACAGGTTGATCTACATAAAAAACGTTGCTCCCGAGAAGGAACTAGGCGTAAAGGCATGTTAAACCTGTACAGCTGAGTGCAAGCACAATTGTTGTGACACCCACTGGGAGAAGGAAGCATTCATTTATCACAGTCCACTCATCAGCAATGCATTTGAACCTGTAAGCTTTGAGCAAGTCAGCAAACATCACGGATTTTTTTTTGCAGACTCATGTCTCTAACCACGAATATGTAGCTTACATTGAGTGAGAGGACATCGGCAACAGATGGCCATTCTTCTTGTTCCTCCCTTCATGATCTTACAAGGAATACCAAATTTTTGAATGCCATTTTCTTGAAAAGAAAAACATCTGCCTCTGTCTGCGCTGATGTGTTATTTTCTCGTCAAATCTTTCCTTCGAAAGGGTTCTTCCTGGTTTCCTTCACAATTCTCATGATATTATTACTCCTATTTGCATCTGCTTTGCAAACAGATTTAAAACGTTTTCGGAACACCCGCACTTCACAACCAGATGAAATGTTTCCGCAACCGAATTTGAAAAAGTAGTGGGTGGGTGTTTGAGCTCCGTCGCTGTAGGGTTTTTTTTTGTTTTCACGACTGCTTGAGTACATATTTTCAGACCTAGCGGTTGTAGCGCAAAGTAGCAAGACATTAACGATCAGAAGACATTCCCTATAAGGCATCAGATGAAGCATTGCTTGAAGAGTAACAGTGATTTTCAGGCCTACATTCTGCCCGTCTCGAAGCAGCTAGGTGAAGTCGCAGGATTAGCCATAGACGGCAGCGGACGACTCGTCGCTTTCCATCGAGCCGATCGTGAATGGGATGAGAAGTGAGATTTCCTCGCTCTATTCATCACTAGCTACATATTGACGTAATCCAGACGCTGCTTGCCATTGTGCTCCCGCAGCCTTCGCTCTCTCCATTCTATTGAGTCAGAACTCAATTTCACGGTTTCTTGTCACCTCACAACATGTGCTACATAAACAACTATCTCCTATAAGTATCACTAGAGAAATGAGCAGCGTCCTACTTGGTTGTATCGATTACAGGAACATTAGGACATTCCCTCAATTTCTTCAAGACTGCTTTGCACTTGTGGGATGCACTTTGCTGACGGCTGCATTTTAGGTCATTCGATGAGAAGGAAAAGTTTAACAAGAAGCTCGGGCCTATCAAGAACGCCACCATCACCGTCATTGATCCAAGCAATGGAAAGGTGAGCCGTGATGCTAAAAAGTACAAGTTTGTACCCTTATACATATTGCTTGTACTATGCGAAAATGTGGTGGTAGCTACATAAATACGTAACAACCTCATTGTGATGACCAATTCCCTTTTCTCCATTAGTGACGAATTTGATGTGAGGGGCTATCAAATCAAATCTTGTCCGAGCAAAATCCATGAAAATGTGAGGCTGACGTTAACAACAACACTGTGGTATGTAGTACTGAAATACCTTTTAAATATGGACTTTCGATAAGAATTATAATACACTTATGTATTTTCTCTAACAAGTGAGCCTGTAACGGGTTGCTGAAGGAGCTGCTCCATTGAACGAGGCTTTTCTTGTGCGTGGCTCCTTCCTTTGTGCAAACATCCGCGAGAGGACCCTGCAAAATCGCTCAAATTTCAAATTTGATGTCTTTAGGAATCTTTGATCTGGTTGCTCCATATCGAGACCTCCGCAGGGGGCTGGATAATTCTGAAAGCTTCTCGAAGTTTCTACTGATCAATTCAAAGTTCATTGCTATGATGTTATTAAGTCTACATAATTTCCCATATGTATATTATATAATATCTCCAAATGTACAGTATTGTCTAATAATCCCAATATTCTGTAATCCTCCACAACCAATGAAGTACGAAAAACTGATATATGTGTGGATGTGGAATGAGAATCCCACTAGTGTTTTCATGCTACGTTTGCGTGCGTATGAAATATTTCTGCCACACCTAGTAGTTCCAAATAGAACAGCCATTGCATATGCTTCTGCTACTTGACAAGAAATAGTAATCTTTTTTGCCTATGCTCCCTCAAAAATATGCCGCAACTCATTGAGTTATGCAGTGAAATTCCCCTGAGGATAGTCTTTTTTTCATTAATGATGTAGAACCCAATGCACAACGGGTTAGTCTAATTGGCTGCAAGGATTACTTGAAGAATTCACAAACTACCTGATTTTTCCACAAGTATAGAAGACGATCTCTTTACATTAGCGGGAGTGATAGTGAGGGGTCATTGCCTGCAAAGAATTCTTGAAACTATTATATGTAATTTTGTAGAATAGGGTAAATTTTTCGTCATTTCATCCGCCGTCGTTGCAACAGAATTCGCAAAAACTAACAGAAGATGTAAAGGCCCTAGAAGGACTTGTGACAAAGTAATCCACTATAGTTGTCCTGCTGACATCAGCGCCATTTTTAATGGTTGGTACCAGGTCTTATAATACATACATGCGTCTTGGATAAGGGATTACACCAATCACCACATTTAAATGTTATCCACACAACGGTCTCGACAAAGATTTAATTACTCTAATTTGCATGGACTAGGATGCCGGTGACTGCGGCTGAGGCTGCATATTATCTGGCTCATGTATCTTCCCATATGTTTTTTGGTTTTGTATGATTTATATTGGAAACCATAGCTATATACATGAATGACCGGGTAACTTAGGAGAACAGATATTCGAAAAAAAAAACACTAGGGAGCCCTACAAGCGCAAGGAAGATAAAACGTGCTGTATCGTCCCTTTTTTTTCAAAAATTCCGCTTCTCGAATGCCCGCATAATCGAACTTTTGCTCTAATTCGTTGTTCGACACTCTTAGGGTGTAAAACTATGGGTGTGCGCACACTTTTCCGTCTCCATAAAAGGGTTATTGGAGAAAAACGTATGCCGAAATTTCTAGTGCATCGTAAAGAGCAATTCTTTGCGCATCTGTGGATGCATGAATCGATTGAAAAAGCTGAGTTTTTGATCTCTGAAGAAATTTAAAACACTGCCAGCTGAATTCACGCAGTTGTGGCTCAAACCGCCATTAAACAAGTTCTTCCATGTAATACCTTGAATAACAAGTTTCTTGGAACAAGTTTAGCACGGTTAAGAGATAGGCATATTGCGAAGGCTTTTGCAAAAAATCGCTGCGGAGTAGCAAAAGAGAGCAACGCCATCTAGACTTCAAACCTGTTATCCGCGTAGTGAAGAAGGCGTTGATTCCATTGTAAAATGTGAGGGAAATGGGCTGATGGAGGGGTAGAATTCCGTAAATGCGGTTACGGCAGATGTCGGCCCACAACATCTGGGCGACGTAGGCCGCCCACTTTACCATCAACTTGTTGAAACAACGACTACTAGCAAATATTCACGACCAGGCCCATCGGAAGGCGACAAAAAATACTCAACAAAAGACCGGAGAAATAAGATGGGAAGTCCTTACTACTTATTCCTGGTTAGGTAGCTTTCCTCGCGAAGAAAAATAGTAAAAATCGCGAAAAAGTAAGGGTTCAGATTCTGTTTCTGTGTGAAGTATGAGGAAGGGTAGTTGAGAGTACGAAATTTCGATCGGGGGGTTCTGCTATCGTTTTTTAGACGAAATTTTGTTGCACACGAAAACGCGCATCCATTGTTTGACACCCTAATAAATAGCTGCTGCTGTGCTCTGTATGTAACTGACGACCACGAGCTAAAGTACCTAAAGTACACTCTTTGGAGCTATGAATTTGTTCACTGTTCACATCATTTCCGAAGGGAAACCGGTCCAATCACAACCCTAAACCGCATACTCAGTAGAATCAAAGGATGTCGGGCAATTTTCAGCCAGACAACGATGCCTCGTGCTTTTTCTAGGTTCTAGAGGAGCACGGCAAAGACATGTTCTACTTGCCTCACGGATTGACAATTGACGAGAAAGGCAACTATTGGGTGACAGACGTCGGAAGTCATCAGGTAATTGCTTATCCATAGCGAAAGTAATGTCAGAACTTGTGCGCGGACACCCATTGACATATCTCCCTTAATTGACAAAGCTTCGATGTTTAGGTGCACAAGTTGGACTCTTCGTTCAAGCCTGTTCTCTCCCTGGGCGAGAAACTCGTCCCAGGCGATGACGCTCACCATTTCTGCAAACCTACTGACGTTGCTGTCGCAAAGAACGGCTACTTCTTCGTGGCTGACGGATACTGCAACAGTCGTGTCATGAAATTCGACCCCACTGGGAAACTGGTGGACACCTTTGGTGCTGCTGGAGGTGACTCTTGTGTTTTTTTTTGCCGCCTTATGAGAATCTGTGATAAAACTCCAAGTTAACAGCAGGGTAACGGCTATTAAATCAGGAAATGAAGTTGCTCAGAAGGAAGTTACGCTCACGTGAGAGTTCGAATTATTTTTTTCAAATTTCCGTGGCTCCTACACTTCCCTCATATTTCCAAAACTTCCTCTTTTCCTGTTTACCTGCTAACACATCCTTAGTAATGTGACAGATTCGCAAGCAGTTAATGAGCATCAACACGCTGTTGATGTGTCATATTCTCGTCAGAATGGCCTCCCTCATCAAGCAATCATGAGCGACGTGCGAGGCAACATGATGCTGAAGGAATAAACATAAGTTTGGGTGTACAGGGAGATTGGGGTACACTCCTTATTTGTAAGGGGGGGGGGGTGTCAACAAGAATTCTGTGACCATATTGACCCTAATAAAGGAAAAAAGAACTAAACATTTTTACTCAAAACTTGAATTTTTTAAAAATACTTAAACTTTTTTCAAGCTCCTTTACAGCTGAGTCATTGGAGATTTCTCATATATTTTACTCAATTTAATAGTCTCAGCTCTCTAAAAAGCTGTTACTCAACAGCGCCATCCCAGACAATGTTGCCAATGTTTCCATTAGCATATTCTACTTCCGTTTTGCATGTGGCTGGCTGTGAGCCACTCGATTGTTTTCGTCAACTACGCACACGAATTCCAGATGAATACGGGCCGTCAGAATTCCTCATTCCACATTCACTGGCGCTCATCGAAGACATGAACCTCATTTGTGTGGCTGATAGGTGGGTTCTTCTTGAATATAATTAGTGAAGATGATGCTACTGGACAAAAACCAAACAGAACACATCAATTGGCATAAAAAGAGCAAATATTGTTGAAAAAAAAGGGAAAAAGGTGTTGCGCGATGAAGAACAGGAGAAATGTTTAGGGTCAGATGGAGAAACCACATTCAAAAGTTTTATGTGTTTTTCTAATGGGATTAAGTCCAATTATAGTGCGTTTCACCATGGACGATTGTTGGGAAGATAGCAGAGAGAAAAAGAGCACGAGAAAGTGGTCAGCAATTGGAGAGGAATGAGAGAAAAGTTTATCTGCATGGTTTCTTAACTACTACCGCTTCTGGAACTGATTATAAAAATGTTCGACACATTGACGGTGAATTGGTAAACAACTTTATTTACGTAAGCGATACACATTGGCGACCTTCTGGAGATGATTGACGTAAGTGTTACCGGTGACTGCGTGTGTTTGTGGGAGCAGCTCGTAATACAACATTCCTCACGAGTTCCTGAAGTAGCAAAGAAAACTCTTGTTTGGGTAAGGGTGCGATTTGACTAATCTCCTCGACGGAGCCACATGGCACGATGCGTGTTAGAATCGTAGAGGACCCAACTCTCATCTCCACTCATCAAATATTCCGGAAACTCTTTTCGGTGCGGATAGAGCAGGAAAAACTGATTATGGCTCGGAGGACCTCTTGTGGTCTTGACGTCGTAATTAAACTTAGGGGAGGCATTTCGGCTACGTATGCGTACTATGGAGAAGCCCCGAGTTTGGTCTACAACTACAACACGGTAGATCATGGGTACCTTTCAATAACCAAAAGTTTGGAACTTTCAAAAACTTTTCAAAAAAAAAGGCTCGAGACTTTCTTACCACCCTTATATTTATCAACAAACTTCCCTTGAATTTTGGCCAACTAGAACTCCTTTTAGTATCTTGTTTCCCTCACGCATGCCCGTCAACGAGTGCCTTGGCCAAGTTGGGATCGATAGTTCTGAATTTAGCAAGAAGAAAACCTACCTGGAAGTGCAAGAAAAAAAAACAGTGAAGAAAATCCTAGTGATAGAGATGTGGGCTAAATGTGGTGATGTCTTAGCTTGGGTCTATTTCGGAGTAGTGTTTGGTTTTTTACCGGAAATAATTACGTACTAGCTCGACAACTTCGCATACTTTTTCTCAAATAGATATGGACAGTTATTATATGTAGAAGAGTCGTGGAGCTAGGACAAATCTATGTATTTTCTGAGTTTAATAGAGTGATCGAGGAATAGTGGAGTGCAGTACAACTGCTTAGAAAATCAACCGCTGCTGCCCAACATTAGCAACACGTAATTTCAGAGAAAATGAGAGGGTACAGTGCTTCTCGGCCGGTTTGGCGGAGGGACACCGAACGATACCAGCTGGAATCCCAATTACAAGTGCGGAACAAATCGGACGAGTATTTGCGATAAGAGAGAAAAGTAAGACATTTTTTCACCCAAATATGTACCATTACAGTTCCTGCTGACTACATTTATGGCTAAATTTATTTTGTCTGTTACAGAGCATCTAAAAAATCATATCTATTTCAGAGCACTACCTCGTTGGTGTAACTGGTCGCGACGAAGAAGATCAGCTACCCCCACAACTTTTTGTGATGGACATGACTAACGGAAAAGCGAACACTTTCATCAAGGTCTGATTATACCAGCCAACATTTCACGAAGTTGTGTTGTGAAACCATCGCTATTTAACCGACATTATTCAGGGAATCGAGAACCCTCATTCACTGGCAATCTCTGACGAAGGCACTGTATACATCTCCCAAATACATCCGAATCAAATCATCCAGATCTCACTCCCAGACCAGGCTTGAATTGATCATCATCACCACCAGACTCTCATCCTTCCGTAGATCGTTGACACGATTCATTTACGGGCCGTTGCTAAGAGACTTCTATCATTACCCGTAACCAATAAATGTGAAGAAATATTGCAATGTTTTCTGGGTTGAATCTACAGGAATTCTGGGTTTAGAAATGGTTTTTGTCGCCTGGGAAATGATTTGCTTTAATCTGTCTCTGAAAATGGAAGCCATACACATAAATACATAGATACGAATGTGAGGTAAGATATTTAAAGATCCAGAGAATTCTAGAAGATACAGTAAAAAAGAAGAAGAAGTTTACATGATGCTAGGGGCCATGGAAGCATCCAGCTCTTTTCGTGATCACTTGAAGGAAGTGGCGCACCTCGTCTTTCATATCGATGATATCGGCAGATTTTTGACCTCCTCGCAGCGCTGATTCCAATAATGTACAGCAAACGTTACAGAAGTGACGAAAACTCCGTTTTTAATAAGGTCGAAGAACCCGCTCCTTGGAACACAGCGGGATAAGGGCAATTTATACTAGCTGCGTGCGTCAGTTACGCATCAGTCGCACGCATCCATTTGCAAGGGAGTTCCGATGAAGACCGGTCGACACGGCATGTACATCCTCAATGAAAAGAACGCGCGGAAGCCGCGAGGCAGCAAACGCGTGCGTCTGAGCTGCGATTACGATGCGACTGTGCCCTATTCTTCATCATACAGGCGCACGCATCCAGTATAAATTGCCCTATATCGCTCTAAGCTGGGCTGGCTGTGCTCCACAGCAGGGTGAAGCACAGGTGAGATATTTCAAACCACCCCTACGTATTTATAGGAGCAAAGCAAAAAGCAAAGGAGGGGAAAGCGTACGTTGTGTCTTTTTCTTCAAAATTGACCCTCGTCCTGCGACCCCTACACTACCCGACGTACGCACTGACTTTTGCAGAATGGCCGACGGCTTCCATTGAGGAAGCATCGTGAAGGGAATGACACCCACGCTCTGGCACATTATTCGAGCTGTGAATGAAATGTTCCACACTTCTACGATCTCTGCTGTTACTTCAAAAATTTCCCATCACAGTAACTCCGTACAGCAACACACAGTAATGGTAATAAGAAGTAGACGCAGAACTTAGTAATAATAGTGTGTAATTTCTTGCCACAGGAGAACGATCACAGTGAATTTTATGAGTTTCACTCCACTTGTGCAAGTCGCGCACGTCAAATTGGTCCAATATTGCAAGAACTGCAGCGAAGTTCAGCTGAAACCCCTTGTGCAGTTATTTCGCGCTCCCACGCGATTCCGCGCTCCGCGGAAGAAATTACTGTGGCTTCCACCACAGGGCAGGTGCGCAGAAGGTGCGTGTATCGCACTCTTGAAAGTTATTCATGCTTGCGGCGCGTCAAAGTTTACGCGCCGATATACAGTGCAAAGGAGGGAGGTAGAAGAGAAATCCTGTCAAGAAAACTTTGTGAAGTTTTGTAGATGCACGTAAATTTTGACGCTCCGCAAGCATGAACAGGGCGCAGCACTAGGTGGTCAGTGTCGGTTGGGGAGTACTAAGTCCAGTCGGATTCCGAAATGGGCTACTAAGTACCTACACACTAGGGTTCTTTCAGGAAAAGCAGATAGCACTAAAAAAGGTGACTTAAATAAGCGTTAGTGAGACGACGAATGATGTTTGAGCAAGAAATGCGTACCATTTAGCGAAGACTGCCTAAGTCATCTCAAATTCAAGCTGAAATCCTCGAAAAACCGATCTCAGTACGGAACTGTTTGATGCCGCTAGAACTAGTTGAAACTTGTTATAGAACCTGTCAGATGCAAGAAATTGTCATTGGAGCGTGGTTTTTTCTCTCAAACCTGGAACTTTCCCAGGAAATTTCTCTCGTTTGGGGAAGTGTTCCGATAAGCTGTCAACTCCAAGAAATGCGCCTAGGTGGTACCAACTCTCTCCCAAAGTGGCATCTTTCGTTTTTGAGAAACCGCCTTCGTTTTTGAAAAAAAAACCGTCATTAATGGTCAAAAAATGGTCAAAAACCACTTTTTGACCATCAATGACGGTTTTTCTCAAAAACGAACGGTGCCACTTTGGGGGGATACTCGTTGGTATAGTGCGCATCTACAGTCAAAATTCCAACATGATACGTCTCCTACAGGTTGAGCAACACCAGATTATCTCTGGAGCGCACCAGAGTGCAGGATAGGGATGGAGTAAATGGTTGAACAACGGTGGTCTTCAGCCACGAGTTTGATGATCCTCCAGAAGTGCTTCTCTGAAATCTGCTTGTCTCTAACATCAGTAGACGGTTAGCGGTTAGCTACGCCCCGGACACTGGTGCTAAGCCCCCTGAATCTGCAGGACGCTACTAAGTCCTGGTGGTCAATGACCACCTTGTGCTGCGCCCTGAGCATGAATAACTTTTTATCGCACCTGCCCTGTGGTGGTCTCTACAATATTCATTAGTAGTAGATAGATGCGCATAAAGCGTTCAGAGCGAGGAGGGAGCAGAGAGGGAAAACATGGAAGTTTAGGTGAAAACATGTAAAAACACTTTCAAGATTGTTCAAACAAGTTCAGTTTTGTAGCAATCTGATCTCTCCTTTTTCGTGTTATTTTTATTATGTCCAACATACTCAAACTTGTTGGGCACGTTCTCTTAACTCTGACAGGTTTGCCTATAATGTGTGGAATTTGTTCATATTACAGAATGAGAGAGGCCGAATAAAAAAATATAGTGAAAGCTGTTTAATTGATCATTACAATGCAAGGACTGTGTACCATCAAGAATGGTGAAATCATGGGCGTGGTTTACGCCCAAGTGAGAGCAAAAGGGGAGTACGTATATGGGAGCTCCAAATCGTGCCCCGTGATTTACCCTGCTTCACAGCAGCAACTTCGGGTGAACACGTTTTTGCCCGATAAGATCAGTGGTGGTACACGTCTGCTCACGCAAATTTGCTACAGCAGACGGGTACAGGTCTCGTCCCGAAAGGTTTTCAGGTCATTCTGAAATCTGAATTTCATTGATGGACCGGACTAGGATCTATTTGCTCACTTTTTTTTAAATTTCAGTTAACACATCCTTTGTACTTAGGCATCCAATTATGAAGGCATTCACGCAATTATGACCGTACACATGTCACCGCAGCTCTCTCAACGCCGAGGTTTTAACATGGCACAGCAAAAGTTTGAGTTTGGACAAGGGTAACATCGAGACTAGTACAGTTTGTCCGAAAAGACGAGTCCGCCCACGCACGCGGGAATCGAGAGGTGGCGTGGCTGGGACGTATGCTGTTAGCTACCACGTCGTCCACGTCACAGCCAAATCTTTGGTCGATACCATTAAAATAACGATGAATCGTGAAACGCAGATTAGAGATGATGACGTGGATTGCTGGCAAGCGTGGCCGCCTCTCGATCCCCGCGTGCGTGGGCGGACTCGTCGTTTCGGACGGACAGTATGTCCTCGAAAGGATGTAGACTTTGCGTTTGCTAAGTTCTACTCCGAAATGCTCGATTTCGGGGCAAGGAGCGTTATACCTGGAATGAGCGGCGCGGTCGAGTTCTGTGATTGACCAGTTGGATGGATTGACCAGTCGCAGAGCTCTACCTCACCGCCCCTTCCAGGCGCAACGCTCCACACCTCCATTTCGCGAGTCTTCGCTTGAAAAAAATGACCAAACTTGAGAACATGTTCCGATTCACACGTGTTTCCGCTCATACTGATCCGGTTCAATGCACGGCATCGATCGATATATCGATTTGCCGACGGGAACTGGGAAACCGAACGGTCATCCCGACATTGAGTAAGGGTCTAGAAGGTATTCCTCGAGTTTAATTCAATGGTGATTACCTCTCATCGGTTGAAGTGACACTGAAGTTGTGGAAAAGCGACGGTGAGCAAATGTGACTCCGCGGAGCGAGAGCCGGTTTTCGACATACCGTGAGCAGTATTGTACGGGGTGGGCCATAATTTATTGTGCGACATCTGCCAATTACTTCTTTATCAGGAACTCATGCTTTGTCCTTCTTTTTCACGTGACTGGTAGAGAAAGGTTCAGATTGTTTTTGAATTAAGATCGGGTTTGTAAACTTACCTTTTACAATGAAATGAACTAAAGTGAACACTGTGTGTGTAAGTGTGTGTGTATGTGTGTGTGTCTGTCTGTGTGTCACGAAATTCGTTCACCCTTTTTTGTAGACAGAGTAGGGCGGTTATCCTATTCCAATCATACCTCGAGGTTGCTAGCAGACTCCCTGCGGGTCCACCGCTGTGATAAGGGTGCGCCGGAGCCGAGAAGTGGGGAGACGGGTTCGCCGCTGTGATAAGGGTGCGCCGGCGCCCAGAAGTGGGGCAGACGGGTCCACTGCTGTGATAAGGGTGCGCCGGCGCCCAGAAGTGGGGGAGACGGGTCCACTGCTGTGATAAGGGTGCGCCGGCGCCTAAAAGTTAAAGCGTTAAGACGCGGGGATATTTCCGCACATCCTCTTTGTTGGACACGTCGGCCGGCGACTCCCCCACATCACAACCGTTGAACACTCGGCCGGCGACTCCCCACATCTGTACGCTGTACAGCTCCACCCAAGATTGAACACCACAGCCATAGTCGCGTCGTAGTCACTTATCCGTAGGCGGTGCTAAGTGTTGTTGGAGAAGTGCGACTGCGCCAATTAGGAAGAGGAACAATATACGACATGTTCTCCTCCAAGTGATAGCCATATCGGGGCCCAATATTGGTAAGCGTCAAACCATGGCACCCTATGGTATGTGTACAATGTGTGTTTCTATCCTTTGTTCCGTCTGCCACCACCTTCACTGTTGGTTCCGTCTCATTTGTACCTAACCATATCCCACCGCCCTCTTTTATATACTCATGCTTACCCTTATCATTTACCAACCATAACATGCAAGAACCGGGAACCATTTTCTCTCATCATTCCGCGGTAAATCGGTCGTAGGTAGCTGCTGCAATCAACCGAAAGCTGAACCAAAACAGGATGTTACTACTTTGTAGCGGGTCCACTAGCGTAAGGGAAAGATAGCTAGAAGAAGCAATGCAATACCACATTTCCCGTTGATTTTCCATTAGGAAAATCGGTAGGACAATATGTTACATTGGTGTGGTTATAAGATGAGTTAATGCGAGCGAAGGCAGCATTAGAAGAAGTCTGGAAGTCCGGCGGTAGTCGGACAGCCAGACTGATACATATATAGTTGCATTTAGTCCTCTATCATTTACAACTACAATCATTTCAACAGAATGACCAAGCTTTTGTTAACTTGTAAATATTCGTTCGAAGGTTCTCCTCGTGTTTGGAGCCCACTTCTTTGCCACTTGTTCCGAGATCTCACAGAAGTATTTATGTATTTCATAGACAACGCAAGATTAACTTTATTAAACTTTATTTAATTTTGACATCTTACAAGATAGTTTCTCATCGGCTGACGTCTTGGTAGCATTAGCTGCTGCCGTCGAACTACAGGTCGAAAAATCAGGAAATTCACAGCAAACTGAATGATTAGGTCTTAGAGAACACTTCATCAGCAGAACATCACCTGAATATTTTTTTTCGTTTTTAAGCGTACATTCTTTTTTACTCTCAAAACGCATCCATCGTTCATCATATTCTGATAATTCGGCGCCGAAAATATTGTCACCAGTCTTCCTCCAGCGAACATCCTATGGCCCCCACGAATCATCTGGAAGGGAAAATTTTCCCATGATCATTTGTCAAAATGGGGCGAATATCGTGTGGCTGTACCTCTGCTGTAATTTGATGTGCTCGAACGATGAGATCGATTCCATGTTTTTGACAGAATTGCTCAACTACACTTTCATCAAAGGAAAACGATATTCCACGACACGATAACGACCAGCCAGGCTATAAATGGTCACACAACCCGTCTGTATGATTTACCACACAAAACAGAAAGGAACAAGGCAAAAAGGCGACGTTTTCGGAACGAATGCTCTCTACCCACAACTTCGTGAAACCGCTTGATTCCTCAAACGAATTAGAACGGAATGTTTGAGCTATACATAAATCTCTTTCACGATCTGCTGTTGATGAATCTCGGCGTGACTTGAGTTTCGTAATATTTTCTTAAAGGCAGCAGGAGCTGAAATCCTCGACTCCGAGCTGAGCTGTGGGTGATGAAGTACAGACTCAGCACATCATAAATGTGAAACGAACACAGACAATCATGGCTTACCTGCAGAGAAAATGGAACATTCGTCGCGAACACGCCTGGCCGTGTTCGCGCGCGGACGAGTTTTCCCCGGCGCAAAAGTCATTGCGGTGCGTGGTTTGGCGCAAAGGGAGAACGAAATGCATTCAATTCACAGGGTTTCATGGCGGGACTCGGCCAAAACCACGCGTCGCAATGGCTTTCGCGCCGGGGAAAACTCGTCCGCGCACGAACACGGCCAGGCGTGTTCGCGACGAATGTTCCATTTTCTCTGCAGGTAAGCCATAATTGTCTGTGTTCGTTTCACATTTATGATGTGCTGAGTTTGTACTTCATCACCCACAGCTCAGCTCGGAGTCGAGGATTTTAGCTCCTGCTGCCTTTAACTGTACGCGAGACTACTAGTCCCCATCGTCAGAGAACGATTTTTCCAAAAAGGATATTCAAATTTGTTCATCATATCAAATAATGCGATGAATAGCTACTTCTTAACATCGTGAGCCATTGTGAATCTCCGAAGATTTTACCTGATGCGTGTCCGGATCTGACCACACAATGTCGCACAGTATGCCGTAAGGAGGAACTATTGAAGGTCGTTGGATCTAAAAACAGTGCCCTAACGTTTGAGTGTGGATATATATATATTTTAAATTTCACTTCTGAAAGCTCACTCGTTCAATGTCTGCTAATGTTTGTATGTGAGGGGATAAACCTCCATGCATGCAAAGCACTCGACCGCCAATAGTTGCAGCTAGAGGAAGGTGGTTGAATGCGTTGACGAGCATAAGATAGACCTGAAACCACCGGCTAGAGATTGATGGCCAGTATTCCCGGGATGGTATTGTAGTTGGGATGGGTTAGACTTCGATGGATTTCTATTTATTTCCTTTGTTCCTTGACTCGAACGATTTTGGATTCATTGGACAATGCATTTAATGGCAGAAGTCTAGCTTTCGTACTCAGGCTACTATTAGTTTTGCCTGCTTGGAACTAGACAACAATCAATAAACAATAATACACAATACAAACCCATTCGCCCCGTCTTCCATACTTCATCATGCACTCGTCGTAGAACCCGTATGTGCTGGTTGTGTTTACGTCTTCGTGATTGCCCCGGAGTAGGAATACACGTTTAGGGTAGCGAATCTGGTACGCAAACAATAGAATGGCCAGCTCCAGTCCCTGAAACTGTGTATTTTTTTTTCAAACCTCAGCTATAGCTAACAGAAAGGAATAATTGGATTCATCACTAGACCTGAGTACCGCGATCGACATAGTCTCCTAGAAATATGTATGTATTTCTTGATGGATCTCCGCATCTGTCAATGATTTTCCTCAGATCGGTCAGCTGCCCATGCAAATCGCCGACAACTGTGACCGGAAGGCGGTCACTGCAAAGATGATTCGTAAAAATTCTCAACACAACTCCAACAACAATTTTACCAACTCTCGAAAACCAAAATTATGATCGTATCCGAAACATGTAAGGCTGCGGGTATACTCCTCGAAGAGTATAAAACCTAAGATTGCTGTTGCCATCGCGGCTCCATTTTGGATACATATTGATTAGGGGCAGTCCGAACATGGCGACTGACCGTCGCGATTCGCCCACAATCAATACGTATCGAAAATGAAGTCGCCAATCTTTGGCGATGCTAAGTGCTAAACTCTTTGATGAGTATACAAGCAGCCTAAAATGAAAGGCAGTAAACAAGGTGGTAGTGGCGTTTCCTTGCCAAGTGTGGCGCTCAATAGTAGGGACAATGTCACTGGAATATGAGACGAGAGAAGCGAGCCTGAAAGGAGCCGGAGCATCCGGCATTAGAGTATCCCCAGACTTCGCCAGTTCAAAATGAATAGAAATGAACCGGCGATATAAGAGATAAGGATCGTGGAAGTGATACGTATCGATTGCACGTTACATCGCCATGGATCGCTGCCAAACGGAGCTCATCGCCCGTACTCTCGAAGATGTGCCCAAAATGAACTGGCGATGTGAATGATAGCAATAGTGGAAACGATGCCTATCGATCGCCACGCCCCATTTATTATCATCGCTCTTGCGTCTGGGGTCTCCTCATTCACTTTATCCATGTGGAGATCGCCGGCGGTCGTGGCGATCGCCACGATTGCTGACGAAGTCTGGGGATACTCTTAGCTGGACGAATAGGCTGGTTAGGCTGCGGGTGTAGTGCTCGAGAAGTATAGCGCCTAGCATGGCCAGATTGGCGACTTCATTTTTGATCAGGGTCAAGCGTCCGATGGGAATTTCCCATGAGAAGGTCGTATGAGAGGGGGCTGCGAAGGGGGTGGGGGTCGTATTGGAGAGGCGTGGGTGGGGTACGTAGAGGGGTGGCTTGACCATTGAATTTAAATTCATGATTGTTCTATGACATGACAAATGACCTTCCACCCAAGAACGATCACGTCATATCGAGTTACTGGTTGGCTGTGTATAAGAGAAAACGGCTTCGGCTCACCCACGGTTTCGATTCCCGGCGCCTTCAATAGATTTTTGCACTGGTCGGAATCACTTCAGAATGAAGTGTGGAGTAAAGAGGGTGGAAATGTTGAAAAATAGAGTGTGGGCAGCGAGATCAATCGATTGCACGTGCGAGGATTCGCCTGCAGGTCCCGTCAGAACGTGGGAAAGTAGGGTGACCTAGAACTCGTGCTGAAGTCCTCTGACTGGAAATCAGCAAATGCTTTTCTACATATCCATAGAGGACGATCAGCTCCGTCTTTTACCAGAGTTTAAATTTTCTAGAACTTCATATGCTTTTGGGAGCTCGATGGGAAATTTTTCAAATTTTCGGGTCTCTGAGGGGAAATTTCCCATCTAACTTACGCAAGCAGAAGCAATTATTGGGGTGCGATAATGGAGATGAAGAATCAATGGTTGGAGCTCTATTACGTAAAGGTACTAAAATTTTGGTGAAAGGCAAACTCTCTTTGTGAAAGTTGAAGAAGTGAAAATCTCGCAATTTGAACAGATGGTGAAAATGGAGTAAATCTGTTTGGCAAATCACTGAGAAGCAGTTTGCAGAAATCAAGAGAACTACTCTTCAATGAGCTTTAGTTGAGGAAACTTCCCACTCGAGTACAGAATCTGGCTCCACGAAGTTCGCTCGTTTTTCCGCAATTTAGATGGGAAATCGATCGGAAATTCACCAAATTTCCCATCGATTTCCCATCGAGCTCCCAAACAAATGCGAAGGTCTAGAATATTGAAACTCTGGGAGAAGATAGAGCTGATCGTCCTCTATGGACAAGTAGAAAAGCAGTTGCTGATTTCGAGTCTGAGAACCTCAGTACGAGGTCTAAGTAACCCTAGTTTTCCACAAGTTGGCGTCCCTTGTAGGCGAATTCTCGCATGTATAATCGATCGATTTCGCTCCCCTCACTTCATTTTCAAACCTTTAAACCCTCTTTACTCCAAGCTAAATCCTGAAGCGGTTCCACCCTGTGCAAAAATTTCTTGGAGGCGCCGGGAGTCGAACCCGTGAGCGCGCAAATGCCAACGCTGAAACCGATTCCCTCGCATGCGCTGCCAACCAGTCCTGTGTTTGACACGTAATGACATGATCGTTCCTGCTGGCGCTCTGGTCCGATTGGATAAGAAAGGATGCATGTCGACTTCAAGGTTGTTTTAGTTCCAATTTTGTGTTTTCAATGTGTTTCTTTTGTGTCTTCTTCCTTGAAACTGTTTAGTGCATAGAGCAAACATGTGGGAGCAGAAGGGGAGATAGGCCGTTTGGACAACCGTGCCCGGCTGCCCTCTTATCATTCACATTTGTTATGCTGGATTCATAGTAATCCTTCATCCGTTCACTGACTGCTGACTTGAGCGCTTGAACATGTTCTCCGAAATGCAGCCACCTTGAAGCGATCACTTATATCTCTGCAAAGGATTTCCAAATTTCGAGATTCTTCTTTTCCCACTACTTGGCTCCGCCACAGGAAGAGTGCGCAGGCGTTCAGTAGTGGGGAAGCAAAATCGTCATATGCTGGGATGCATAAGGTGTTAATCACGAGACCAAAGATGGTTAAAGCGATTGCTTATCCTACTGACCAGAAAATATTAGGAGATGTATTACGCAAAAGTAGGATTGCTAACCTGGTCTCGCTTGGTTATGTGTTTATGACTGCTAGCCCTAGAAATGCACCCTCCAGGTGCTGGAACCTGCTGAGAGTATCCCCAGACTTCGCCAGCAATCGTGGCGATCGCTACGACAGCCGGCTGTCGTCGCGATCGCCACGACCGCCGGCGATCGCCACATGGATAAAGTGAATGTGGAGACCCCAGACGTAAGAGCGATGATAATAAATTGGGCGTGGCGATCGATAGGCATCGTTTCCACTATTGCTATCATTCACATCGCCAGTTCATTTCGAGCACATCTTCGAGAGTACGGGTGATGAGCTCCGTTTGGCAGCGATCCATGGCGATGTAACGCGCAATCGATACGTATCATTTCCACGATCCTTATCTCTTATATCGCCGGTTCATTTCTATTCATTTTGAACTGGCGAAGTCTGGGGATACTCTGACTGCTGAACTGTTGGCTTGTTGACGCTACATCTCCGCCGTGTCGGTTCCTCTCCCCTGCATCTAAATGATACTTACCCTTCTCCTTCGCTGACATACCCATGCTAGCTGTTATCATTTGCAGCTCGTTTATATATGACGCTGCCAACTAATTTGTCCGCGTAAAAATGTAAGTTGGGAATGAATGGCCACAATCCGGACCGTTCGAGGCATGGCACAGTGAAAATGAAATGGTGGCATAACTGGAAGCGTTCGGATTCTGCCATTCATTCTCTACTTTGCATTTTTGCGAGGACAAATTAGTTGTCAGCGTCATATATCCTGACAAAACATGTGAATCAATGATAGGGCAGCCAGGCACGGTTGTCCAAACGGCATTTCTCGCAGAAGGGGGGGGGGGGGTCGTGAAAAGATGGGGTTTGGAAGAAGGAATAGGGGGAGGGGTCGTATTGAGGGTCTGATTTTCCCGTCGTTATGCTTGACCCTGTTTTTGATACATATTGATTGTGGGCGGGTCGCGACGGTCAACCGCCAACTTCGGATCGGCCACAATCGGTACGTATTAAAAATGAGGTCGCCACGCGAAGGCGATGCTAGGTGCTATACTCCTCGTGTATAGTAACAGCCTTATATTTCAACTGAAATGCTTCGTGTAACAGATTGTGTGTACAAAGGTGAAAAAAAAACTAGTCTTTTTTTCGAAACAAGCAGACACATCCTGAATCTTTTACTCTGCTCAACTAATAGCAAACGCATTGAACTGGGCGAAAACTAAGCATAGAATGCATCACCTGGATAATCGAATGAGACTCTTCTGCTTCAGAAATGATTCAGCAGCAACTCTAGTTACGTCGTGGATCTCCTCAATAGTCAAACGAGCATCAACTTCAGGAGCGTTGTTCGAGAGGCTGAAGAAGAGCAACATTCAGCATCAGGCTGAGACGGTGAAGTTGCTTTTCTAACCACGGTTTTGTGAATCGAGCGGTCATGATTTTTTTGATCATGTGATCCATGTAGCCTTCAATCTCGCTGTCAACTCCATCGTCAGCATTGTTTTCAACTTTTTGTGATGTTTTCTAAAAAGATAATGTGCTCTTCACATTATCACCAGAGCTCACTTCAAGACTCACTTCAGTTTGAGTCCTGTTCATAACGCAATGGATTTTGTTTACAGACATATCAAAATGAACCATACCGTTGATGAGAGATCTGTTTTTGATGTTAATCGCTGGAATATCATAAATAATGTCATAAATGAATACCAGGCTATAAATGGTGGCAATCATTCAACACATATCCGACGGTACAATCCGCAGAAGTGTCGTATCTGTTTTAATAGTTTTTTTTTTGCGATAAAATTTTCACAGAATTTTTCCAATTAGGGATTATCCTACAACTGATCGCGGATATGACATCCGTTATGTGGCATACAGCAGTGCTGTTGGGTTACTGTAGTCATATTGTGTGGGTACAGTAAATCTGCCCTTTTCTCGGTCCGGTGAAGTTTGGCAAAGTGGGTTAATTTGACATGTTGAACATCACTGAGACGACTCTATTACATCATGGGACATTTTTGTAGGGTTACTGCAGGATTGGGAATTAACAGAGAATTTTTTCATGTGCTGAGCACGGATCTGTGCCCGTTAGCACCGCAGTGCATTTTGGAATGTTTCAGCTCAGCGTAAATTTGATGTTTATGGTGTTCTATATTCTCTATATTCTGAAAAATGCAGTCTATACTGTAACTGGCACTGTTCCACTTGTTCTGCCCCAAAATCTCGACGTCAAAAATTTTTCTGAAACTCCGTCTAAGGGAATCATTTGACGTGCTGATCACGAATATCGCAAACATTTTTTGCAGTAAACCCATTTGGGTAGGGTTAGGGTAAGTGGGGTGTCTCACGGAATCACCTAAATGTTTGCCTACGGGGATTATTTGACAAGCTGATTACGAACATCACATTGATTTTCCAATTGAATGCAATTTGAAGTGTTCCTATGGACTGTACTTCCCCCTAACCCTACCGTAACCCTACCCCAGTGGGGTTGAAACGAGTGTGATATTCGTGACCAGCATGTCAAATAACCACATTGAACGAAGTTCCAGAAAAATTCTTGATTTCGAGATTTTGGGGCAGAACAAGTGGAGTAGTGCCCTGCAACTTCAGACAAACTTCACACAAAAGCACCACGGTCCAGAAAGAACTTCCTAGTCGTGGATAGCACGACAAATAAACCTCTGCATGGATTTTGACCACATTCTGAGAGAAATGGCTTCCAGAGTTCAAGTCCTGCAAATGACTGAACTCTCATCAATCCAAGTGACCAATCTATGAGTCCAGCCACAACAGCAATTAGAACGCGTGGTACATACCAGAGTTCGGCACAAGCTTAGCTGGAGCAGAAAAACTTACGTAGTCCCCTTTGACCTAGCCAAGAATCTACGAAGCCCCCATTGTAAACAAGTTAAAACAATTTCGTGCGAAGGTTATGGGTTTTGTGTTTTCAATGCGTATCGACATGCCCACACGAGTTAACAAGTGTTAACAAGTACACTGGCGGTGAAGCAAGTTAACACGTTGGCACCGTCATATAATTTTTGAATTTCTAGCTAAAATTTGAGAAGGGATGAAGATTTTGGAGGCTTTCGCCACTAGAAGGGCAATGTTTCCTGAACACAACAGTGCGAATGAAATTGGAAATTGATTTTGGAAGAAGTTATTTGAAGAAACTGTGTCGAAGTGGTGCTGAAGACCGTTTTTTAGCTATTTCTTTCCGCTGCAACTGAATAAACGAGGCAATTTTATTACTCAATGGAACGAGCAGCCTCTCCTCTAGCTAACCGCGCCAGTACAATTGAAAATTTTTGAGTTCAGATATTCGACGAAAATTCTATGGACCGGTGCTGAACCCTAAATTTCAGGGTAAATTTAGAGTTTAGAGAATTCCTGAGCAATATCTCCTTTCAAAATCAAATAATTCCAATTTCCTCTGGCAGTTGGCAGTAGACTCGTACTCGTAATCTCACCACAAAGTTTGAGCGGGATCCGTTCAGTACCAACGATGCTGTGGGTACTGCTGGTTACTATTTCAAGCGTAACTTCCAAAACAAGTATTAATTTTACTCTTATCTCAGTCAGAATTAATCCTATCCTATATAAAAGAACCGTTCCACCCTTTTTGTGCCAAATTATTTTAATTTTTTGCACGCACTGATCTTGAGCGGATTGCACAAACCGCTACCGTACACTTGGCATAGAGCGCATCAGCCCTCATCAGTTGCTCTACCTTCGTTCGTAGTCGCGATTTCATTGGATGCGAGAGATGTGGTGGACGTCAGCAAGCAGGCGAGGGCGGCCATGGCGGCTGGGGGTGGAAATACTCGCACCGGGCGGGGGTTTTCACGGTGTCGGGGGTTGATGTCATGAATTTTGATGGGACCTTCGCAGATAGACGGGAACAAGGGATGGCATGATGAATCTTGGTTGGAATGTTCACGTCACGAACGGGTTGCGACGAAACGCGGGGTTGGTGCTTGACATCTCTGATTTCGACGGGACCCTCAAATTTTGAACCGGCTACTTTGGAGGACATAGCTACGGGGGTTGAAATGGGTACCGGAGTTTCACCACTTGAATTCCAATGGACTTTCGAATTTGGGCGAGATCGAAAGCTGGTTTCACCGGTTGCGACCATGTCACGTTGACAGCACGCCATCCCGTCCGATCTGGCAAGTTTGGTAACGTCGAACATTTCTAGTGTCTGGGTCGAAGACGGCTTAGGGAGTTTGGGTGCCGCAACTCCCCCACATCATCATATATAAAAGCCTGGTAAGGGATCGAAAGGGTCGTTTTTGGTCTTAAAGGACGCGCAATGTGATACTCGGTACCATCCCTTCAATATGCCTCATCCACGCCGAGTTCATGGGTTCTTCAGCTGCAATGGAATTTCCTCCTCTCGAAATTGGAGGACCGTGGTAGGCAGGATTGATCGATGTCGGGTATTTCGCGAACGACGGGGAGTGGGAGGGGTTGCCGCGGAGGACAGAGCGTTTAGACATTTCTGACCTTGATGGGACCTTCAAATTTGGATGGGGACTGTGACCGTCATGATCGATTGGGTCCTGAATCTCACATTCAATGGGGGCCGCGGCGAGGAAAGGTGGCGGGAGTTGAGATCTCGGATTTTGACGGGACCTTCAAATTTTGGATGGTGGACCTTACAGCACATGGCCACGGGGGTCGGAACGGGGGACGAGGTTTGACCACTCGACGTTTAACTGGTCTTTGAATTTGGGCGAGATCGAAAACCGATTGCACCTGCTGCGGCCATGGCACGTTGACAGCACGCCATCCTGTCCGATCTGGCAAGTTTTGTATCGTTGGCCATGGTTCAGTCTGGTGCGTTTTTCGGTTTTTCCCGGTGGTTATCGATTTTCTGATGACTTATTATCGACCGGTGAGGACGTCCTCATCCAACATCATTGCTGTTGTTCAGTCTGTTTAACAATTGCTGGCTTTGCTTTCTTTGTGGAATTTCCTAATTTTTCCCGTTTTCAAATTTGAATATAGGAAGATGTGGCGGGCGGGATGGTGGGTGAATTAGAAAGTCCGGGAACATTATATGACTAGCACCCTTGTGCTTGCAGATAGTGATCCGTGAGTAGAATGTGATAATAGCGTCCGCAATTCTTCATAGATATGTTTGGTTTTCGTGCGATTTTTCGACGGCTTCGGTGAAATACACGCGAAAATGTGGATGAATATTCGAAAAATTGCAGATAACCTTAGCGTTGTCAGGATTAGACTGATTAGGTCTTTCCTGATATGACGGGAGCTCAGGATGTGATGATAGACTTTGATTATTAATGTTTATTATATAAGAAGATAACGATATGATAAGGATGGAAAGGGGAAGGTTACCATGATCACCGCATAGTAGGGGGGATGGAGGAGATGAGCTCTCGTTGCTCTCTCCAGTGTCTTTTTATACGGCTCACGTCCGCCTCCGCATGTTACACACGGATGCGTGGTACACATGGCTTTACAGCATCCTCGATCCTTTACATCCTTTACAGCATCCTCGTATCAACGCCTACGTCCTGACATCTCCATTCCTAGTAAAAGCTCGTCCTCGAGCTTTGAGAAAAAGCGAAGGCATTGATTGGCTGATTTGTAGTCTTTCGGTCTGCTCCAGAGGAAAGCCGCTTCGGTGAATCACGACACGTGATTACGACCTACAACTGCACTCTCCCCAAAGTGTGGAGCTCGTCCTCGAGCGTAGACGAAACGGAGTGAAGTTGTCATTGAATTGGCTCAGTAGTGTTGAGACAGGATGCCTGTGAGCAGCTGAGTCTCGCTGTGGCAGTGATTAAGCGGAGGGGGGTGGGAGAAGGGGTGGGTAGTTAGAAAATGTTAATACAGACATTTCAACTCTAAGCTATGGGTCTCACAAATGGCATTCTGCTGTCGATGTTTTGAAGATACGATACAGGTGAAAACAAACAAAAAAAATACAACGAACAAAAATAAAATCCTCCTATATAAAGATCTCACATAAATTTACGTTCTATGTCAGCGAAAGTTTCCTACAATGATTATTTGACAATACTAGATCTTCTGACTATAGCTTAGAGTAAACTGACTGGTGTATAGAAAACAAAATACAGCGATTTGCACACGCTGAATTGAGCACTGCACACCGGTTTTCATTCAGCATATGGGCGAATCAATAAAAAAAAAAGGATTGTTTTCCACTACTGATTTTCTTTGAACCGCCAATTCAAAAAACCTTTCCTTTATCAAGGAGATCTGACGAAACTTACCCAAAGGTATTATTACCTTCGTTTTTGCAAATATTGCGAAAGTTACTGATCCATTCCTGTAAAAACAAGGCGCTGAAAATGTCTCGTCTATTTAGAAGAGAACTAGAAATCTTGCTGACTGCCCCGCATATTCTGACAGATTCTGATTTCCTCAGTGTATGTGTTAGGTTTTGGCTGATTTTGAGTGGAAATGTTCAAAAACGTGGGACCTGCGCAACAAAATTTCTCTCTTACTTCATGACATCTAAGGTCTGAAGACCTTAACAATGCTAATGTAAGGATAAAGCACTTGTTGCCTAAATGAAACTTTCCATCGGCTCGGAGTTGTGTGCGAACAGCTTCGTTCCTTAGCAAAAACCGAGCCTCTAACATAAGTATCCTCTGAAAATACTATGCTGGAAGTAGTAAACTGGTTTATGGCACGTTGTTTTCTCTGCGATCTACCTTTCTAAGTAGAATTTTGAGAGACTACATCGTGAGTGTCAACAGAGCCATTATTATGAGCAAACACAACAGGCGTTAAGGAATCATATCAAAAACCTTCACATTAACAACATAGCGAATCTCTCACTACTTCAACTAAGCCTCTGGGATGCTCATTCTGTTCATGTTTTAGCTGGTGATGAATTTGTTGAATGTTCCTAATATTTTCTTGAACTGAGAGAACTGAGAGAGTTGAACCCTCAACCACAGCTGATTTTATTTGGCAAAAATTTGGGAATTAATTTGGTTTTTTTTTTCAGAACCAGACTTAGAAATTATAAACTTTGTTTGAAATTATCGATCGTTTTGTTAAAGAAAGAGATATACAACTTACAGATTCATAAAGCACAAAAAGTTATTGAAACAAATTTATAGCTACGGTTAGATGGTGAGGAAACTAATTAAATCAAAATGCATTCTCTCAAAAGTTCGCAAAGGTTCAGGGAAGAAACTTACCTCTCTGCGATTAATGTTCTTGGGAGGTATTTTTACCTTTCCGGTAAATAGAACATGTTTTTGAGTTTCCGGATTATGGATCCGATGACAAAACTACTAAGGGAGTTTTTTACATCTTTCAAAATGAGACCCAGCTAGAGGATTATCACAAAAAACAATGGCATCTGTTTGCATGTTTTGTTAGATGCATTGTTGCTTTCTGTACGCAAAATGGAGTGCCAAAATTGTGAAAGAGTGCGTGACTATCGAGCTGTTCAGGAAATTTCGGATTTTGCTAAAAAAAATTTTCTTTCTCTATCAGAAGAGAGTAAGGCTGCTATTTTACGATTGTGACTGACTTTCTTAGATTACTTGTCAGTTGAGTAGCAAACTGATTTGTTGGAATCGAGCTTCACCACTGGACAGCAGCTAAAAAAATCGCAAAATGTATTGCGGCTTTCAGGGCGGGTTGAGTTAGCTTTCAGACCGTGCGCTTGAGTCATTTGGTACTTACCCAGTTGCTTTATCATGTCTGAATGTGTATAAGGAATTTAAGAAGTGTATGATCAGTATCTATTGATAAGGAAACGGTTACCTCATTTGGCAGAAATGTTCCAATACAGATACTTTGGAAGAGGCTCCTAGTTTTGTGACAGCGCAGTTTTTCTCATGCTTTGTTAATAATTGGCTACAGTGCCATTGGAAGTTTGTCTCCACTTTAAGATCCTTCTAGTGTAGACATTTGTTAATAAATACTGTGCACGAGTCCACATGAATAATGTGGTCGAACTAGGGTGGCATTAGAAGTGGTGCTTGGAATTTAGCGCATTATGACAAACGTTGAAAAAAAAACGTTAAAAGCGCGTTTTGCACTCCTCTGTCCAACGAGTTGAGCTTTTTTTCATTGATTTTTCAGAGAGGTGGGAATGTCTTACGAAATGACAAAAGTACAATGCTGCTCCTAAAAATGATTTTGCAGTGTTAGCATCATTGGAATAATATGTTTACATTGCTGGATGTACTCCCTCACGGGTGGAGGTGTTTTACATTTTCGCTTAGCAACATACCTAAGTAGCTCACTTCGGTTTGGAATAGTATTTCGGCCTTCAATTATATTCCAAAATTGAGATATTGGACGAAATCTTACTCCAAGCCACGGAAGTGTCCCTCTATCTGTTGGCTTACAATTGTTTACATACGCAAAACAATAAGCCTTCAATTCGCGTAGAATGACCTACGCTGCTTTTGAAAAGAATTCCATGTGCTGCCTCGAGACCTTATCTCATAGCTGCAAATTGGTTTATTGCGAGAAAGGAAAAGAACGCTGTGCGTTACTCATACACTTCTAAAAGTGATGTTTAAAAATTCACTTTTGAACAGAAAAAGTGGGATATGATTCCTTTCTGCTGCCAAGATGTGTAACATCCTGCATGCTGTTGTTTTCCATGACTAATTTTTTTTAAATAATTGATTGTAAAACGCCGATGATGGTTATTTTAACCATATCAAACCAGAACTAAGCAAACTCACTGGTGTTTGGCGGCATTATGCGCATACGTATCAATTCTTTAGATTGATTCCGCTCTAAAGGTACCTGTTAGAGTATAGGTGTTTTGAGGAGGTAAAATCTGATTTTCTGAGTACGGAACTAGTGAATGCATTTTGAATCACTACCGTTCGTCTCAAAATTTTGTTGATTTCCAGTAAGTAGGTCAAAGTAATAGGGCAGGCTGTTCGAGAGTAGTAGCTGTCGAGCTGTCGATTTGATGCGATTTATTAATGGAACTGGATTGGCAGTTGAAAAAAGTTATTTTAAATCACTTCTAAAGGGTGAAAAAATCTTGTGTAGCGTTGAAACTTATAACATGAAAGCACTTATTCAGATTGAAATGAATTTGGGAGGTTAGAAGAAAAAAATGGTGGCCTTTCCACTTTTTTAATCTAAGAAATTCGATAGATTAAACTATACCTTTATGTAAATTTTTTCAAATGTGTCCTTTCTAAGCTGGGAAAAATCACATTACTGAATCGGAGCACTACTGCTTCGTTTAGCAAGAGTGGTAGTAACACTATTAACTTGACAAAATAATTGTATTCTCATGTTATTGATTGCTATGAGAGTAAGAAGTTCTCTCACATAAAAAGGTGGTGAATAGAATGATTCCTATCTACTGTTTAATACTAATCTCCTGGTATTACGTGAGGAATTTGTTTACAAATCGGCATACTGTTTTGTTCTACAAGAGCGGACCCAGTGAACAGTGACCATTTTCTGCGATGAACGCAGGGTTCTTTATGGAACTCATGCCAAATTTGAGTGCAAAGTACATGTGCCCTATCAACAGAAAACGTACTTCCAGTTTTAACACCTTTGACGTATGGGACGAGCTTCAAACCTTTTTTTTTCAGTCACTAGCATGTCATTTTAAAATCATGATGGTACAACAGGGTTTAAAAAAATTCGGTAGAAAAGAGCTCAACAATCAGTGAGACCGAAGTTTTTTTTTTGAAGTGGAGATAGGCTGGTCAAAAAGTTGCTGTTTAGGCGTTTGAGCTTGCTTCTTCTTGTAATATTTGCTAAAAAGAGGAATACCAAAATGTTTGCTTGTTTGAGTTAGATGAAACTATTTGAGAGGACCATGTAAAACTATTGAATGGGTGTAATTTTTTTTTGCAGTCATTTAACTACATTGCTATTATTAGCATTTTACTATGTTACTTTGAAATGATGTGATGTTTATATTAAAGCAACTATTATTGTGAAAAAAAAATTATGTAAGATAGGAAATGGGGAAAAAAATAAGAGAATGCAAGCCTCAAAAGAGCGGCGTTCCTTTTTTTTTCTCTTTTCGAGTTTGTGATATATTTCTAGCGCTCAACGAATTCTATGTGCTCTATAGTACACATTTCACTGTTCAGATTACTTAGTGATAAGATCGAAATGTCTCATGCTGTTTTTGTTCGAATTACAAAATTATCTCGATTTTTTCCTTTAATTATACTTCTGCGAAAAATTCCTACAAAATTTGAGTGACATAGAAAAAAAAAGAGAAAATAGTGGACTAAAAAGAAGAGAATTTTTTTTTAAAAAGTTGAAAATTACGCAGCCGCGTGATTTATGTGCTTGTATTCTGAACAAGACTTACTGCGTTTTGTACTATCATTAGATGTTCCATTATGAACTTGCTCAATGTGTCATCGAGTGTCGAAAACATTCGAACTCTTAATTCTGGGACAGAACTTATTGACTCAACAGAGTATTTACTTAGATAGGCTTTCCTATCACGGTATATTTGACCATCATTAGAGTATGAATCATACAGAATATCTAACACGCTATGTAGTAAAAGGATTTTTTTTGTTGCTGCGAAACCTCGGCCAAGATAGGTGGGTGATGTCTTCAAAGTGTGCGCGGAAGGGTTGTAAAAGCGTCTGCTGATTATTCAATGGCGTTTTGAATCTAGTCTTGGATAGACAGTTGCTTACGTTTCGCAAGCGTCGGCGGGAAACGTTTGCTTTCGCCTTTTATTAATGACAGCTATTTTGCTCGGGGCGAAGTCCACGGCAGCTGTTTATTGCGAAACTTGTGAGAAATCTATTTCTGAGCAGGTATCTGTCGAGTTTAAAGGAGATCCAACTATGCGAATGCGAGCACGCATCTGTTTCTCTCTGGATCTTAATTAATTGCTAGCTTTATGTTGGCCAAAAAAATTATGCATGCGTAACGGCGACTGAGTCCATTGCTTAAAAATGTTTTATAACCTCAAAGAAATAAAATACTACAGAAGTATTATTTAATTGTGCATCCACAATTTTGTGGACTGCACGAATTAACGGTTTACAAAAGTACGTAAACAAACTGACAGCGAGAAAATCGGAACGAATCACAAATTTTCTGCTAAAATTTCGAATAAATCCTCTCCCATATATTTTCAGTCGGCTACTAAGTGCATATGAAACAAAGCTACGCAAGCTAAGTCCATATGCAAAGCCACTGAATCAAGGGGATGAAATTCTTGTACTAAATAAAGTACTACACAAAAATTGAAAGGAACTGAGTAGACAATAATTTCATTTGTATTAGGGAAAAACATATATTCCACAATATTCTTCATCATTATAAGCAGGGCACTCGTCGCCAGGACTCTATTTTTTCGACAATTTAACACTTTTTCTAAAATTCCAGAATTCGACAATTTTTCTACTAATTCTCAGTATACGAAGCATTTGCAGACGTTACTGCAATGTTATTTGAGCATATGAATCACAGCAAACATGTTAGTTCAGTATTTATGAAAAAAATACTCACTTTCGTTCGATCCGTGCGTCCACGGTTGGAAGAAGCTCAGAATTGGGATGGAGGGGGAATTTTGAACCAAGAAAGTCCATTTAATTATAAAAAATGTTGAAAAAGAAAAGTCTTATAGTGGATTTTCCAAAGACTACTTCAAAGAAGGGAAAAGAACTTTGGTTTCGGCTTTTCTCGGGGTTAATATTTGAATAAAAATCTCTCCGGGATCTCCATGTCAGGATTAGACTGATTAGGTCTTTCCTGATATGACGGGAGTTCAGGATGTGATGATAGACTTTGATTATTAATGTTTATTATATAAGAAGATAACGATATGATAAGGATGGAAAGGGGAAGGTTACCATGATCACCGCATGGTAGGGGGGATGGAGGAGATGAGCTCTCGTTGCTCTCTCCAGTGTCTTTTTATACGGCTCACGTCCGCCTCCGCATGTTACACACGGATGCGTGGTACACGTGGCTTTACAGCATCCTCGACGTGGTATCAACGCCTACGTCCTGACAGCGTGCTGAATTTTCTTCACTTTTCCTTCTTACGCTCTGATAACCTTCTACATTTAGCCTCCTGTTTTGTCGCTTTATGACCCTTGCGTCGTCCTACCCCTCAATTTCTTCTTGGGCGAGGAAAATCCCGCTGGTTTTTACTATTTTCCAGAAGTTCCCGTTGTATGTCGTGCTGCAGCTGGCAAAATTCAGAGAAATAAATTGCACTCTTGCTGCATGTTCCTCACCTTCTCAGGGATCCCCTTCCTCGTTCAAAAGCTCAGGGAAAAAGTTGTACACTCGCCCTACGTCTCGGAGAAAAGTTGTTGCCGCCACATCTATCTCATACTCCCCGTGGTTCTCCTTCTCTAAGGATAGGCAAAGATTTGAAGGGAGGTGTCCACCCCATTCTTGTGGTTGAGCTGATAGCAGATTCTGCATCTTCTCGACTGTTGATTCTAGCGGTGTACATAAATTGTCTCGAAATTGTCGTCGAACTCGTCTTCCGAAACGGGATTGGTAACAGTTGGCCAAGGAATTGAATTGAGGTGGGAAACCGTTGATCTTATCGAATCAACACGCCGAGACTCGTTGGTCAACTCTGCAGCCGCGGCGGGTGGTCAGCACGGCATGGAACGATCCGCCTCTCTGCTCCAAGATGTTGCCAATTCGACCCTTTCAAAACGAGGCTTCCGTCGCTCTTGTGCCTGTTGATGTACATCCCTGGAATCAATATTGCGAGCAGGTCCAGGATATATTCGTGGCTCCAACATGCGAAACGAGGTGGGCCCATGCATTTGAAACATGGACGACAATGGGGCCCACGGGTGGATCCCACGTCAAAAAATGGGGAACACGAGACCAGAATCTCCTGAAACTTTGCACATTTCAGTGGTTATTGTGTGGGTTATTTCAGTCGCCGAATTTGACTGTGACTACCAATTTGTATCAAGTGCACAACCGATTTCGCGGGTTATGGCAGGCATACTGTATCACATGTGATGAAAAACGGCAAATAGTTATTTTAATAATGCTGGTAGAGGGCAAATTTCATGTGTATTGTAAAGTATATGTTAAATCGTATTATACTTCCATATTTGTAAGTAATGTGACAGATATTGAAATTTAATTAAAAAATTACCAATGTCATTTTGTCAGTTATTGGTCAAATGTCGATAATGTCATCATTACTGTCATTGTTATTTATTTACTATCTAAAATCTACATATTACTACTGCAGTGGAAGAAGACGTCGACTGTCGTTAATGTGGTAAAAAAGGTGCGCATCTACCCCATATACAGGAAGCTCCAAATGTCCGCAGTCAAGAGGGACGTGGCCACGACGCGGCTTTAGACAGAGACACATGCGCTCGGCATGCTGCCACTGGTTGGCTGCAGAGTCAGAGAAGCCAGAGGCAGCACAGAGAGCGCCTGTGTCTCATCAAGGAGCCGCGCCGTGGCCATGCCCTCTTGACTGCGGACATTTGGAGCTTCCTGTACATACAGTCTGTTCCCTGAAACGTACACTGCCACCCTCGCCCCAATCGAACAAAGCGGCGCGTGCGCGTTCAACTGGGGCGCGAAGGAATCGATCAGGGCGCGGGGAGAGGCTGATCGGCTGTTGCAGCTTCGCGCCCCAATTGAACGCGCACGCGCCGCTTTGTTCGATTGGGGCGAGGGTGGCAGTGTACGTTTCAGGGAACAGACTGTATCTCACCAACCTCGTGGATCACCTTCCCTTCCAGAAGCTTAAGGGAAAGCCTAGACAATATCTTACGCACCCACCCCTTAATTAGATCTTCTTAGATTTTAGAAGATTGTTCTGAAAATGGTTTTTGTTATAATACAGGGGAAGCAGTGGCAATGTCTCGTCCACCACGTCGATCTCCTCCTTTCCTTGAGTCTAGCCAAGCGAGCGGGGGAGAAGTCTTTCTCCTGTTCCCATATATCTAATGCACCACCGTCATTTCTCTTCCCTCCGTAAGCTCAAAGTCTAAGGAACAAGCTGTACATCCGCTCCTTACATTTCCTACCAAGGGTGGGCCACCAAAAGACCACAGAGACGATTGGTTCCGAAACATGAAAAAGAGGGTATATAATCGGGTTCGTGGCACAAAAAACTTCGATTCCGTTACCCACGTCCGACGTCACACTCGAGAATTTGAATGTTGCTCTCATCTATGAGGTGACATAGCAAACATTCTCCAAATTTTTCATTTGGAGAATAAGTGGCATACCGACTCCTCGGTGAATGGCTTGGACAGGCCGCACGTCCGGTTGAGGATATTTTGTGTAACTACACAGGATGTTTTAGTTCACTCCTAAACGCCGTTTTACGTGCTGGTCCTAGGTTCTTCACTTTTCACCTTCTTTCTTTGACAAGAAATGAATTCTGCCCTCTTGGAAGCACTGCGTGATGAAAATAATCAATTAGCTTTTATATATTGTCGTCATCAAGAGAGTTACAGGTGTGAAAATGGTGGCAATGGTCGATACAGAGGAAGTGGATGATTACACTGTTATATGCAAGCAGAAGAACGGTGAGTTGTTTTGTTTGCTGTATAATAATTACTTACTGTTCATAGCCCTATCTCTTATTAGATTGGGGGATAAGTCCTTACGGTCTATTTTCTATCAGGTTGGAGAATGAGTTTCTGTGGTTTTTTTCCTCATGAAGGTTTGCATCTCGCTTAATTGCATATCATGGACCGTTTTGGTGTACCTCTTGTTTTGCGTCTTAACAGTATCGCAACTGCATCCCTCATCTTCTTTCACACATTGCTTTCTATCGCATAGAATGTAACCCTCCAAGTCGGCAACACTCAGCACCTACTACCGTTCGACTTCACTCGTGGGTCAAATGAAGTCCAAGCAGGTGGGAATATCAGCAACGTCTTCAGAGAAACCTTTGCGGCTGAAAGCAGCACCGAAATGGTACACCCAGTCTAGACGAGGCAATATTGCCCTTGGAGGTGCCCCTCGCTCTAGAGGTTCAGATTGTGTGACATGGCGACAACTTTCCCCTAGGGTTGCTCTGAATGTAAGGAAGAATCACTACTGGGCCGGGATTCATGAAACGATAACCAAGCAAACCCACGCTAGCAAACCAACTTTTGCCGCCTACATCTCTTAGCGCTGTGTAGTCAATAAGATAACCAATCACGCTAGCCAACTTTGGTTTGGTTGGTTATCGTTTCATGAATCCCAGCCCTGATGGTGACTTTAAACGATATATCAGTTTAGCTTACGCATCCTTGCAAAACTCCAAAGTGCTTCATGTGAGGTTATTCTCCACATTGAATCTGCTCCATTTCTCTGCGCAGATTTCACCTGAATGGCTACCGAGAAGCTCGGATGAGAGATTTCCACCCCTGCCCACTCCATATGTCTAGAGGAATCATTTTGTTAAGCTTCGAATGAATTCCATAGGTCTGATCCGAGAGTTGCAGGCGAAGACCACCAATTAAGTCTCAAACATCGCAATTTCTCTTAGGTGTGGAACTGACAATGAGGATCTGTTGTCTTTGGAAACATCACTAGTCGACGAAAGGAGCCATGTAAATCACTCGTTGTGACTAATGTTGTTATGAAAAAATGGTGGTTCATATGCACACAGAAAAGCACCGAGCTTGTTCCCCAACCCAATACTTTGGTTGTCTTCACGGGTCTATCTGTCTACCTTTTCTTAAAATTCAAGCTAGATCTGTCTTTGAGCAAGTAACTGGTCTGCACTTCCAGCTCACACGCGTGGATTAGTTGGTGTGTGGTCGTTTCGAGCTGGGAATGGAATTGTTGGTCTTGTTACTGTAGGACACGACTCTGTAAAGCTATGGAGAATGTAAGAAGTTCTGCATTGTTGCTTTCTATTTTTTGTGGATTTATTTTGTGTGATCAGAGTGGATTAACGAAGCTTCATTCACTCTTAAGGGACGAGGCTGCTAGTGGAGCAGTCACTCTTTCCAGTAAAGTGGAGATACAGGAATGGCGAACTGCTGTGCAGTCTGCTGATGTCACCAGTGATGGGAAGTGTGCGTTTTTTTCCTTTGCAGCGTTGTTTTTGGCTCTCGTTTTCATTGAAGTACTGGTTTTTAATTCAGGCATATGCTTGGTGACCGTTGACTCAATGTTCTATGAAATTATTCTCGGGGATGAAGGTCCTGTCGTTATGCCTCATGATTTTGGGGTCATGGAAGCATGGCATGTGAGGATCGCAAAGAGCAAGACTAACTACATCACGAGTAAGAGTTTCTTTGAGTGGTTGCTAGCTCGTGACTACACACTGTTGCGTTTTAGCTGCGTTTTCTGGTTATCTGAAGGAGATCGATCTGAATGGCAAGATATCTAGGCAAGAACCATTTCCATCGGCAAAGACCGCTGGAGCTCTAGCATATGTGAGTGGTTTCTGTCTTCCTTCTTAGTCTGCTGTGCGTACAGGACGTGTTTCTGGATAGCTTTTAATTAGAATGAATAATCATTATGACCGTCTAAGGAGAAGGACGTGGTGAGCTGTAATTCTTTATTTTTTATTCTCTACATCGCAATGTCACGGATGATCTCGTACTACAGGGTGACAACAAAGTTTTTAGCCAAGGATTTTATTGCAATTATTTCTTGCGCTTTGTAAGGAAACCCATGACTTTGTATCAGCGTTGGCATTCCAAATGTATCGGACACACATGCAAAATTTCATAATGCATAGCCCTATTTGAACCTTGTATGATCTGCAAACATGAAACGAGGTAGACATGGAAATGGCCGCAAGTAGAGTCTCGGTGACATCTTTTCCAAGAACTTCTTTAAGTTGTCTCTTCAAACCACCAGTTTTCTGCCCAATATTGAAGAGGGTATAGGCTTTCTGTCCTAGGGAGAACCATGCGTAAACTTGTTTTATTGACCGAAAATGATCAATAGACTGTCACCACTACTTTTACCTACTAGAATGCCCAAAACAAAGGGCAAAAGTGGGCAGAGCGAAACCCGGAGAGGATTTTATTTCTTAGGCTTGAGCATATCTGACAGAAATAAGGTGAGCTTTTGACAAAAGTTTTCAATCAAGTTTCAAAAGAAAAAGCAACAAAAAGTTGGTTCAGACACTTCAGTCCCTGGTTCCACCAACCCATCATATTTGCTTAATAATTATCATGCTTCCTGAAACGGAGACCTCTGGATTTCTGAATTGTAGTCCCTAAAGCACAGAAGTCAAGCTAACTTTCGCTCAAACACCAGTTTCCGTAGCCTAGACCTAACAAGAAAACAGGGTCATAAATTCTCGACCAACTTGCGGTCCTCGTGCGTTGCAGTAGCCAACGGTTTTGTCAACTCTACGGAGAAGCCAGAAAAGATATTCGAAATCCAAGAGTGGATTCTTAAAGCGCATGAATTCTACATAGCCCAGGTAAATTTCCAGACTGCTAGCCCATCTGATCCCAGTCTTACAATTTATTATATTTGGCGAAAAACTTTGTTGTCACCCTGTACATTTGCGGAGAGTTCCACGGTCCGCTTATCCTCTCTCTATATAAGCATTTCGTAAACTTCGAAATTGTATGCTTGGATCTCCTTCTTTTGGGCTCTTCGATATAATCAAGTCATCGTTCTCAAGCTCTTCTTCCTCATATTCTCATCTCAGACATAGCGATGACATCAAAATCTATGTCCTTCGTAGAGGTATCAAAACTTGCCCTCCGTTCTGGAGCCAAAATTCATCGAACAACAGATGTACGGCAAAAAATGTAGGTGATCCGCTTAAGAAGTGGGCATACGGCCATTGCATATTGGGTCGGAGTCTTCTTCTCGTACTGGCCCTGTTCTATAAAGGCGGGATGGAGAGGTGGTCAACCGCTCACCGCGACAGCACAGTACAGACTGTCAGCTGTAATTGCAATCAATAATTATCTATGCTTACGTTTAATCAGTCAGAACTTGTGTATAGTTTCAAGAAACAATTAAAATTAATCAAATGTAGAGGTAGGTTGACCATAGTAAATTGGTGTAGGACTGACGTTTTTTTTTTGACTTTATTATGGGCAATAATATTTCGATCCATACATTTTCTGCTCCAAATTTCTACGTTATATTGTTGTTCAATGTCATCACAAGTTTTGCTCCACTTTCCTACCTGTTGCCTTTCCGAGAATAATTCCTGTAATACATGCATGATTTTGCAGGGTAACAGTAGCCGTCGTCTGGCCATCTCTACTTTTGAGGGAATACTGCACATTTTTGATGCATCTACCTTGAAGTCTGAAACTACCATTGAAGGTCAGTGCGTTGTCATTCTTTCGTAGTTAGAGGTCTCTCAAACTATTATTTATTATGTAACCATCAAGAAGTGATTCAGCACATTCGAAGAGAGTCCGAGCTTTGGCTTTTCTTCCTGGAGACGACGAAATTTTGACGGGTTCTGATGACAAAACAATCAAGCTACACTCGGTGTAAGGTTTGATTTGTATTATCTTTTAATCATAGTCTTATTACTATTGACGTAAGCATGTGACAGACTGATTTTGGTTGGTTGTTTGCACAAAGTTCATCTCTGCCAAATTTTTTTTTACAGGGGAGGTGAAAGACCTAAAGTCGAGCGAATCTACTGTGGTCACCGAAGTTCAGTATTATCACTTGCTATCGATGATCGTGCAGATGGAAGTCGGTTCGCGAGCAGCAGTCTGGATGGGCAGGTTCATTCGATTTTGTACCAGCTTAATGGGTACAGATAGAAAATTCGAGATTAATGGAACATGTGCGCAGTGTTCTGGTACTTGGTCGTGATGGCGGAGGGTTATCGGGTGGCGTAAGGAGTATGGTAATGGGAAGATTGGCTAATTCTGCCCCGAATATTTCGCCATCATAGTTTCCGCTCAAACTTCCTCTCTGGAGGTTATCTGGGGGCTAATCGGAGTTATTTGATGGAAAAGTAGCCCAACCAGCAGTCCAAATCATCTTCATCATCGAACGCTCTATCTTGCATGGTGTTGTAGGGGGACAGGGGAAGGTGCTTATCTTTTGGTGCAAGGTATGGGCTGTACGTTGGGTAAGTCAGTAATTTCCAATCAAAGTCGAGTAGCTTCTAGCGAGTCACACTCTCAATACGTGGGCGAGCATCATCATGTAGAAATCGGATCTTGCCGTGATTTAGACTCTTTTCTGCGATTTTTGTGACCAATCCATCCGGCTCCGGCACAGGTCCAGCGTGAGGGCTGAGTCGCGTGGCAATAGCGCATCGTGGATGATGCCATTGCTGTCACACTGAGCAGTGACGTCTTCAGCTGCGGCTCAGGCTGCTCATCCTTGTCAAGTCAGTGTCGATGCTCCTGGCTGTTTACGTACAGATACCATTTCTCATCTCCTGTAAAGATGGACTTCAGCCGGTTTTCAATGCTCCTGTACGAGGACAATTCAGTAGCCATCTTTGCACATAGCTGGAGATCGCACCCAGCCAGGTTATGATAACTCACTGTGAGAATTTTTCTACCTTGCCCAACCGACGCAGGTGATCAGCGATGCTGGTATAGTGAATCTATCTAATTGCCACAATCGATCACTGACGACTCCGGATGCGCTTCCCGACCGTGCGGAAACATTAAGGTTGAAGTCGCCAACAGCAAGGTGCCTGGATCAATCTTGTGCAGTGCGTTCGGAAGATGTACCGTCCCCAAATACAGCGTTTATGCGACAACTGGATGCGACTGCTGACTCACCAGATTTGAAATCCGCTACTGAAAGGTGGCAGAAGTTCTGCTTTGAAAGTTCCATATTTCTGGACGGAATTGTGCAGGAGTTTGCAGATGACTAGCGCCCCTACGGGACGCTAGAAAGTGTGGATGTGGCAGCCACTTGAGGTTCATGTCAAAACTACTGGGTGCAAGAATAAGTTCGCCTTTCCTGAAGCTGTGCTTTTTACCTGCTTTCCACTCAGGAAAAAAAGCATTCACTTGACACAAAATAGTATTTTTACACCTTCTTCTCAATGAATTTATCACGAAATAAAAAGGGCCAAAGCTGTTGAGAAATCTGCGCCTCATGCGTGCTAGGATGCAACGTCGGTAATGGTTTACCGGATTCAGCAACTTCGTCATTGATTACTCTAAAGCTTCTACCAGGAAGAATTTCTTTTACTGCTCGAATGCAACAACTGTTCCACAGATATTAACTTTATTAGACAGTGCGCAGTGCTCCAATCCTCCTATATAAATATAGAAGCCCAGAATTTTTGAACAGATTACGAACTAATGTTAGGCGCACATCCGCTACTTTCCTTCAACACGCCGACGGGAACTCTCTTCAACGTGCGCAGTAGATTGGTACAGTCTTCTGTACTCAGTTGCACATGTTGCGAACTTCTCAAAACTCTTCGTTTCCTCAAGCCAATCGAGAAAGCATCAACATTTAACCGGAAATCAAAACAACAGAAAAACGAAAATCCCGCACATCTCGAACTTAGCCATGTTTCACATTCCATCCCAGGCTCGCCCTTCATTGCATTAATTCCGCAAATTTTGCTTCTGTTGTTCAGCAACACCACCATCCAAATCCGAAATCCACAATCTAACCATATCATCCGTCCTGTCGGTGCAGTAGTTAAACACCGAAATCCGACTCCAGTAAATTGTTCATCCACGCCCTTTTTCTAATCCAACAGATGTTGTGAAAAACGCCTTAACACATAACGGACAATACGACCCACCGGTGGGTCGTACGGGACGTTACGTAGAGGACAATACGACCCACCGGTGGGTCGTATCCGTTTTATCACTTTTTCTTAGGTGGAGCTCCCCCAAATTCTGCCCCTAGGGGTTATTCTACCCGCTGAACACGGAAATGGCATCCATTTTGTACCGTAACTGCGGTACTGTGGGATTACTGCAGTCATCCTGTAGATGCTGCTGATGTATTTTCTCACAGCATCTACAGCAAATTTGAACTTCGGGGTTACATGACGTGCTGAACACTAATACGCCATTAGTCCGGCACCGTAGAGCAGTACTCTTAGGCTACTGTAGCGTTATCGTATGGTTACTGTAGGCATACTGTAGATGCATTTTATTCACCACATTCAGTGAAACTTTGGCAAGTGGGGTTATTTAACATGCTGATTACGAAATTGACATCCATTTTTTACAGTAGCGCAGTACAGTAGGGCTACCGTAGGCATACTGTAGATGCATCTTGTTCACCAAATTCAGTGAAACTTTGGCAGGTGGGGGTTTCTGACATGCTGAACACGAATTTGAGATCCATATTTGAGATAGGTGCCATATTCGGGTTCAGAGTGTAAAATAACTCCAATTTCGGGCAAATTCTAATGCAAAACCTTTCCCACAGTTCCTACAGTATGATTACAGTAACCCTGCAGTGAAGCGATACGGTAGACAATGGATTTCATATTCTTAATCTGTATGTAAAATAATCCTCCTGCGCAAATTTTGGTTGAATTCTGATTGAAAAAGGTATTTCTACAGTTTCTACAGTATACATGCAGTAACACTACAGAAGTGCTTTACCAAGTAAAATAGATGGCATAATTGTGATCAGCATGTCAAATATGCCCTAATTCTCGCAAATCCGGTGAGAAACAAGCGCAAACTCGCTTTGGTCCAAAGTGGCCCTGAGCGGAAAATCTGCGTTGTCGCGAATGTGTTAATCATCGAGGCCGTTCAACTTTTATGAAAACCACAGTTGTTGCGTCTCCTGAGTAGACCTGATGGTCTTGTTCTCTTCAAAGGCCAATATTTTATCACAGTACGTCGTAAGTTCGCCATTTCATCAATCCAAACCCTAACTCTGATAACTGTGCAGGACGAACGCGGACCAAACGGAGTAATGGTTCGAGTAGAAACCCTAGCAGCAACGGTTGCCAGTTGCTGCCATCCTTCCCTTGATTGCTGCCGTCCCTCAGCAGTTGCTGCTAAAAGGCCGACAGCTTGAGCAGCAATCGAGGGTAGGATGGCAGCAACAGGTAACCTTTGCTGCTAGGGTTTCTACTCGAACCATCACGCCGTTCGGACTGCGTTCGTGCTGCACAGTTATCAGAGAATGTAAGCTCAGTCGCAATACAAAAAGTAATCAATACTATATAATTTTCCTCCTCAGAAGAAAATGTTCGCTCCAACTCGCTTCAACTTGGTCACATGTCTTCAAACTTCACCTGAAGCATCCAAATCATTTAGACAAAGTCTTCAAACCCTAGGATCACCCCTCCTGCCAATAATCAAAAATTCAATGGTGGTATGAGGAGTTCACCACAGTCAAGTCAAAATAAATGCTTCAAATGACAATGTCACTGGCCAGTTTGCCATTCGACTACTAATCAAGTTGCAAATGCCATCTAACCCCTCCGAGAGAATCTTTTCTAAGCAACTGGACGCGATGCATGAGAACATCTTAACCTCACATTGGGAGTGAGCCTCTGCACTGAGCGACGAATGTTTTTACTCACATTACCTTAAGAACCCCTCACGGCTGTCCCGTAACCAGTGGGATTATTGTCCTTGGATTATGGATTATTATTAAATAAGTTCATAGACTTGTGTTACTATTTCTCTTCACTATTTCTCCTCGAAATTCCCAAGGGTTGCAGGCTCTCTCCGAGCTCCCCAATTTCGAGGATCCCATCCTCGAAATTCCTATGCGCCGCCAGTTTTCTTCAGCCTTTTCAACTTGGAGGATCCCCTCCTTAAAGTAGTCACAAGATTCGGGTTCCCTACGACCTCCTCAACTCGGAGGATCCCCTCTCCGAAATCCGCAAGCAACGCGGGTTCCCTGCGACCTCCTCGATTCGGAGGATCCCCTCTCCGAAATCCGCAAGCAACGCGGGTTCCCTGCGACCTCCTCAATTCGGAGGATCCTCTCCTCGAAGTAGTTATAAGACGCGGGTTCCCTACGACCACCTCGACTCGGAGGATCCCTTCTCCGAAATCCCTATGCGCCGCGGGTTCCGTCCAGCCTTCCCAACTCAAGAATCCCCTCCTCGAAGTAGTTATAAGACGCGGGTTCCCTACGACCACCTCGATTCGGAGGATCCCCTCCTCGAAACCCCCTAGAGACGCGGGTTCCCCCGAGCTCATAAACTCGGAGCATCCCCTCCTCGGAATCCCCGAAGGACGCGGGTTCCCTGCGACCTCCTCAGTTCGGAGGATCCCTTCCTTGAAGGAGGTATGAGACGCGAGTTCCATCCAGCCTTTTCAATGTGGAGGATCCCATCTCCGAAATCCCTAAGCGAAACGGGTTCACTACGACCTCCTCAAATTGGTGGATCCCCTCCTTGAAACCTCCACGAGACGCGGTTTCCCCCGAGCTCATAAACTCGGAGCATCCCCTCCTCGGAATCCCCGAAGGACGCGGGTTCCCTGCGACCTCCTCAGTTCGGAGGATCCCCTTCTTGAAGTAGCTATGAGACGCGGGTTCCCTTCAGCCTTTTCAACGTGGAGGATCCCATCTCCGTAATCCCTAAGCGACATGGGTTCCCTACGACCTCCTCAAATCGGTGGATCCTCCCCCCTCGAAACCCCCAAGAGACGCGAGTTCCCCCCGAGCTCATAAACCCGGAGCATCCCCTCCTCGGAATCCTCGAAGGACGCGGGTTCACTGCGACCTCCTCAATTCGGAGGATCCCCTTCTTGAAGCAGCTATGAGACGCGGGTTCCCTACGACCACCTCGACTCGGAGGATACCCTCCTCGAAACCTCTAGGCGACGCGGGTTCCCTACGACCACCTCGACTCGGAGGATACCCTCCTTGAAATTCCCAAGCGACGTGGGTTCCCTGCGACCTCCTGAACTCGGAGGATCCCCTCTCCAAAATCCCTATGCGCCGCGGCTTCCGTCCAGCCTTCCTAACTCAAAGATCTCCTCCTCGAAGTAGCTATAAGATGCGGGTTCCCTAAAACCTCCTCGACTCGGAGGATCCCTCCTCAAACCCCCTAAGCGACGCTGGTTCCCTGCGACCTCCTCAATTCGGAGGATCCCCTCCTTGAAATAGTTATGAGACGCGGGTTCCCCCCAGCCTTCTCAACGTGGAGGATCCCATCTCCGAAATCCCTAAGCGACATGGGTTCCCTACGACCTCCTCAAATCGATGGATGGATCCCCTCCTCGAAACCCTCAAGAGACGCGGGTTCGCCCGAGCTCATGAACTCGGAGCATCCCCTCCTCGGAATCCCCGAAGGACGCGGGTTCCCTGCGACCTCCTCAACCTGGAGGATTCCCTCTGCGAAATCCCTATGCGCCGCGGGTTCCGTCCAGCCTTCCTAACTCAAAGATCCCCTCCTCGAAGTAGCTATAAGATGCGGATTCCCTGCGACCTTCTCAATTCGGAGGATCCCCTCCTTGAAGTAGTTATGAGACGCGGGTTCCCTCCAGCCTTTTCAACGTGGAGGATCCCATCTCCGAAATCCCTAAGCGACATGGGTTCCCTGCGACCTCCTGAACTCGGAGGATCCCCTCTCCAAAATCCCTATGCGCCGCGGCTTCCGTCCAGCCTTCCTAACTCAAGGATCCCCTCCTCGAAGTAGTTATAAGACGCGAGTTCCCTACGACCTCCTCAACTCGTAGGATCCCCTCCTTGAAGGAGTTATGGGACGCGGGTTCCGTCCAGCCTTGGAAAATGAACAAACCTCTGGAAAATTCAACGGATTGGATGTAGAGAAACTATTGCTTCACAGTACGCCCGTTGACTCATAGGACTGCGCTCTGCACTTTCCCACGAGTCCCGCCGCGAAAAGGTGCGGATTTTTGAATGGGCCAGTTTCGATTCGTTATATTATGATGATAATGGTAACAAACTTGACTTGCCCATACCTGACCTCCTTATATATGCAAAAGACGGGTGTGGGTCATGATGAGGCAAAATGGGGCGGCGTCTTCCAGCCCTTCGGCGTTGACTCGTCCCCACTCACACTGAAATTTGCATGTGCAACTATGGTGAAATCGCGCGCGAATAAGTGCGAGTAGGTCCTGAAGGGCGGGGCGAGGGTTCGAATGAACCAATCGCAGACACATTGCCCACTCACTTTTGCCTCATCACGACCCACACCCACAAAAGACAAGTTGCTTCAAGGCAGCGTGAGGGTAAAAAAAAAAGCACAGTTTCAAAAACCGCGAGAACTTTCCGTACAACCCAATACTTTCTGCAAGGTTTTTACGTTTTTCAGATACTACTTTGGCACATTGAGCAGCCGACGGCTCTTCAACAGCTTCCGAGCCCACATACTGGAGCAGTTAGTTTCATTTATATGTGTTTTAAGACATTTGCGACTATATGCTCCACCGGGTGACACGCGTGGTGCGACGCGTGGGACTGCGTGCTCAACCGGGTGAGCGCACTCTTTTCAGAGTTATATTTTTATGAAGCTGTCATAATTAGCAAACTCCTATATAGAAGTATACGTACAAGTATTCAAGCGCTCTTCACACGCACTGTGCAGAGCAGATCCGCCCTCAAAAGTTTTCAATACGTGGTTGAAGCGTACAACAGAGAGAACGATACATACAAAAAAGAAACTTCAATCAATATCAAGTGAATGGGCGATAAACCTTTGAAAACACTCCCAACGATCACAACAGAGAAAACGGTAGATCTCAGATTCGTGCAAATTCGGAGTATTATGCGGCAGAGAAAAAATTCCCACCACGTGGAACTACGTGCTCAAGTGGTTGAGCACGGGACCCATGCGCGTTCAAATGCGTATGTCTCGGGGGGCGGTCGTTTGGCGCGACTCTTCGAGTGACACCATAGACATGCTGAATCTGGAGCGCGCTACTACCACACGATTACGGTCATGCGTCGCGGTTTGCCTGGATCTGCCTGACGGAGCAACTCGTCCAACCAGCCATCATCCGACCGAAGAGGAGAACGTTGAACTAGCGGTAGTAATGGGTTTTAGGGTATGGATAGCGTATACGGAACGTTCCGAACATAAAGCTCATCTGAATTCACCACTGAATGTACTGTCAAAACAAGGAAATTTCTACGGGGGCCCTATGAATACGCTGTTAGAATGAGAAGCTTTCTGGAACATTCGAACAAATACTTCTAATAAGTAGATTTTTCGAACTGGTTAATAGTTGAATTACACGGACTTGTGGCCTTCTGAAGTTCTTGGACATTTCAGTTAAAGTTGAATACCTGACGTCAAGTTGATCTACATAAAGATTAGTTTCGTCAAAGCCTTATCAATTCTATATATATATATATATATATATATATATATATATATATATATATATATATATATATATATATATATGTATAAGTGCAGCTTTTATTGAAGTGAAACCTAATTCCTTTAGGGGTTTGTTACGCAGAGGAATCTGGAACTCTGTACGCTCTTTTCCATGGTATGACTATGCCGGAAAGGTGGACCAGTTACACTGTTAGGCAGATCCAGACAAACCGCGACGCATGACCGTAATCGGATGGTAGGCAGCACGCCCCAGACCCAGCCTGTCTGTAGTGCCACCCGAAGAATCGCGCCATACGACCTACACCCGTATGTCCCACGTGACACACCATGCCAAAAGCGTAAGGTCGCGAATGTGTTAAGAGAAATGCTAGCTTTTGAGGATCTGATGGATCCTAACCCGATCGCTCTCGTTACTGCATTTCTTGCTTCCTCACCATGAAACGCTTAAGGTAACTGCAGTCACGTTCGTACCTACGGGCCGACATTTAATTTCTGGTGGAGAGGACGGCGTTGTGGCGTGCTACCGAATTCCTCAGGCTGGCATGACGTCTCCCGGCAATATTGAACAAGAGGAGGAAAATAACATGAGTCTGTTTACTTGCTTGCTTATACTAGTTGTTTGATATTTAACCAGTTTGGATTTCTTGTACATTATTGAATATTTGACTGACTCTAGGCTTTCTCGATCAAAGAGATGAAAACGAACCAATGGATGTGGATCAGGGCAGCGGCTGACATAGTAGGATTTATTTGTTCTCGTTTTTGTTATCAGTTGTTGGGCCACGTTCTGTAATTGTATATTACGATCTCATATAAAGACTCTTATCCTGCTCTTCATTCCTTTCATTGTGACTATTCATCCAAACCCGTGAAGTGGATCTCATGTGTTGCTCCGTTCCGCACTTAAAAATTGTTGTGGTGCGTGAAATTGTACTTCAAATTTCATTAACCCGAAAACACGGGTTTTATTGAAAATAAAAATGGAAAGACTTTTGTAAAGGGTTAGGCAGAAGCCTGATCTCATTCGTGTTGGTTGTGTTTCCTTACGTGAGGAAAGAAAAGCTTCACTTCAGGGAATAGCTTTATTTTCCCTTCAGCAAATCAGTAGCATTCTCCTCTTGTCTATGGAATCAGTACCATTTCCTCGGTGGAAAGTGAGTCACAATGAGCTCAACGATTTTTCAGGATTCCCATTCGTGAAAAAGAAACCGTGTTGATGATTAGGTGTCTGCATTAGTTCTGTCACAGATTGCAGTCTTGAAAATTTTAAGCTCGAGAAACCCGTTGTGGTTTGCTTTAAAACGCCTTTCTGGCAAGGAGTCCACCAGTGCCGGACGCAGGAGTTGCTAGCCAAGGGGGGGGGGGGTGTAAAGGCGTGGAAGAAAAAACTGGCATCTCTGCCACTCCGTGGACCTAGATGGGATGATAAAATTACTAAAATATTGATTTTAACATTGAACACCCAATAGTGAATTTTTTGAAAATAAAAAATGATGGAAAAGAAGCTTATCCAATATTTTGCCTACTTCAAATGTAAAGAAATTTCAAAATTCCGGCGAACCATTCGGAGTTGGGGGAGGGGGCGGGTAGTCTTGCAGTGGTGTATGACAAAACGCCAGTTAATGTTCTTTTGGACAAAGCAGTGACGAGCGAAAAGAAGTACGAGCAACCACTTTCATAATATATTGGTGCTGCTGGAGCTCATTTGTCCAGGTGAAGGAATTACCTCCGCCAGCTGGAAGTGGGTAAACACGGCCGGGTGCTATAAATTAGCATCAATTGCTGTCTAAGCTGTCGTCGACATATTTTAGTGTATTTGCATCACGCGCTACGAGTTATTGCTCGAGATCATTCAGCTCATCTGGTGAAATTCGCAATTTTCGGGCTATGTTTTGATTAGCATTATTAGCACTCATCCTATAAACACCTGCTTTGCATCTTTTATCAAAAAGTTTACACAGTTGTAAATTCACTCTAGCGATGAACAGCATTTCATTCTTCAAAACAATGCCTGCTACAGGTATTCTGGGAATTCCGGAGATGAGATGAGCAGTAGAGGGCTATTGATGAAAAATCTCCACTGCTTCGTGGAAGGTTCGTTCTAAAATACGGCAAATGAGGCGTCAACAGGCACTCTGAGATCACCAATTGCTCTACTGAGAAATTCGTCCAATTCAACGCAGTTATGCTACATATTGCAACAGTGCAAAATCACTTATTGTGTATTTGTTTCTGGACCGTACGCTATCTTTCGGTAACGTATGTACCGTCAACTTCAGAAACCGTCGTCCAGCATTTTGCCCCAGGCGTAATCACGTTGCAGATGGAAGCAAAATCTGTTCTCTGGTTTTCCTTGGTAATACTCTATCTCTTTTTCTGGCATAACTGCGAGGGGCTGGATTAACTAGGTTGAATAACTATCCTTTTCATTATGTGAGCGTAGGTCAAACCTACAACATTACCGAAGTGTCTGCACTTCCCACCATTAAATTTGAACCTAGTTCAATCCGCGAAATTTTTGGAATCTATTGAATATATACTGCTCTTTCCTGCTTTCACTCGATTCTGTAATGAAGAGACTAGAAATTTTATGGCATGGGCGTTTCTGTTAAAGTGAAATGCCACACATGTCCTTTAAAACATTACATTTCACTGTATTTCGTTAATATCTTTTATGACGCGAAGTATAAACTAATGCGCTTTGTGATCCTACTGAGGAAACCTAGAAAGCGTGTTCTGCATGAAATTGAAAGATGCATGTCCCACGATCAGGGATGTTCGTGCAAAGTGTGGTCCTTTCTGAAATCAATGGTCTATACCAGCCATGCAGAACCCGTGCATACCCGTGCAGAACACACACGTGCATAATCCGACGCAAATCCCATGCACAAACCACGAAAAATCTACGATTTTTGGAATTTTCCTGTGAGTACCTGAATGCCTGTTAGTAGCGCAGGTCTGAGAAAAAATCCACAGTCGAAGCGCATGCTTCCTGGTTGTGAATCCCTTTTTTTTCGCAATTTTTTTAAGCTATGGGGACTGCTCGTGTTCTTTCATGAGGTGGAAAATTGCGCATCAGAACTAGTATAACAAAACGCGCAATTATATTGGAAAATAAAATCACATTTTCCCTTGATTTGATGAAATCGGGTAAGAGAGTACTGAAAATATTTTCAAAAGTAGTGCATTTTCAGCCCTAAATACAAAAAAGAGCGGAAATCTATTCAGAAACATTTTCTTGAAGAGTAGAGTAGGGGAAAGAAAGACAATGTTGTGCCGAGCCTTGAGGGTGTCTAGTCGATGATACAGTAAAAGTCTGTATAGATCACACCGTACGGCGCGCTTGCGCGGGAACGTATACCTTATTCGGAAAGGACGCTGGGATATGTCGGTATTAGGCACACATAATCAGTAGCTAGCTGGTAGCTACTGAACGATAACATACCAAACAAGAGCACCTAAAAGTACATTACAATAAGAAAATGTAGAAGTTAAAAATCCGCTTAGCAATTTTCTCCTCTCCTAACACTTTCGGTACAAGGCTTCGATGCTATACATTCTGGTGTTGAAATCGATAAACGTGGAATTCCCTATTCAGAGCATAGTACTTCCGCTGTACGAGTTCAAATAATGAAGGAAACGGAGAATACTATCTAAACAAACACTGGCTTTCATAGAACTTACTTTCTACGTGTTGCGGAATTTCAATAAAGATGACCTGTTGTTTGTTCAGGGAACACATTACGCTTTTTTCATATGTTAAGCGACCAGAGAGCCACGTACTAGGCAAAGCCTCGAACCAGGAGACTTTTATCACGCCAACAAACGGAACCCATCAGCTTTGGCGATTTTTTCCTTGAGAAACGAAAAGAAATTCTGACTACCTCATATTCAGTAGGTGCGTATTCGCACATTCACAAACTATGGTACGCATCATTTTTTCACTCGAATATCTTCCCTTCTTAGGTTCAGACACTTTATATCCATGGCCGTCTTTTGCTTACTTTTTCTCGTAAATCTTAAGCAAATTCATGAGATTTAATGCATGATATTATTTTTACGGAGGAATAACTTGATTTTTACGTCCATGACTTTTTTGGTTAAGTTCCTGAGAAAGGAAAAAATATGGAGGGGACTCCATGCAGAAGTGTAGAGCAAATTAGTGCATTGAGAAACATTCGACTATCGTCACTTTTGGAACAGGCCACAACTACTTTCAGAACTGATTCGTTGGCCCGGCTATGCTCCATTTGGGTCAGTTTCTTGTTCATAAAATTAGCTCAATAAAGTATGAATCCTCCTGTCTGGAGAAGATTGGCTCATTAGTAGTGAGATATCTAAAGCGACAAGCTATCAAACATCGCATGCCATACACAAAACATGTCTGTCACCATTCCCTCTCTATTGCTGTGTCCTGTCATAATTTTATTTGGACATATTTATTCTCATTAGCAACGCTTCACAGCTTGCAAGAGACTAGATTGGATCATTCGCCTATTTAATTTTCTTTTTTGCCAAACATTTTGCAGGAAATCCTTCTTCAATTCTTAGTCTGAAGTCAACACGAAATTAGTGACTAATTTTATGGTCTAGTGAACCCTGCGTGAGATGGCTCTCTAGCTCAAAACACTTTCGACAATCTTGATTTCTGTTGGTTTTCAGTTCCTCTCCCTCCTCTAGCGTATTTGTAGGAGAGAATTTCTAGCAAGAGTAAGACTACAATACTGTTGAAAGTACGTTCATCATTTGAACAATGTCATCGTTGTGTCATTGTTGTGTCAACAATGTCATTGTTGTGAATGTCATTGTTGTGATACCATGTCTGGCAAGAATTTTCCTTCGATTTTCTTTCTTGACTTCTTGATGCTGGAATACTCATGCTGAGAACATTCAACCAACACCGATTGTGTGGATTTATAGCGTGTCGGTGCAGATATGTTAGGAGAACCGCTGGGATTTCTAATTCCATGAAAAGAGTTCGCTTCCTTGTTGACTATAACACGCCAAAGTCGTAAGTTAACTGTGTTAAGTTGAGGTAGACATGGACTTACATTTTTGGCTTTGTAGTGGTACATAGATTAGGAAACTAATCTAACTCTAGAAATCTAATATTAATCGGTATGGTATCAGCATCAGCTATTCATCATTGGAATCGTGTCTACCTTGACCCATTATTGCACACGGTGCATCACGACTTTTGTTCAAATATTACTGTGCGATGGACATGACACATCACGTCCTGCTTTCATGCTGAAAATTGCACTTTTCCGATGTCCTTTCTGCAAGACTGCACTGTTGGATACAGAAAATCATCGAATAATGAGGATGAGCTCGACTGGAGCTGAAACGTTAAATGGCCACCCATGCAAAAATATGCCCAGATCGCAGTGTGCTAATAACTAGATGAGTGGGTGTCCAGTGTATGTACATACGTAGCTGGCAATAATAGTTAGTGTCCAAAAGCCAGCAACTTTTCTGTTAGTCTTCTGAGAATGAGAGGAACCAATACAGAAAGAAAAAATGTACTGCTCATATTCTCGATTTCATCTTTCCCAACCGTATTCTGGGCTATGAGCCATCTTGTCTTACACTTGAGTTGTTAGATTGTTTGGAAATCAATGCAGGGTACTAATCTCTTCCTTCGAAGCTCATCCCAGCTTTGATTAGAAGTTATTCGTCGAAATACGAATGTTAGAATCCACACATTTCTGCCACAAACTCATTCACTCCGCTTGTATAAAACACTGGAGTTGTGGAGCCGATTAAAGATAGTGTGTCAGATCATGGACCGCACTCGCGATTCATGCCAGACGAACATATGCGAGCAGCTGAGCGCAAAGATGTCCTTCAAGTTTCACAGAAACGTCGAAAGCCCTGTAAGACACGGATTTCGTTGGCGCCATGGTTTTTTTAGCCTGGCAATATTTATTACTTGGTCATATCTAATGGAGAAGCTCATTTTTTCTTAACTTCACAGCTTCGCTTCTTCTAGCTTCCTAGCGAAGAAATTCGTCCATTCCAATATCAAATTTGGCCTTCAAAACAGTGATATTCACCGTTTTTTTCAGATTTCAAGCACATCATTGGAAGCAGCGCGTCGAGTAGGACCACATTATCGTTAATATCTCGATACCCATAATGGGTGTGATAGTGCACTTAATTGGCGGTTTCTACGTGGGTTTGGTTACTGAAGCATTTCGTGCTCGGGAACATGTCGAAATGCTTAAAATGGTGTTTGATGGGCGAGAGGTGCGTCGAATATAGTACAGTTTATCCTAGAGCTTGCGCGTCAGAAGCATCTATCTGCGAAGAATTTTCCATGAGTACCGGTCAACGGCGCATGTGCATCCTCGATGAAACGAACGCGCGACCGCCTTGAGACTATGAACGCGCGCGTCTGAGCTGCGTCAGGGATGCGCTGCGCAGTATCCTTCATCACGTAGACGCGCGCGCGTCAAACGCCCGTATCTAGTATAAATTGCCCATATGATGGATAAAACAGATTTGTACATAGCTCGTCCAACTTTTGCAGCACCTTTTGTGGCCGAACGTTATCGTAGAGGAAGATTAGTTTTCTACTCATCAATCTTGTGTAGATACTTAGAAGTTTCTGGTGCATTTGATCGGCTTCCTGGACGTCTTCGATGACGTAACTCCTTCGCTCGGATTCAGGACAGTGGTGGATCAATCCAGTGGCAGAGCCCCAAACTGTTAGCATGACATTCTTTTGGTACAAAATTTGTTCGTGTAAGGGTTGTGCACCTTGATAACTGTTCAATCATTGTGGTCATTTATCGTAGAGGATACTGTGCTCTGGATTAGCAGTGAGTTAGAATTAGTAGAAGTAAATTAGTTCCAACTGCTCGATGCCTCTACACACCTCTAGACTGCGGAGTTTGTTGCAGTTGCAATTTATGGTAAAATTCAATCATAATGTGAAAAAGTGCACAAAATAGTCTTTGCAATGATACATGATAGTACTAAGTATGTTGTTAACATTAAAACAGCACGAAGAGGATAAAATTAGGATAAATTTTCGCGCAGTCTAATATATTCGCCAGATAGTATCTACTCGAAATGGAATGAAAATGTTTTACGGAGAAATTGAAAGGACCTCGCACGCTTATCGAAAAAGGAACCCTTACCAAACGAGACTCATCTGTGCGAAATAACAAAAGCTTATTGGTTTTGCTTTGAAAATCCATGCTCTCTGAGATGTAATTCGACCAAAATTGCTTACTGAATGAGCAGAGCATTTCGGATGTGAAATGTTGCATAGGCCACGGAATGTATTTGACGGCGATTATTGCGGATCGCCTGGCATCGATGCGGTAATTTAGTTCTTCACAACAAGCAAGCTTCGGCTTGCTTGGTGAACACCTCATAGAACCCGTTTTCTGCCTGTCATCCACTCTTGAAATTATTTTGGGAGCTTCTCAGCCCAGCTTCATTTGTATCTCTCTCTCTCTCTCTCTCTCTCTCTCTTGTTTCGCTTGATTTCATTTAGAGCTGTCTCGGTGGGTGAAGGGATTAATCATACACGGCGAAGGCTTTAAAGGCAGCAGTCACGGAAATTTTTGGGTTGAAGGGTTTGGGTCGCGGCATACCGGGGTTTTTAGGGGCGATGAACTCATTGACAACTATGAAGTAGCGTGAAACACGCGAAAAACACAGAAAATGATGGCGGTATTTCATGTGAGTCCACAGCGCGCCGAAATTACGTAGTTTGGAACTGATTTCAATTTCAAATAATCGAAGAATATTTGAAATCAGCGAAATCAACGGTAAAACAAGTAAATGAAAATGTACGTAATGACGCGAATGCTAATATAAAATTAATTCCTCACCTATTTAACGAATTGGCACTACTCGGCAAAAATCCGCTCAAACTTTGCGTATTAGGTTACTTAAGTGCTGAACATGAATATTGTATCCGTTTTGCACCGCAACCTCGTTTCTGTAGGGTTACGGTAAGTGTACTGTAGTCATGGCATCTCACAGAATCTCCTTAAATTTTACTTAGAGGGGTTATTTTTGGCGCTGAATACGAATATTGCACCCGTCTTGTGCCATGACCACACTTTCGCAGAGATACAATAGGTACATATATGGTTGAAAATTAGGAAAAAATGCCAATTTCCGGAAGAAAAAATGGTGGCATGCAAAATAATGTGGAAAGTCTTGACCAGTGCCCGAAATAACACTTGTGCAGAAAATTTGAGGAGATTCGGTGAGATGCGTATCTCCAGTATGCTTAGCGTAACCTTACCAAAACGGAGCTGCGGTACAAAAGAGGTACGATATCCGTGCTTAGCACTCAAATAACTTAATTTGGGCGAAGTTTTGGCGAAAAACTTTTCATCGGAATTTTTGGAGCAGAACTAGCAGAACGGTGCCCACGAAGTATCAATTCACGTTTGGCGGAAAAACGTCATCGATACCTCTCGTCGTACTGACACTTGTGAGAATAAGCACTGTAAGCATCCAACCGCCAATGTTTGAGAACTTTTTTTTTGCTGCACAAACACAACAGAATCGTGGTAAGAGAAGATGGCCAGTGCTCTTCACTAAAGCGATCTCTATATACAACTGCTTCGACAGTGGGCCGTGAAGTTCGCACCCAACATCGTGCCACTTTACGGCAAAGTTCACTGGACATCTGGTGGTCAAACGTTGCCTTAGTTAGCGCGTGGTTGATTGTTTTTCTCATCAGAATTGAATTCTCATTTAAAAAGCACAATGAAGTCTATATTCCTCGCTGTGTTTATCATTGTTATTCTCCATCCGGAACCTCTGATCCTTACCAACCAACACATCTACAGTTTCAGCTTCGAAGCAACTTAGCTCGCCGCAAATTTTAGGCGATGAACTGAAGAAAATTCAAAGTTCTATCTCGAGAATGAGCCATGAGGGCGGCACCTGAGACTTGATAAGGCATAACGTATGTTTCTTTGCTCAACTATGCTCCTACGAAAAGCGCCTCTAAATGGAATTGCTGCCTTCAATGCTAAAAAAGCAGTCTTTACAAAAAATATTTGCGTTTCTCCTCCACATAACTATTGAGTCGAGGAGCTGTGCGTCTTTACTCTTGATATAATTAGTCACGTTTCACGATTGCATTTAGTACTGTCAGTTCATGTCAAGGAAGAGCAAAGGATGTCAACAGAACTGAAAAATTACAGAAAAAGGAACCATGGGGAACTCAACTATAAAGCACTTAAGCTGGAAATTTTCCTATGATTTGTTCTTCTAACAAGTATTGAAGTACTCGCAAGAAAATCGCAAGGCTTTTGATATTCCTTTGCCTTAATAACATCTAACTTTCTTGTAGATTTGATGATTTGCTTCCTCCCTGCGTCCTGCGAGAACGTTCGGAAACGACCTTTCAATTGCGTTGGACTCTAAAGCGGAACACGCTCGTGAAAGCAAAACACGTGTTGCTACCGTATTTTTGGCCCATCCTGTACGTGTGATCGTCTGGGTCTTTACCCTTTTTCTCCTAGACAACTCCGTCCTGTTAACGCGCCACAAATCAAGATGCTTTTTGCGTCTGCTTCCTACATGCTTCAATATGAACAAGCTTCAAACATTCCATTTGAATGCTATTCAATTTAATGCACGATACCTGTAATTTACAATGATTTCCATTTTGAAAAGCTCGCTGATGACACCGGCATTCATACTCCGCATTGCTCAAAAGAAGAAGAATGCTAGGGAAATTTGTCGATCACGGCCACAGTTCTTGTAAATTGCGAGGATATGCTCGTCAACGTGCCCTTCAAAATACCCAAACGTTCCGTTCACGGTTTTCATGTCCTCTGATTTGATATCTGCTTTACATCCCACCTGTGGGCTCTCAGAGCCTGTAATACGGTACGTCTGCTTTTGCTAAGTCTGCTTTTGCTCATATTGTTTGTCCGTAGGTGGTTAGGCGACAAAGTTGGGACAAAGACAGACAAATCCTTTGCATATGAAAGGCAGCTGCCGGTTTGACCATCCAAACTGGTGGTGTTTGCAGTGCTCTCGAAGAGCAAACCATTGGATTTACTCGCAATTCAGGCGTGCTAACAATCAGCGAGCTCGACATAAATGGATGTTATCCGAAATCTATGTATTAGACATCTGCGAGTGTAGAGTGGTGAGAAGACTCTGGTCATCGAGGGTGAATGAGGTACGACTTCTGCACAGGAAATAAGTTACCCTATGATATAACAGTCGCAAACCTAGACTTACGAGTGGAGAGTGAGATTTCGTCACAGAAGTGGTCTGGCACGTGCTGGTGGTCCGAATTCTAGAAATCCTGCCACTCCTACATCCACCACTAATGTGTACTTATGCGTATTAACGGGTCGATGTGTCTGTTCACGGTTGGTTACCTTCAGCAATGTCCAAGGCACTCTTACCGATGAAAATTGATAGGAACTGCGATCGTACTAAAGAAAAGTTGGGATTAGAACTCGGTACTCCGCCTACGGGACCTTTTTCTTGAGCAAATCGCGGGAATTTATTAGTGCCCTCGATGCGTTGGAGAACAGATTAAAGAAAGTAGACTGACTGTTTTGTAACATGCAATCGTAGCCCAAAGAAAATGTCATCTGAGCTGAGCTGAGGCTTTCGTATCTCAAGGATGTCTAGTTCTGGCAGTGGCTTTTGTCTGCAAATTCGTAAGTTCCTTGTATTCGCATTGGTCCAAAGAAAAAAAAAAGCGTCCCGACACCGCGTACACCCCTGTTTGTTGCATGCCAAAGCCATGAATCATATAGTGTAAATTTAGTTGCCAGATTCTGTTGTCAACTAGTGTGCACAATATGCACAGTATGATTATTTCATGACGTAAATGTCATGACGTAGATGTCTGCAATGATTCATGTACATGTCGCAAATACATTAATGTTAGTTGCGCCGTACGATCCGTTTTATATAACGTATTGGTCTTCAGAACAATGTCCTTAACATACAGTCCCAGGAAAATGCTGCCTAGTGTTTCGTGTGTTTCGTGTGTTTCGTGTTTGTTGTGTCCATAGTTTTATTACGTCAGCTGCACGTTCCCTTAAAAGAGTTATCGATAAAAAAAAGTAGGCAAAATGAAATTTGTCAGCAGCTAAATGAATAATTGTGCGCAGCAGTCATTGAAGCAAACAAAATTCGTGAGCATCATAAGCACTGCTTCTCTGAAAAGAACCATCATTACGTCCTTACGTTTTCGCTAAGAATAGCTCTGCCGTTTTTGAAAGGAAGAATTCTTCTGATGCGCGTAGAGTTCTTCCGCAGCGTACTTATAAGAGCGTGGATATGCATCCACCTACCCCTGGATAAGCTGAAGCGAAACGGCCGTTTTGTTTGCCCACCCTCTCGAGATAGAACTAGTTTCCCAGAGTTGCTTCCATGTATCATTACTTACGCGTTCAACACGGAAATCCTTTTTCAAAGGACCGAACAGATTGGGGGGGGGGGCTCTCAAAGCCGTCGTTTTCATAAAATTGGGCAAATTTCACTACTGTATGTATTCGTAGCCTTCATGGTTGCAAAACCAGTAGCATAGCCAAATTTCAGAGACCACACTTTCAATCTGTATATATAAAAGTGAAAGTTTGTGTGTTTGTTTGTGTGTTTGTGTGTTTGTATGTTACTTATAGAAATCGCGGAGGGTGAACCTATTCGGACCAGATTTTGCATGAGGACTCTCCAGGGGCCGGCGGAGGTTATAGGCTACTTTGCACCTGCGGTTATCGACTGATTTATCGATTATATCGATTTTACTGATTTTTCGTTATTTTTGCCCAACGGTCGGAGGAAACATGTCTTCTTGGGTTCCTCAATACGCTGAATACGAATATGACAACCATTTTGCGCGAAATATTGGTTTATTGATTTTATCGGTTTTTTCCATTTTCGCTCGGGAACGGACAACGACATGTCTTCTGGGGTTCCTCCATACGCTCAATACGAATATGACAACCATTTTGCGCGAAATATTGGTTTATTGATTTTATTGGTTTTTTCCATTTTCGCTCGGGGACGGACAACGACATGTCTTCTGGGGTTCCTCCATACGCTCAATACGAATATGACAAACATTTTGCATAAAATATCGATTTTTTGATTTTGTTGATTTTTAGCTCTTCCGCCCAATGGAGCGATGAGGACATGTCTCCTGGGGTTCCTCGATACGCTGAGTATGAATATGACAACCAGTTTGTACGAATACGTCGATTCAATGTCACCGAAATAGCTTTGCTAACTTTTCGCCCACAAGTCGATGGGAAAAGGTCACCTGGACTTCGCTAACATGCTGATCACCAAAATTATGGAGATTTTAAGGAATTTGTCGATGATAGTAATTGGCCTCAGCAGTATGATGTATCCGAGGCAGTAAAACACCCGAACGAAGCCGGATACCGCAGCTAGTCGGAGATAACTGCAAGCATATCGGCTACGCGATGACACCATGGGCAGGTTAGAGTCCACCTATAGCTCTTCTCACAAAAAGGCTCAGGGAGGGGGGAGGGGTGAGCCTGCAAGAAGAACGCCGCGTGCGGTAAAACTCTCTCTCTCTTTCTCTCTCTGTCTTTCTCTCTCTCCCTCTCTCTGGAGGGTTGAGTTTCTGAATTTCCCAGCTGATGCCCCCGCACGGCGTTTACATAACATTCGCAGCCATTTTCACTCGGCGTTTACATAACATTCGCAGCCATTTTCACTGAGTTGAACTCATTTTGAGGCTGCATTCGCAGGACCACAACGGAAACAAGAGTACATCAGAAGGGCAAAAAATTCACTTATAATTTTTCTAGCTGATCATCACCTGGGTGCAGGGTAATACACCCCTGACCATTCCTCTCGATGACTCGCAGAGCAAGTTCGCAAAATGACGCGGAGGGGCCGGAAGCAGCAAAAACTGCCGAAACCCACCTACTCGCGTCGTTTGTCGCGGTGGCTCTCTTGTTTGTCTCCTCAACAAATTCTTCTATTATACTGTCTCTCTTAATCACCCTTGCATCAAGAAGCACTGCCCGTCTGCTGAGCCTTTTCTCAGCACCTGCAGAGGTGATGCGGCGCGGCTCAGCAGACGGGCGGTGTTGTATGGAGCAAGGATGATTGAGGGTGACTTTAGCTTATGTCGTAATACAATTTCACCACTGCATCGTTCTGGAGATTGTGTTTTGAAGCAGAAATTCATCCGGAACATATATAAACAAAAACATCTCCAGTACCATCTGAATATAACACTATTCACATCTCTTCTGATAGCCCTCCGCTCTAACAACACCGCTGACTATCCACAAGTGCGCTTGAACTTCCGGTGTGTTGGAGAGATTTATTAGTGACCCCGAAGAAGGGTTACATGCAATGTTAGTGTTGCATTTGACCATTTGTTCGTGCGACTCTGAGCAAGCACTCTGTCAACTGGAAGACTTAATTTGTCGCTCTATTCAGTCGCAAATTTATGACCCTGACGTGAGTATATCACTGAAACTCACAATATAATGCTATGCGATTCAGTCAGCATTTTGTGATTGCTTTCCAAGCTGGAGCAGCTGCTTAGCTGTTTAGAGAGCGGGTTCATACCTCGCCCTTTGTTTCCTCAAAAAAAAGAGACTCCATATGTATCTGTTCTCGCTGTACTGAATTCAGAGGCTTTGTAACCTTAGCAGAGCCATAGGTAATCCTGCAACATATTACCATTAAATCGGACATTTTTTCTTTACAAATTATTGCTGTTGACATGATGAATGAAATGCGGAGGATTTCAATTTTACATATGCATGCAACACATTCATTAGCCATTACTTCATCCTACGGTAGCATGTCTCCTTGCGAAATGGCCTGGTGCTGAATTTTGAATTCTGCCCTGATTTCTTCTAGGCTATGAAAGCCAAATCCGTACATGTGACTCTCGCAGAAGTGGTGGTTTGTGGATGATGCTAGCAATGAATGGTTGGGTGAGTTTATGACTAGCGCAAGCCGTTCCACATGGATCTGCCTTTCTCCCTTTCTCTTCCCGATACCAGGAGTCTAGCTTTGCCGCCACATATCCCTCATGCTTGGTTGAGTTCTGGGTGCTACAGTACTGCTGACGAGATATCAAAACTGAGATATTACTCCGCTGAGACAGCGCTCCTCGCTGCGTGTTATCATAATTTCTTTAGAGCAGCTCTCGTCAAAGAATGAGTGTCTTCTTCCTCCTTCTCCTTCCTAGCCTGTTTCCCAGCGTTTGGGGTCGGTGTTTCTCGTGAGATTGCGCCACTTCCTTCGATCGTATACATCACGCACGCTAAGTTTGAGGAACCACATATCATCTTCAATCCTGTCCAGCCACCCAGTTTTTGGTCTTCCTCTCGGTCTAAGTCCTTCCACGGTGATGCTCATTGCTGATTTGGCGACTGAACTGTCGTCACTATATGACCGTACCAGCGCAGCCGAGCTTCTCGCATCTTTGCCTTGATGGCTGCTACTCCAAACAGTGAGCGTACGTTTTCGTTTCGCCCGTCAAAGCGTGTGATCCAGTGAGTCCAGCGAAGCATTTCATCTCCATTATGTGGAGGGTCTGCTCGTGTTTCAAAGTGGTCGGCCAGCATTCCACTCCATACAACGCGACAGGCCGGACTACTGTTCGATAAATCTTTGACTTTAGCTTCAACGGGATCTTCCTACCGCACATCACACTCGTTACCTGCCTCTACGTGTACCACGTAACGTTATCTACGTTTAGCTTCCATCAACGTGTTACTGTCGGCTGAGATACGCGATCCGAGCTACTTAAACACGGAGGCCTTCGGGAGTTCCTCAGTGGCTATCGTACCGGGTGTTTGTTCTCCGCATTCAGAGTACTCAGTTTTCTTTATGTTAATTTTCATCCCATATCGTCCAAGCCGGTCTTTCCAAGCCTATACCTTTACCCGGAGTTCCTCCCCAGTGCGTGCAGCGACTACTACATCGTCTGCATAAAGAAGCGTCCATGGTGGACCTGATTGGAAATCACTCAATACTGTTTCCCTGCACAGGATAAAAAGAAGTGGTGAAAGTGCAGAGCCTTGGTGGACACCCACGCGGACATTAAACGGAGCTGATATTCCTCCAGCGCTTCTGACTGAACTAGTGACATTCCTGTAGAGAAGCTGCACCCATCTGACGTACTCTTCGGGGACCCCATGACTGCATAATGACATTTAAATCAGTTCACGGAGCATATTATCGAATGCCTTCTCAAGGTCAACAAAAGCCGGATGTACGGTTTTCTTCTTCTCTCGATGCTTCTCCGTCTGCAGCGTTACAACATGGATTGCATCGGTTGTGCCACAATTTTTAACGAATCCACACTGATTTCGCTTCATTTCAGCGATGTCTCGAAGTCTTCTGTCTAGAACTCCTTGAAAGATCTTCATCGTGTGGCTTAGCAGCCTAATCGGTCGGTACATTGTACATTCTGCTACGTCTCCTTTTCCCTTCCAAATAAGTAATGTTGTGCTCGTCGTCCGCGATTCGGGCAGCTTTCCCTCGGCTGTAATTACTTTGAAGAAACTAGTGAGTCATCGTGTTCCTTCACCCCTAGCTATTCTCCAGACTTCGGAATAGCAGGTCATCTGGGCCCGGCGATCGTCCATCCCTCATCTTTGCTACTGTATCTGCAATTCCTCCTTCCAGAATCAGTGGAACAGGGCCAAATACCGGAATTGCTGACGGTATTTGTGGGTGTGGAAACTTTACGTTGCACGTAGTCGTAGTGTTTGCGCCACCGGTTAAAAATGCCCGGAAGGCGATGGAGCAAACGACGCTTTTATCTCGAACTTGTATGACATGCCCCAAATCTTCAGTTGCACGTTGCCTCGCTTTTGCAATGCGGTAGATCTTCTTCTCTCCATCAGCGGGGTCCAATTCGTCATGCATATCGTTATAACAAACCTCCTTTGCAGCAGAGATGGCTCTCTTCGCCGCAGGCTTCGCTTCTCTGTATTCCTGCATATTCTCATCCAAATTCAACTCTAGCTGCTTCTTGTTCGCGACTTTCTTCATCTTAATAATGTCTTGAATCTCCTCTGCACACCACCAACTCTCCCTTTTAATGAACGGTATTCCTGGTCTAGTGATACCGAGAGGGCTTCCTGCTCCTTCAGTGATTGCTCGCTCCAACCACGACCATTTCGTGTTGACGTCTCCGGAAGAGGCACCATTTACTGCAGCCTTGAACACAACTTGCAACTCTCCCTCACGCTCAGTTATTCTCCACCTTTTGATTCGTTGCAGCGAAACCAGTGGTCGCACAGGGCACCGATGTTGTAGTTGCATGTCCAGATAAGAAGACGATGTTAAAGAGCAATACCATCTGAGGGTATCAATTTGGCGTCGATAATGTTCCTCAGCTCCTTGTGTCGCACTAGCATGTAGTCAATTCGCATCGCACCTCCTTCACTGCGGTATGTGATGAGGTGTTTGTTTTTACTCACGAAGAACGTGTTCACTACAACCAAATCCGCAGCTTCAGCGTAATTGAGGATTGAGGATCATTTTCCCTTCTTCGTTCCGTGTGCCATAGCTTCGACCTCCATGCCACCTTTCGTAGCCGTCTCTACACGACCCGACATGTCCAATAAGATCACCACCAATTATTACAATTTGATTTTAGTCAAAATCCTGCGTGAGCGGTTCAAGAAACAGGTAAAAAAAACGGTAAAAACATTCCTTCATGTCGTCGGTACTGTGGCCCGTATTCACACACAACTCGTATTACGTCGCCTCCTCCGCTGATCTTGGTAGACACGTGCATAGGTACGATAACCTGAGACGCGTCTGTACCCACCTTCACTCACGGCTACGTCCCCGGGGGGAACCTTCACCCGCGACGAAGAGGATAAGTTAGATCGGAGCGCAGCCCCGGATTACGAAAGAGGGTGCTAAAGACGCGCATTCTGTTGGGAAAAGAAGGGAATACATGGAATGCGCAGTTGTGGATTAAATTCTACGTACAAAACACCATCAGGAAACATGAAGCTCAGGAGTCGTCGGCGAACACGGGTTGAGGAGAATCGTTGAGAATACAGGCATGAGATTGCCTAAAATCTGGGCTCTGGCCTAGAATATCACCTTCAATTCAAAAAAGTAAGTGATGCGCAGTCGTCGGACGGAATAACAATAGTAAGTTACACTAGATAGTATTGAAATGACAGAATTGTAGCTAAGAATAACTGAGAGATCTCCTAAAATGTAAAAACCACGATATCTTCTGTATTTGCGAGAATTGAAAGTTGCGCAGTTGTCAGCTGAACTCAGAATGAAATTCTGAGCAGAATGATGTATAATTCTTGGTACGCTTACGCTACGCTAAATGGCTAAATGGCTCCTTTTTTCGCAGTTGTCTCTGTCGTGATTCAACTCCGTCGATAAAATCATACAAAGGAGCCATTTGTATCGAAGAAACCTCATCTTCGCAGTTTCCGTTCTGAATCCTTACTCTTGACCATGGAGACCTGAAACTCGAGGGTAAAGCACAGCTGAGTGGGATTGAGCAGGACTAGCAGTACATACAGGGAACTCCAAAAATACGCAGACAAGGGTCGGGACCGCGGCGCGGCTCTCTTGGGCAGAGACATGAGCGGTTTGAATGGCGAGCGCCTGCGTCTCTGTCCAAGAGAGCCGCGCCGCGGTCTCGACACTTGTCTGCGTACTTTTGAAGTTTCCCGTATGCACAAAGTGATCGTCCAAAATTCAGCCTCGCTCGGAGGCAGTACTACTGAAAGTAAGACACCAATTCACCCCCCCCCCCCTCCCCCCCCCTCCCCCTTTATCCACTCACCATACGACATCCCTGCCCACCCGTTAATAATTTATCAACACACGCTTGACGCTGCATGGAATACGTTCTTCGTTGAATTTTATCATGGGAAACAAGGATATTCGAAATTTTGGTTATCTGTTCTGAAACATTATAAGTTTTGATATACTGGAGCCTTCAAATGTCATTTTCTGCATGATCCTCGAATGACTGAATGATACCAAGGCGTACTTATTTCATACTAGACGGTGTACCCGCGTTGTAGACACGTTTTCACCGACCCGTGTGCAAGAATGCCGAAGAATCAATAAAACAGATAAATCGATATTTCGGTCAAAACGGTTGTCATATTCGTGTTCAGTGCACTGAGATGCCCCAGTAGACATGTTTTTATCATCCCGCGGGCAAGAATGTCAAAAATTAATAAAATCAATAAATCGATTTTCTATCCAAAATGGTTACCATTTCTGTATTCAGCGAGGTACCCCAGCAGATGTGTCTTTACCATCCCGTGAGCAAGAATAGCTCAAAATCAATAAAATTAATAAATCGATAACTTGGCGCTCAACGGTTGTCATATTCGTGTTCAGCGTATTGAGGAACCCTAGTAGGCATGTTCTCGCCAGTCCCTGGGCAAAAATAGCGGAAAATCAATAAAATCGATATAATCCATAAATCAATCGATAATCCCAGGTGCGCTGTAGCCTATAACCTCCGCCGGCCCCTGTAGAGTCGACATGCAAGATTTGGTCTGAATCGGTTGATGCTGCGCGATTTCTATTCGGAACATACAAACGTACAAACATACATACACACAAACACGCAAACACACAAACTTTCACTTTTGTATATACAGATTGTTTCCTGTCGAAGTTTCCTACTTCAGAAAATTTATTGGACCTCCGACTTTTTTTTCGAATGAGACGCTTTACTAACATTTGATGTCCGAGCCTTTGCACACTTATACTCAGGACGTGATGCTACTGCGTTTACTGCTCGCTTGTTTGCATACACTCCTGAACTTTGCAGAAAACAATCCAGGCCCTATGTCGGAACCATTCAACACCAGGAAATCATCACCAGATAATCCAGGAAGTTCCTTATTAAAAGAAATTCCTAAGTAGCCAAAGGACACGCATCTATGTAAGGACATGCTTTAATAAATTTTTCGAATGCTCTATTTTCTGAGAAATCGAATAAGAATTGGAGTACTTGTAATCCTGTCCAGCACGCGATTTTCACAACACACAATCCTAGAGCTTTTTTAGTTTCCTTCGAAAAAAAAAATCACTTATGAAAGTTATCACACGAATACTACAAGGTACAGAATACTTCTGATATCACCTGAGGAGGCATCGAATAAGTTTGGTCCCAAAACTATCTAATTGCTTTGCCTCGTTAAGGTTTTTGAGTGTGAATATACATACTTCTCTTTGGACACACAACGCCTTGAGTTTTGAGTTGCACTCTGCGCGGTGTTCTTCGGGTCGAACTCGTTAGTAACTAGTATGTTTTGGAAAATTTTGGATATACCTTTCGCTTTTATTTGCTACAGAGCCTAGCATCAATCCGATGTCCTCCTGTGCTTCTCACTCTTGCTTTCTTTGTCACCAGCTGCTTGCCAAATTTAATCGCATTTTTCCTCCTTGTGCTCGTTCTGTGACCTGAGCGTTCATTCCGCACATCAGGCATAGCTGCAAGCGCTTCACCTTATGGACAAAGCCTGTGAGACATTTCTGAGAAGCACTCAGAGTCGCCCCATCCACTATTAGCTTATTTGTAGCTAATTTACTTAAGCCTCAACGGGTACTCGCGAAGAAGGAGGACTACGCATGGCAGGAGCGGATCTAATTGCCGACCAACACATCGTATAAAAGTCACTGACCGATATCTCAGAGTGCCACTTCCGCTCGGTTTACTCGTTCGCAAATGAACCTGTCTCCTGCACTCACATCTACTTTCTAATCATAGACGCCTTCACAGAATGTTACTTCCCGGATTGTGTCATATGGTAGAACAAAAAATTGGGCTTTGTTCGTCGCTGGTCTCCAACAGTAATTTGCTCTGTTTCTAAAGCATAACCATTTTTAACAATAGAAGTAACTATCATAAACGGAGCTATTCTTACAATCGGTTAGACATTGTAATTATAATCAGCTGCGTATTCATTCTGTATATAATGCGTTCTAAACACATCAGCAGCGTTTCTCTTACGCTGCAAATAATGCTTATTGAGAAAGGCCTGCATTATCTATCCTCACCGATTTTAGCTGGAAACGTCCTTCAGTTCCATTTTATATATTAGGTTGAAGAATAATAAATGTCCCCTGTCTTCGCGATCATACCTCTCAATCGTGTTGGGTCTTTGGAAATGCGTGCATATTCATTCTGAAGAGCATTCCATAGCGCGTTTAATGATGTGTGATTTTCTCAATTTCTACCAACTTCCGATTTTCAAAAGCATTTTGAGGATGACACATCAATCATGGTGGAATTTTGTTTTGTATGTAATATTTACAATCTTGACGGGAGGATGACGCCAATATTTTTGCACCAAATCCTATCTAATGCCCTCGGAGAAAATTCGCGTTGCCACCCGAGCAGATCGGTGCAAAAATTGACCCTTCAAAATATCCTTGAGATTGGGTAACTGATCCGAACTTGAGGGTGTCAATCAATCTTTCGACTGTATACCTATTTCCAAATTTGGATGTGGTTGTCCTCCAAGTCACCACTGAATTTTTGTCTTACAAGAACTTTTATTTGCTCCCCAGACGGGCGCTTATGTTTCCCTATCCTAATATTTTGAAGAAGTTTTTCTTTTGTATTTTATTGCTCTATTTCCTCAACCTAATCTTGTAAAGCAGTTTTTCTTTTGTATTTTATTGCTCCAGAGTTCCAGTAACGAATTGACGCCTTTTCCTATGCATCCATGAGTTTTTGTCTAACTTGGTTGAAAATGCTTGAACCCCATTAAGAGCTTCTCTATACAACGATTCTTTATGTTTAGTGCAAACATGGCCGACCTTTGCTCGGCGCGCCTTTACTCGTTCAGTTTTGCGATATGGTTTAACACATCCATGAAAAAGGTAATCTGAGCGATAGACCAAGGTGGCAATGGTTTTTGGCTGACTTTTGATTAGCCTGAGGAAAGTTGACAAAAAACGGAGCGAGGTTTTCTACGCTTTTGCGAGTGGAGGGGGGGGGCTATGTATCCTAATTTCTACAATAACTACAATACTTTGCTGGTGCAAATGTTCTTAGCGGCTACATCACGGCTACAAGGCCGCTCCCACGTGGGCGTTAGTGGGACTACTGTTCTCATAATTTTCACTAGTTTACTTCTTGTTGAATTGTGACTTGTACTTGAGGCAAGGCCTCTTAGACGATCTGGTTCCCACTTCCCAAATTCTGACGATGACCATGACCTCAAAACGCTAATTGAAACAAGGACTTGCTGCTGTGTTGGCCTATCGCTCAAACTATGTAGTGCACACCACACAGCGGAATATTCGCTACTAAAAGATACACAGGAAGACGAACTTTTATAGTGTTGGACTATTGCTTTAACATACTCAACTACTCATTACAGCTAATTAGAATCGAATAAAAATCCATGAAATTAATCGGTAATTCGAGAACCGATCCGAGAGAATGTCGAATACTCCAAGAGGTGTTATCCCTTTAGCCTTTCTGTTCTTCCTGCTGTACCGGATTTTGTTATTCATTCGACTTTTTAACGCATTGACGACCGTTCGCCTCGCAGGTAACCCACTCCCTCCCTTCCAATCGACTATTTAGTTGGCCCTATTTTCGTATCGGTTCGGAATATTTCCAGGTGGAATTTATACAATGCATCCGACTAATATTTTATCAAGGGAAGTGCATGACATAGCTCCTCTCCATTGCAACAGAAGCCATGTAAAGATGGGGATCTCGAAATCGAGGCAAATCTACTCGCATTTCTTGTATGCGAATAGGAAGAGTTCATGCTGAAGTAATACTTCCTCCGTAGAAACTCGATAATTACATCTTGAACTCTTGCTTTGATAAGATAGATGAGGAAAAACTCGTAATATCTCCGTACAATTTTGTATAGCAGCTGAAAACATCTTTTAGAATGTCCTTGGAGCCGTAAGGCGGGAAGGCTGAGTTAGAATCCTTTCCTTTATCGTCCAACAACAGCAGCAATCTCTCCAAACTGGAATGCGTATGGTTTTTTTTTCAGAAAATATCCATTCCAAGATGAATATTGTTATCGTAAGCGTATGAGACCATGCGGCCGTGGGGTTCTCAAAGGGCACGTTGGTCCCATGCGTCAGACATGCAGAAAAGTTTCGGTGTATTATTCCGAACAAGTATACCACCTTCTGGTCAAAGCTCAATATTGCGTCCCTCAAGTGTTCTAAAGAAATTCCTTGAACCAATAAAACTTGGGAATCAAGGTGACAGTTCTTGTTCCAAAGAGTTCGTTTGGCTTCACAACTGTCTCGATCCTTGTTCTTAGTGCTCTCAGTTTTCGTTCAGGAATAAGAAGGGGATATGTTTGTTGTGATAGTTACTTCAAGCTCATTCTCATGTGAGATGAACCTTTTATTTGAAAGTGTTGAATGTTAGCATATTTCCGCTGTAGTGAGATGAGATTTATAGCTGAGCTGCAGCGGCGCCCAGATATTCAGCAAGCCGCCAATTTTTGTCGATGAAGCGAAGCATATTTAAAATGCGTATCCCAGGATTAGAATCTGCTATAAGAGGGGGAAGGGCTACCCCAGAATATGATAGGGCACATTGTACCCCCCTTTTTTTCGCTCAACTCTTCTCCTCCGGAGAATACCTCCGAACGGAATTGTGACATTCAAGGCTAAAAAAGCAGTGCTTTCGGGAGTACTTGGGTTTTTCCCTTACAACACAACGGAGTTGGGAGAAAGCCCGTTTTTACTCTTGATATAATTGTACATTCTGCAAATATAATAATGATGCGTAGTTGCTCAGCCCAGGGAAGAGCAGAGGGGGTCAAAAAAGAAAAAAAAACTAAAAGTTGCGAGGAAAAAGGGATTCGTGCTGATTTCAAACGTTAAGCATGCACTTTTCCGTGGATTTCTCTCCAATTTATGTTCCTGACAAGCTTTGTGATGCCAACGGGAAAACTTCGAAGCCTTCAATATTCCTTCCATTTACTAAAATGAAATTTTTGTGCAAATTTTATGGCTCGCTTCTGCCCTTCGGTCCAGCCGGTAAGATACGAAGGCAATAGCGGCCATAGGAAAATGTTGAAGAGAAGTGTGTCTAGTCTAGATGACTATTTCTCCTTCTGTCATAGGTAGGCATAAGACTTTCATACAGAATTCGTAAAAACCGAGCAAATTGAAGTTATGAATTTTTTTCCACTTTAACAAAATGCACATGCACCTATTTCTCTAAGCCGGCAAAATTGTGCCGCCATGCCGATAAGAGCGAATCCATGAAATCTTTCTAGAGCATCGGATGCTATGTATAATTTTTCGTCCTATCATAATACGTGCAACTTACAACCTTTCTTCTCCAGGATAGGTTTTCATTGAGAGCATGTCTTTTCATATTGTAGGTTTTCGGAACCTTACATGACTTGCAACAATGAATACAACGAAGTACCAGTGCATACCGACCAGAAAATCGATTGCATACGTCTCTGTGGTTTCCCAGGAAGACAGCAACAGTGAAAAAAGTAAGCATTGTGGAAGAATCCTTGTAGCGGAACGTATTTCTACCTCATTGTGTTTCACTTCTCCACCATTTCGTCATTGTCAGAGACTTCAGCATATCCCTAATTCGGATTTTGCCGTTTTCAAACTAGTAATTTTGAGTGAAAAGACGAACGCAACATTTTTCAGGCATCCTGTATGGAAGGGGGCAACTCCCACGCTTTTGCTGGTCCAGGGCCATCATAGTCTGGTGGGCATGTCCGGAAACTGACTCCAGATTCGTGCGGGCATATTTCACTCGTGTGGCCTTTAAGTACTCAAAGAGCATATTTATCTATCTAAATTTTCTATAATTGTCGCTGGTGGTAGTGTCCTGTGGCTCTAAAACAAATGCTTTCTTACAGGAGCATTAAGATTGGTTTTGCATTTCCTTCATTCCACATATCCTTTCATTGAATTTGAATGCTGAAAAACAATTGAGTCACCCACCTTGCCCCCCTCAATGTCTTCGTTATTGCTTGAAATTTGTAGCGAAAGAACACCTACTACATTTCGAAGTGTAAATGCGGGCTTGTAAAACTCCTGCTCTATGCACTTTCGCATTAATAACTCCGAGTTGCTGCAAATATTTTACGAATGATGTTTTATAACACCATTAGTTTTGCTATTTGGTGGACTATTGAAATTAATAAACAAATAAGTAAGTAAATAAACGAATAGATAAACCTCTTACCTTCTCAAGGATTTCATTCCGTTGTCGTCGGTGTGCTTAGGATTTATTGGGTTACTGTCAGCCTAAGAATATCTGAATACAAGTTATTTGAGCACTTCAAAGGTCTCACGACTATTTCTACCTTCACTTGCGAATGCGTCCTTGAAATCGCTAATAAGAGAGCAATGAGCTTATAGCGTTGTACCTTGAATGGCGCCACAAGCGATTTCCTGATTGGTTGGTTGTCGCTGCTTCCTTGCAGTACAGCGCTCCATAGAAACAATTCCTGGTGGCTGTGAAAATTCCCGGCTCAGCATTTCCCATGCGTTGACTGATCGTTACTGGGATTTTCCGGGAATTTCTTTTTCCCGGAGACCAAATTAGCGGCAAATCAGATGCAATCAAAATACTGTAGATGGTACGAAAAGCGCTGGGATGCAAATATTGCAATTCTTTGCAAATGTTGGGATTTTATTAGAGGGTAGCCCAAAATTGTGATTACAACTTCAAATGCCAAAGAAGAAGTTTTCGGTGCTTTTAATTTGGGTCAGTTTCTCGAAATTTACGTTCATTGTCCCACTGAGAACAGAATGCAAAGCTACGCCTCGAAATGTTAATTATTTGCTCGATAGAGCTCCTGAGATGCTTGGTCAAGTCGTTGACAGCGGCGTGGAGGTGGTTGGGATCCAACTCCTGCCATATGTTTTGAAAACGCTTGTCCAATGAATCCTTCTTACGCGGTTATGCGGAAAGCTGACCCTGGAGAAGAACAAAGGAACAAAAGCCCAAGTGACTGATGACTGAACATTTATTCGGTGTGACGGATGAATATGAAATTCCTTCCTCCTTGAAACAAACGCGACTTGTGCACGCAAGCACTGTCCTGCTGAAAAAGCTATAGATGACAATCTCTCAAATGGTTTTTTCTCCACGGCTTTTAATAACTCTCTTAACAACTCCCTCTTAGATCAGTATGTATGGTGTTACTGTCACTCAAAGACACTCTGGGCTAGGTCCCGTTAAGGATAACACCCGTATCGTTCGTTCATCTGGGCTAGCACCGGCACTCCGACGTTTTGGCCGATGTGAATGGGCCAGAGAGAAGATTCCCAAGTATTCCGCGGAAATGCAGAAGATATCACATGTTTAAACAGCAAAAAGACTTCAATATGTGCTTATGCCTTTAAACTCTCGAAGCCTTTCTGTACATATAAAGTAGAGTGTGTGTATGTGTATGTGTGTATATGTGTGTATGTGTATGTGTACTAGCGCCCCTTAGGGACGCTAGAAAGTGGGGTGGGGCAGCCACTCGGGACATGTGCAAAAGCTTCGCACTTGCCAAATTACTAGAAAATTGATAAAGAAGCAGAACCAATCCTTAAATGGGCCCAAACATGAAATCCTTCTTATGAGTTGAGTATGAGTATGAGAAGTCCGTTCTCCATCGTATGGTGTATTCGTGCGTATTCCTCACTACCGGGCCAGCGCAAACGCGTTCTCCATCTGCGGAACTGTATCCTGCCGTTCCCCACACTATTAGACCAAAGCGAACTCGGATCCGAGTGCTTTCCACTCTATTGGGCCACAGCGGGATTTCTTCCATCGATGGACCCGTATTCTGGCGTCATCTTCACTATAAGGCCACAATGAACCCATTCACCGTCGGCTGAACCGTATCCTGGTATTCTCCATTTTACTGAGTCACAGCGGACCAATCCTATATTGGCGGACCCGTATCCTGGCGTTCTCCACACCACTGGCCCACGACGGGCCCTTTCTCCATCTGAGCGCCTTCCTCACAGTTAGGGCAAGCCGGAACCGTTCTCCAGGGACGGACGCGCATCCCGGCATTCTCAACACTATCGGACCGAAGTGAACCCGTATCCCGACGTTCTCCACACCATTGGGCTACGAAGGGTCCTTCCTCCATCGGTGGACCAGCGTTCTCGCGATTTTCTCACTGTAGAGCCGTGGCGGACCCTTTCTCCACCGGTGGACCCGTACCCTGGGCCGGTAGTAATCCGCCCCGCAAGTTGCCAACTCGCGGTGGCACCTGGGTGCGACATCATTGGCAGCCAGAACGGTGTGGAGGCATCTCAATCAATGGGAACGGCTGATTTTCACAAGACTTCTTTAACCATAGTACCATCCTTGCAAACAACCTCAGCCCCATACGCAATAGCTAGATCTCCTAGTTGCAAACTGTTGTGCAAAAATAGTAGGGACCCCGAGCTGCCTACGAGGTCGCGATCTCTTTGGGCGCCACCCAAGTTGCCACCTCAAGGTGCCAACATAGGTGGCAACAGGCGAGGGCGACGAGAGACCGTGCTGGGAGGGAGATTTTCTCGGCGGCAGGTCGGACAGCCCTTGGACATGTCCGAGGTCGCGCCTAGTCGGGAACTTCTACCGTGGCTATGACAAATGTGGTGTCACGCACGCATTTTTTCCTGGCGAACGATCAATTTTGATCAAATTTTAGTATGGGGTGTTATCTTTGCGTTTTTAAGATGATTCTGTCTTTCATCGAACCTATGGCTTCCATTTTAATGTTGCTTCCTCTAAGTAGTACCGTCCATTGGAGTGAACATGTCCGACTTTTCGTTTGGACGATCAGCTGAGGCGGTCGACGGTCGGCAGCCAGATCGCGCGCCGGGAAGGCTTCAAGCGCTGCTTTCTATTATTTTTATTCGTATTCTTCAAGATGTTTTGCTTATAAATGCGTGTTTTCGTCATTTCTTGTATGCTGTTGGTGGCTAGCTCATTCTCTAAACGTGTATTTGGTTTCAATTTGTATTCTAAACTTGTTTTATTAAGCAACAACTAAATACGAGAAATGACGAGAGCAAACGATCATAATTGCCACATTTTAAAAGGAAAATTGGCAGGAAAAATTGAATTGAAAGGAAAAGGAAGCGTTGAAATTTGACCACTTGGTGCGAAATCAGGTGGTCAAGCATCGACTGCGCCAGCTGATCGAAACCCTACCTGTAGGTCGCGCGGTAGAGCATTTCCCGCAAATCGACGAAACTCTAATATGTAGATTGTATTATCAAGGGAAATCGAACGAAATTGGTTTGAAAGGATTATAGAACCAGATCATTCAGAAAGCACAAGGGAAAACCCAAAGAGCAAAAATATCAAGCAGAAACAGCGAGGTGAAGAACCGGTAGCGGAATGCCGCTTACAATTGAATATTCTTGGCTACAAGGATCACAACTCAATTTCAACTGTTCAGCCCTTACAACTTAAGCTGTTGCTGAACGAGGCTGCCAATGCCAGTTTCTCTCGTTGAGATTGCAGTGATGGTTACTCCGCCCTTCCGATGTATTACCATGGACAAGTGGTGTAGATTTATCGCGTTCAAGATGGAGCAGGGTTCTATCCCCGTCGGTGAAGAGAGTTTTGCAAACACATCCGAGCATTGTTCCTCACGCCTAGTTGACACCCAGAGTTGCCACCTTGTAGGCAGAGCTGCCTTCGTGGTGGCAACTTTGATGCCAACTTGCGGAGTAGATTACTACGGGCCCTGACATCCTCCAGATCACCGAGCCCGTTCTCTGTCGTGGACCCGTATTCTGACGTCCCCCACACTACTAGGCAACGACGGGCCCTTTCTTCATCGGTGGACCCGTATGTTGACCCGTATGTCCCCCACACTAACGGGCCATGCGGACCCGTTCTCTGTCGACGGACCCGTATCCTGGCGTTCATCACACCACTTGGCTACGGCGGGCCCTTTCTCCTCGGTGGACCCGTATGCCGACGTCCCCACACTAATGGGCCATGCGGACCCGTTCTCTGTCGACGGACCCGTATCCTGGCGTTCATCACACCACTTGGCTACGGCGGGCCCTTTCTCCAACGGTGGACCCGTATCCGTATATTGGTTACACAATGTCATGCCTTTATATATTGAGGCTTT